>FR997804.1:11247500-11638882 GCA_905475355.2 Clostera curtula
CAGTCGCTTATATTATTGCCAAGAACTGCGCGATTTAATCGTACTTACCGTTCCTCATTGTGCTTCGCTGACTAGTGGCTACTTTTCCTCGACCCCAACGAGCGAGATTGCTAAGAGTAAATACACAGATTGTTCATGTCATACATTGTTTTAATTTTAAGCCAAAATTTGTTGAGTTAAGAGTCAACGCCACTTATTTATTTGAATTTAATAATTAAACAAAGTTTTAGTCTTATATGTAGTTTAATAAGGATTAGGAAACTGTGCATTGGAACATAGGGTTATATACAACGAAACTCCTGGTTTGCGTATATCCTGTATCGCGGAGACTGTTTAAAAACATGTAATTCAGGAACTCAAATGACATTCAGACTCAGAGCAAGTGCGTCTGGTTTACACAAATACACTTGCCTGATCCTGAAATTGAACCGGACACCCGAGGTGCAATGGCGGCACATCCAACCACTATTGGTTGGTGTATACAAACAAGATTTTTTTCCAAATAATAAGAAAATAATGACTGCTCCATAGAGTAGTAGTCTACGAAATTCAAATCATTTATTTTGTGTGGGTCACGATGGGCACTTATAAATAGTCAACACATTGTCATATTATACAATAAAAAAAAATCGAGCGTCTACCACCAGTTCGGAACGCGACCACTGCTGAGAACTGGCAAGAAACTCCGAGGGTCTGTCGATGCAACTGGATGCACCAAGCAATGCAAAGGCGTTAAGGCACTCTTTATGGTGGTTTTGAGCGGTCAAGCAGTGTATTAGAGTGGGCTGATGATGATGATAAATCAACAGAAGATGGTCTCCAAGTAAGCCTAAATGCTTATTAAAAACGGTTACTATGGAGCAACATCGCGTTCGACTTTCTAAGCTTGACAATTCTATGCCAGATGGAATATTTTATACAGGGCTACATAAAATGATATTTGTTTAGGATTAAGCGATTCAGCTATGTGAGTTAAACGTTAAACAAAAGCTGTGCCACCGCAAACTGTTGTTTGTTTTATTGTACATGCATGATAACGCGTTGATGGCGACGGCCGACTTTGGGATTTCGGAGTTTTGCGGGTAGCTTCATATTTTGTATTTTACGCACACAAAGTATGGAAGTTGCTTAGTTGAGATTAAAAGCGCAAACAACAATTAGGACGGCCCTCGAAATTAATTAATCATTGTTTGCGGAGTGTGTATCTAGCAGATATACTTTTGCATTACGCTGCTTTGCGCGAGTTTTAGGGGCGGGTATATAAAAATGCGGGTTAGTAATTCTTGAGTCTATTTTTTTCTGTTGAGTAAAGGACACACTGAACGTCTCGAAACTGAGTTACGTGCGTAGATAATGGTAGGAAGTTACTTCTTATTAGTTGTTGGAGTTACGTAGAAATTGTTGTGTTATAAAGCCAAACTATCCTGACGGTAGTAAGGAGAAATAGTATATTTTAATACAGTTGCTCAAAAAGTGGCGTATTGCATGGACGTATAGCGTTCGGGAAGTGGGCTATTACACACTCGTGCTTTTTTTTTGCCATTCCCGCAATAGTGCGTTCTCTTTCCCAACTGTCAAAATAATGCCTATTATAAGGAAAATAAATCCTATTACAAGTGCGGAAAGGCTGTCATTGCAAAGAGTTCCGACAAATGTCTACCCGAGCCGAGGCGCAGCCGAAGGCGAGGGTTGACAATCGGAACAAGTTGCAATGACGTATTTGCATGCAATCATAAAAACGTGTATGATTTTTTTTAGTAAAAACTTCATGGTTGGTTTTTCCTTTTAATAGACATTATTTTGACAGTTGGGAAAGCGAACGCACTAGTGAGGGAATGGCAAAGAAAGTACGAGTGTGTAATAGCCCACTTCCCGAACGCTATACGTCCCTGCAATACGCCACTTTTTGAGCAACTGTATTAAAAATACATATATCTACGTTAGACATCGTATCCTTATCCTTCCGCTAGAGCCGCAACTTAAGGAATACCCTTTACCAGTTTGGGCGAAAAATCATACTATTGGCTTTTTAAAACCGAATTAGCAACATGAATGGCAATGACATAATCGTAGATGCACCACATTATATACGTGTCACATTTTGTTGTTATAAATCTACTCCGATTCATACAACCTGATTACGTTGGCAACGCCCTATTTAATTTATACCACTAAAAGTCATCCGCATAATAAAAACAGGCTTGCATTGAAACTGAACCATGTTTCAAAAACTGGATTATGCTTCTGTTTCCACGGTATAAACGAAAGATTAACAACGCAGTACGGGGTACGCATTTAAAGTGGGCTAATGCATTTGGAGTTGGCAACGTTAAGCCTCGCGTCCACACCCCGACGAGCCGCCAGCGGCTCGCCCGACGCATCTGCATTAAGATAATCAGACGTCCGACCATTCGTTAGTTAATTAAACACGATACGGACGTCGTCGCGATCGTTCCGATTAATGACCTCAATTAAGCTAATCAAGTGTTCGCAGATTTACGTGCGACGACGATACGGCAGCCATATCAGTCCGCGGGGACGCGACTTGATGTAAAGCCGATTAAAGGGCTATTTATAGCCGGTGGGCACTAGAAAGTAATCAAATGAAAGAGAAATTGGGGCAATGAAATTTCTGGGAGTGTTTAACGCAGTTTGTTTATTATCATCATGGCTTCAACCAAAATAAGTTCACTTCTGGACATGGAACTCAAAAGGTACTTAATCCGTGTAGGTTTTTAACCTAGCCATTCGACCATCATCAGTCCAAACTATGTCTGTTTTCCCAAGTTATCGATTTACGTTTAGTAACTTGATCAAGAAAACATATCACATTATACAAAATAAACGCAGTGTTGGACTAGCCAAGACCGGTCTTTGTTGGAATCATTGGGAGAGGCCTAGCTCCAACAGTAGACTTCTTTTGTCTGAAATGATTAAACACAATACATAATCTTATCTCATCAATCCTTTAGTCCTGACAACAGCGTTTGTGACAATATAATATGCATTTTATACTTGCTACCCTTTTCGAATAAAGATTAATAAAATAAATATCCTTGGACATTTCACACAACGCCATCTCGTCCCAAGCTAAGCAACTTAATGCTTGTGTTATGGTAACGAGATGTATGATAAACTACTTAGATACATTTTTTTTTGTAAATACATACATATTATAGATAGAAATGACACCCAGACTCCGAGCCAGTGCCTCTGGTTTAGACAAAGACACTTGCCCGACCCCGGAATCGAACCCCGGGACCAGTTGATCCAAAGGCGGCAAATCTAACCACTAGACTAACGAGGCAGCCAGAGGCAGAAGATTGACGGCTTCTTTTTAATAGACCTTTTAAAAATACTCTTTCCCAATCCATAAGTGCCTGTTCTAATAGAAACAGAGTAATAGGAAGAATACCTGATCGTTTAACAACCTCAGTGGAACACTAGAACATTGGGGTAATGTCGCCACTTTATGTCGCAGCGGTTCGCGCAACGCGTCGACCTCACGTTCTCTAATTCCGTCCATTGAATTCAAATTGAAGAGTAAAACGCCCGAACATCGTACTGGACCGCGCCGGCGTGTATTGGAACCGAACGGTTTAGCTAATAACTTAATTCCTCTGGGAGAGAGCATCTGCGTTCTGAGCCGTGTGACTGGTGTTTTAAGCGTGCAAAACATTCTGTTTGCGTCATACTATGTTGGTTGGAATCCATGCGGATTTAGTGACGGACATGCAGTGATTTGATGTTCAATATTATAAATATATTAATATTATTTTTTAAAGGACACTCTTGCGGCTCTTCAGTAATTGCAGGTGTACATGGACGACGGCGACGGTGACTTACTATCAGGTGAACAACTTGCACGTATGCCTCGCTCTTTTAATAAAAAATAAGTATTGAATTACGCAAAAATTACTTACGGATCACTTATGTTAGAAAAAAATTTCTGGTCCTTGTTTGTTCCAGCACAAATATCGTGTTCGTTTCTCGATTAGAATCCGTGGCAAAACGTAGTTGAAAGCCAAATTGCCCCTTTGTGTCCTGAATTGCCAATTAGACTATGAAATGGTTGGCATTTAACATCCGAATGATTCTTGGCAATGCAATTACTTTTGTATGGTTGCTTATTGTTTGTTACGAAAAATCTTGTCAAAATTCACATTTTTTTTTTAAATATAATGCAGAAGGAGGCTATGCTAAACCTAACCTATGCTAAACCTTTTTAATTCATATAGACAGCGTTATCTTTCTACGTTCGAGTGCACTCTTAATCTCTTTTTCCTCGGTATAACGGTGATCATCATCATAGCCCTGTTCAAAAGGATCCATCATGCATGACCAGCATAAATTGAGCTGCCTTTCCTCAGCGTGTCTCACTTACGATGAAGCTAATCATGGTTGTATTTGAAGTGTCAGAGCTCTTATTTGATTGGGTTTCTATATCGTACAGCCAGAACCCATCACAGTCGACAGAGATTAATCGACCGCCGCCTTCGAAGGTCGTATTAGCTGTAACGGCATCCGGAAAATTGCTCGATTTTTCCGCTCACGTCCCTTGTTCCTTGTTGCGTCTACATATTGACAATGAGGTGTTGGTGATGTAACGTTCGAAATATGTACATTTTTACATCCATGTAGTACGTGGTAGTAAGTGACCGAACGAAATCATTTTATTTGTCTCCCTAAGTAGGTATAAGGCCATCAACGATGTGTATTTGTCATTGAGTTATCAATAAAGTGTACTCTGTCTACTTTGAGTTGGATCTAAACCTGTCTTGTATGGTTATATAACCAGGTTGATGGAGTAGAAAAAAATACATTCATTTATCTTTTATGAGTTATTTAAATTGTGTGTTAGTCCTTTTTTACATAATTCTTGAAATTGTGCCGACACCATTTCGTCGTTCACTAACCTGCATTAAGCTTGCTTTTAGTTATTAACTTTTATTTGTTGATTTTTATTAGATTCTTCCAGATTTTTTATGCATTTTTTATTTTTTACTATTTATACATATATAAGTCAGTTTACATGTATTTTTTTTCGCAAATGGCTGGTTCTATACCCCGTTCAATATAGCTTGATCGATTTGACAGATGGGCTAGTGATGGGAAACAGAAAATATCTAGTAGTCCAAAAAATAACGTTTTAATATACTTGTAACAGTGACAAGTTGGCGTGGGTGTATTATGTGTGAAATTCTTTATTGCACTAGACATATAAAACATTGGGTAGATAAGCGATGGTGGGTCAATATTCATAATAAGTTCCTATTTAATATTACAGGGTTATTTTTTGACCTTCCGCCAAATTTCAATAGGTGTTTCAGACCATGAAAGTAAACAAAGAAAATAATAGTTGTAAAAGTGTTAAATTTAAATGCGCTAAAGCCAACGAATTTTATTTCAAAATGAAAATGTTCATTTTGAAATAAAATTCGAATATTGTCTTAAAAAGTTAAGAAAAAGTGATAAAGAATTTCACACATAATACACCCATACCATCTCGTCACAGTTACAAGTATTTTAAACCGCTATTTTTTGGACTACTAGTTATTATCTGTTTCCCACCACTATTCGCCATTGCAAAGTAAAGGTACGCTCCAAAGTACGCTGCACGCAGAAGTGCTACCTCGGCACTACTGGTCCCGATTACCGCGACGTAGTTTGGAATCATACCTTTTTGTCGATCAGAAAAATTGACATCTGCCAAATCGATCACGCTATCTTGAATAGGGTATAGACAAAATTTAGTTACTCCTTGGGCATGCGTTGTCAATGCATTGGACTAGGAATTAAGATGGTTTCAAGAACACAGTTAATCTCGATAAGTTAACGCGTAGACGTTAAATTACCTTACCTGTTACCCCCTTACCTCTTAGTGTGGGTTGGTGACATTGCGTATTTTAAATCCGTCACCGTACGGATAAATAATTATAGTTCAACCTTAATAATAAGCGATCGATACTGTACCATAGTCGAACAGACAACGACTATTACAAAACAGCCACACCCAGTCACGCTTTGCTATGTTTAACCGACTGACCAACATAATTTGAAATTTATTGCCCTATGAAATTATTTTCTTTAATTCGAATTCCTATTTAAATATATAATATTTAAATCACTATCACTACATAGTATAAAAAAGTCTATGTCGTCTGTCCGTCCCTATGTATGCTTAAATCTTTAAAACTACGCAACGGATTTTGAAGCGGATTTTTAATAGATAGAGTGATTCAAGAGGAAGGTTTTTAGGTATAATACATGCATCATTGCACCCGTGCGATGCCGGGGCAGGTCGCTAGTCTTTAAATAATATAAAAATGAATCGCAAAATGTGTTGGTAAGCGCATAACTCAACAACGCCTGGACCAATTTGGTCAATTATTTTTTGAAATGTTCGTTGAAGTTCAAGGATGGTTTTTACGTCGAGAAAATTTCGAATAATTGCCGGAAAACATCTAAAAACAGCCTTTTTCTTTTTCCTATACAAACGTTCTCTAACTAAAACGTAGAGTCAATATAATTATTATTATATACCAGCGGCCCGTCCCGACTTCGCACGGGTGCGATGTTACCCGCGGTTATTGTCGTACCGCGGGTGACGCCGCGGGGTGAAGCTAGTATATAATAAAAATAGAGGCATCTATTGTCTATTCGGTACAGTGACAGTATGGTGATTTAACGTATTTCGGCAAATTAAACGTTGGATATTATTAAAATAACGAAATTACACATACTAACTCTGTTTATAATGTTTTATTTTTACTTCATACTAGGGATTACACAAAGGCAGAGATTCTAATATTTCAGTGTAAAACATATGTAATTTAAACAAGAATCCTATATGAAACCAGTACACTGTTAAGTAGTATAAACCCAGCCATTTGGCGGGTAGATAAAGTAAAATTTAAGAACGTTTAAATTCAAATGAAATGTATGGTAATCGCGCGCTCATTGCCTATAAACGTTATGCCGAGAAGTGATACCGAATAGCTTTAAGCTTATTATAATTTGCTCAAATCCAGCTATATCTGAGACGTTTATAGTAGCTGTTACCAAAAGTTATTACGCTTATATTGTGGAATATTGTACAAATACCAAAATACTACTCGTAAAGCCGTTCACAGCCCAATTGTTGGTTATATTTCCAAATATCCATAGCGATACGTTAAGAAAACATTATTTACCTTTTCGAGGTTTGTGTTTGTAAAACATTTTGATGTTTTGTGGTTGATTGTGTGTTCTTGATTTCTGATTTTCATGATTTTTGAGTTGATGAATACAAGTTTTGTACTCAAAATACTCCCGCGCACATATCTTTTGATTTTTTCAAGCATTTTGTTCCCGAGTTGTTGTGCATTTTTTTCATATACGTATAAAATTTTTCGATTTCCGTAAAATGGAATGGAAAGCTATCTAAAAGAAAAGATCTCATGCAGTTATTCTGTTCCCGGTATTTGCAGTGATCGTAGGTTATAGGGCACTTTAAATATAACTACAATCTTTTTTGTATGGAGTTTGAAGGTTGTATTTCAGAATTTAAGCCATCGTTTATAACCTTTATGTAGCCATGTAGTCTCACCATCATCATATATTCAGCTAAAACGATAATTGATATTATGGATATAGATATCTTACCCCAAAGACCACAGCTAGCACCGGTTCTAAACCGCGCATAAGCGTTCTGCCGCGCTTATTATAACCGCCGTAAACAATTTTTTTTTACCAAAATGAATTAGTTACATATTCGGAATCGTTATATCGAAATCTATAACTTTGGCTTTGACAGTTTATAAAAATAGTGCTAGTATGATTACATTTTTGTTTTTTATAAGCGCAGTTACTACAAAAAGTTAAATAATTTAAAACTTTAAGCGCCATTTTCTAGGAACTTCCTGTCATGCACTTGCCGCTCTTATCATTAGCACGGCAGCGTTGTAATCTAGCGACCTGGCCTTTAAGTTAATTTAAGAGCCTTTAAGATTAGAATACATAGTGTCACCACCCCAGTCCATTTTGAGAGTGTCGTAAGAGCCGGCAAATGAAATGGCCTGGCCGGTAACCTAGAGGCAAGAAAAGGAAAACTTGATACAAAACCCCATGCCAACCTGTCTGGGCAGCTGGGCCCAGCAGGATAATTACCCTCCATGTAACTGGAGGAGGCCCTACTCAGTAGTGGGCCATTTATGGGCTGAATAGTAGCAGTATGTGAGTACGGAGGAATACGAAGGAACACAAGAGGCAGATCACCTAGCCGTCAGAAAAGGAACATTTGAAGTGGTTGAGCGATCGACTGCTGCGCAGCATGTCGCGGGTTCGATCCCCGCACGGAAGAAATGTTTGTACGACCTACAAGTATTTGTTCCGGGTCTGGGTGTTTTCTATCTATATTAACTATGTATGTACAAAAAAAAAAGTATATAAGTAGTTTATCATCCATCTCGTTAACATAACACAAGCATTAAGTTGCTTAGCTTGGGACGAGATGGCGTTGTGTGAAATGTCCAAGGATATTTATATTTATTTATAACTGCTACACAAAAGCATTTGATATTAAATTAGGAATTTATTAATTACTAAAATATACTTGATATACCATAGGCCAGCTCTCGTACACAAATGTTCCTTCTTTTTATCCTTACTAGTGTCGACTTGCGCCTGGAGCAAGAATCAGTTTCGTTTCCTGATCAAAGCGTTAGTGTGATTCCGTATAGGGTTAGACGAGTGCCCATCGCCTCATCCCATGTTTAGAACTAGCGACGTGACTGCGTATCCAATTAAAAAAAAAAAAATTGTGCCTATTCGCTGTAGTCTGACGCTTAGCGTAGTGAGCTTAGCCGTAGTTGCCTCTTACAACATCCTCGGGATGGTATGGGTTGGTGACATTGTGTATTCAAAATCTGTCACCATACGGACAGATACTTACCATATACTTACATGTGATTTTTTAGACTAGTGTGTAAAAAATCACATGTAAGACGACAACTATGAGACAACAACTAATAGAGGGAGAGAGACAGGAAATAGTAGGGTTATACTGCTTTCAAGAGAAAATTGAGTCTTTTGCGTTGTTTTTATCGAAACCAGTGTGATCAGCTGGTATAAAGTACCTAAATTGTTTTAACAGAAACAAAAGCCGTCATGAAGATGCGTATCAAAAGTTGATGAAGGTCCTTAAACAAATTCACAAACATGTTATGCGATTCCGATTTGTACATTTCGTGAGATGAATCCATTTCAAACGCGAGATTTAAATTTATTCAAATTTTATTCAAAGAGATCGCGTTATATTCAAAATTGAAGCGTTTTTTTATCCTCTATAAACTACCAGTCGAAGATAGTTTGAAGCTGGGGTAATAGATCGTTGTTTAAGCTGCTCCGTTGACTTAAACATTTTTAGTAAACTTTTGTAAATGCTTTTATTTGTTTGAGATGGCCAGTTATGTACCTAAATGTTATATTCTCCAAATTTTGTGAATATAATCCCTCCCAAGGGCGTAAGAGCCTACAAAAGGAAATGAAAAGGTCGAAAACAAAGAGAAGAAAAACTTGATACCGAACCTAGTGCCAGCCCGTCTGGCGATCGTGGCGCAGTAGACTAAATACCCTCCATGTAATGGAAGGCGCCCCGACTAAGCAGTGGGTCCTGTTTGGGCTGAATAATAAATCTGTAATACGTAACTTTCTATCAATTTTACGTCGACAGAGACGGTAAGTCCGGTTTGCCTGCGTATCTCCAAATTTCTTATTGAATATCGCAGGGATACTCCGAGCATAGCGCCCTTTGGGTGACTTTGAGCCTTTTGATGGAGCCCATAGTGAGCCTTACCAGCTCTCTGTACCAGATCTCATCACTGGCAACACGCACTGATCGAAGACTTGCAGTATCGTAAACGAGAAGATGTTTCGCAGCTTCCCGAACGCTGAAAATAAAGCTATTTGCAACCTTGAGTAGTCCAAACAACAGTCCTACAAAATCCGCTAGAAACAGCCACGGGCTGCTGACTTTTTATAAATTCACATTTCAACACATACAGAATTGCAAAGGATCGTCACGTTCTCCATACGTACATTTATTCATCTGCGAACTCGACGATTTTAAAGAGCACTAGCGAAAAGAGGCTTCTGTTCGCGCGATGTAAAAATTTACATACAAAACCGTGGCCATGACCGGTTCAGAGATAGCGTGGCATATCTAATCGGCGGACGGCTGCCAATCAGTCACTTGACAGGCCTTCGAGAGAGTAACATGTTCTGGATCACTGGTCGCTTGATCTACGTCAATGTCCAGTTGTAATTTTGGTGATATTTGCGATGAGAATGCTTGATCAGGTCGTGAGGATGCCAATGACTTTTTTCGAATACAATGCTTAAGACTATGAAACGATCATTGTATTTGTCACAATAGTCAAAACTTTGATATGTAGTATGCTTTATTAATATACATTACATTTTGATTTAGAACAATAAAACATGTTCATCAGTAATTGAGCTACGATGGCAGATATAATAATTATAACACCTATTGTGGTCGAGCTTCAAATCTCTAACTTAAGGGAAGTGAAACATAGATACGAGAGTATGTACTTGTTTGCAATGTCAATGAGAGTAGTGCTGCAATTAGGCGTACTGCAATCTATCTGGCCTCTGTCCAAGATGTACGGCTGTATGTGTTCTGTGAACTAATCACGACAAGATTACGGCAGCAATAAAATAGTCCCGACTTTTGTAGTCGAACATGATGTTAGAACCCATTAGTTGCTCCTAATTGGCCATTATAGGATAAAGGCGATAGGCCAACAAAGATGGATTGATTTATCTTTGAAAACTAGATGCATTCTATTTGAATGTAAAGAAAAGTTTAACTTAAACTGTGGTTTGTTTCAATGTAAGTTCACGAAATGTTTATTTTGCGCCTGTGTGAAAGTTTGTCTGTCCATGAAAGATCCTTGTGGTTACGGTATTAGAATGCATAATGGCACTAAGCCATTCCATATAGAGGGTGTTGAAATGGCTGTCTGAGGGAAATTGCTACAAGGCAAAAAACCTAGCTACAAACGAAGGACAACTAGAAGGCACAGTGGTATTTTCCATTGCGAAATAGTTTATAACTCTAACAATACAAAATATGGATCTACTGATAGATGACCCACTGCTGAGTCGGGCCTCCTCCGATCACATGGAGACCCTGCATGTTATTGGCCACGCTGGGTTGATAGAGGGTTTCGTATCAAGGTTTCCTTCTCTTCCGACTTGGTTTTCGGTCTTGCCCTTTCCTTTCGTCGGCACCCTCAGGATGGAAAGTGGTGGTGACACTATGTATACTTAATCCATTGCCGGACGGATCCAAAATATGGATCTATATGGAATTTAAGGGTAAAATGTCCAGACATGCTGCCCGGTACTAGAATCCAATTCGTTAATTACCAGCATGAACCGTAGGCAGTGCTTGGTCTGATTGACCAAAAAGCATTATTTATCTTATCGCCCAGAAACGACCCACTACTGAGTCAGGCCTCCTCAAAATGTATGTAATGACATTAGCCTACTGGGCGCGCTGGGAAGACGGGTTTGTATAAAGTTTTCCTTCTCTTGCGACTAGGTGATCTGCCTATTGGGTCCCTTTGATCGCTTCTTACGATATGCTCAGGATAGTCATCATCATTTACATCATTTTAGCCCATAAATTTTATTATAAATTTTAGCCCATTATCTGTGTGGTAGCGGAGTAAGAATACTACCACCCCATATCTTCCCGTGGGTGTCGTAGAAGGCGACTAAGGGACAACAGACGTTGGGCAGCAGCGACGCTCTGTTCAAAACACACCATCCATCACTGCGATCGCCAACCCGCCTGCCAAGCGTGGCGATTATGGCAAACCCCCCCCCATAAATGAATGGATACAAACAGAAAAACGGCCCCCAGTCCCCGGCAGCCCCACTATTCCTTCGGCCACGGTAGCAGCCAAGGTAACGGTGGGGCAGGGGGTGCGAACAATCTCCGGCAGAGATCCGGCTACCACAAAAAACGACGGCTGCACCTGGCAACATATAACACACGGACACTGCGGACTGACGAGAAGATCGTAGAACTCGAGGAAGAGTTGAGCAAGTTGCGATGGGATATAGTGGGGTTGTCTGAAGTCCGAAGAGAGGGAGAGGACACGATAACCCTCAAATCCGGCAACTTGCTCTACTTCCGGGAGGGCGACCAACAGTCCCAAGGTGGTGTTGGGTTTATCGTCCACAAGTCCCTTGTGAACAACGTTGTTAAAATCGAGAGTGTGTCGACCAGGGTGGCGTACCTTATACTCAGAATAACCAAGCGTTATTCGCTGAAGGTCATACAGGTATACGCACCGACCTCGGCACACCCCGACGAAGCGGTGGAGACAATGTATGAGGACATTTCCTCGGCCATACATGGCTCTAGAACGCACTACACCGTTGTCATGGGGGATTTTAACGCGAAACTGGGCAAGCGGAGCGGAGATGAGCTGCAAGTGGGGCAATTTGGGTTTGGACACCGGAACCAACGGGGCCAGACTTTGGCTGGTTTTTCTGGAGAAGGAGGGACTCTATATGATGAATTCCTTTTACAAAAAACCAGAACAGAGGAAATGGACCTGGTTGAGTCCGGATGGCACCACAAAAAACGAGATAGACTTCATCATGTCGACGGAAAAGCACATATTCAATGATGTCTCCGTGATCAATATGGTCAAAACCGGAAGCGATCACCGCTTAGTACGAGGCACATTGAATATCGACGTTAAGCTTGAAAGGTCGCGCCTGGTGAGGTCTACGCTGCGTCCCGTGCCAGTTCAAATTCAAAACCCGGAGAGCTTTCAGCTCGAACTGCAAAACCGCTTTATAAGCCTAGGCGTTGACGTGGACGATTATAATGACGGGTTCGTGGAGACTGTCCGCAAAGTTGGGTCGAAGTTCTGTGAGACCCAACGCCTGAAAACGGCCAAAAAGCTCTCGGACCTCACCCTAAATCTCATGGACGAGCGACGGAAAATGGTTCTGCAGTCTACAGATGATGCGACGCAGCTTCGGATGCTCAATAGACAGATATCAAAGTCCCTGAAGCGTGATATACGCCGATTCAACACGAATCGTGTTGAAGAGGCTATTGAACGTAACAGGGGCTCCAAGGTTTTTGCCAGGGATCTGTCTATTGGGCAAAGCCAGCTCGTCAGGCTGAAGACTGATGACGGCAGGATCGTCACGTCGAAGTCCGAGATTTTGGGTGAGGTCGAGAGTTTCTATGGACAACTGTACAAGTCTACACAGGAACCCGTCATAAATCTAGCAGACGACCCACGAGCTAGATTAACCCGGCACTACACAGAAGACCTCCCGGACGTCAGCCTGTGTGAGATCGGGATGGCTCTCGAGCAACTTAAAAACAACAAGGCGGCGGGTGATGACGGAATTACCGCAGAACTTCTGAAGGCGGGTGGAGAACCGATCCTTAGGGCCCTTCAGAAGTTATTCAATTCCGTCATACTCGAAGGACGAACGCCAAAGGCATGGAACAGAAGTGTGGTGGTGCTGTTCTTCAAGAAGGGAGATAACACCTTATTGAAGAACTACAGACCCATCTCACTTCTGAGCCATGTCTACAAGTTGTTCTCGAGGGTCATCACGAATCGACTCGCGTGCAGGCTTGACGATTCCCAGCCTCCCGAACAAGCCGGTTTCCGAAAAGGCTTCAGTACCGTAGACCATATTTTAACGCTACGGCAGGTTATACAGAAGACCGAGGAGTATAACCTGCCACTTTGTCTGGCGTTCGTGGACTACGAGAAAGCCTTCGATTCGATCGAGACGTGGGCAGTATTGCAGGCTCTCCAGAGGTGCCAAGTCGACTATCGGTACATCGAAGTGTTGAAGTGCTTGTATGAAAACGCCACCATGTCAGTCCGACTCCAGGACCAGACCTCGAAACCGATCCAGTTGCAGCGAGGTGTTAGACAGGGAGACGTTATCTCTCCGAAACTGTTCTCCGCTGCACTGGAAGATGTTTTCAAGGTTCTGGACTGGAAAGGGCTGGGCATTAACGTGAACGGCGAGTACATCACTCACCTTCGATTCGCTGACGACATAGTCGTAATGGCTGAGACCATGGAGGGCCTCACTACGATGCTCGATGGCCTCTGTGGAGCCTCCGAACGAGTCGGCCTTAAGATGAACATGGAGAAGACGAAGATCATGTCTAATATCCATGTTCAAGCCACTCCTGTTAACATCGGAGGTTCTACCCTCGAAGTTGTTGACCATTACATTTACCTGGGACACACTGTCCAGTTAGGTAAGTCCAACTTCGAGAAAGAGGTCAATCGTCGGATCCAACTCGGCTGGGCAGCGTTCGGGAAGCTGCGAAAGATCTTCTCGTCCACAATACCGCAGTGTCTGAAGACAAAAGTCTTCAACCAATGTGTGTTGCCAGTGATGACATATGGAACAGAGACGTGGTCGCTCACTATGGGCTCCATCAGAAGGCTCAAAGTCACCCAAAGGGCAATGGAGAGGGCTATGCTCGGAGTTTCCCTGCGAGATCGAATCAGAAATGAGGAGATACGCAGGAAAACCAGGGTCACCGACATAGCCCACCGGATTGCCAAACTTAAGTGGCAGTGGGCAGGGCACATAGCTCGCAGGACCGACGCCCGATGGGGCAGAAAAGTCCTCGAGTGGCGACCGCGTTCCGGAAGGCGCAGTGCTGGTAGGCCTCCCACACGGTGGACCGACGACCTGGTTAAGATCGCCGGAAAGCAGTGGATGCGGGCGGCCCAGGACCGGCCTTTGTGGAAATCCTTGGGGGAGGCCTATGTCCAGCAGTGGACGTCCTTTGGCTGAAATGATGATGAATGATGATGAGCCCATAAATGACCCACTGCTGAGACGGGCCTTCTCCAACTACATGGAGAGTAATAAGCCTACTATGCCACGCTGGCCAAACGGGTTGACATAGGGTTTCGTATAAAGTTGTCCTTCTCTTTCGGCTAGGTCATCAGCTGCCTATTGCGTTCCTTTGATCGCCTCTTATGACACACTCATGATAGTGTGGGCTGGTAACATTGTATAATCTAAATGGACATACCTAATCATAATATCTACCAAATACCAACATTCAAATCTAAACAAGATTGAAACGCCACACTGATATTTGAGAGAATGGCCAGTCCTAGGACAGTGCCTGTTCAATAACGCTAGAATGCTATCCAGATATTATTTGACTAATGGCCCATCACGAACTTCAGGGCCACTTTACCGTATTGAAGTTCTGACAAGCTTCGCTGTTCGATTGTTTGGCTTCAGATGTTGTGGCGGCGTATAATGAAGCAGTAAGTAATTGAGAAACTTGATCTATGAATGTTGTTTGCCACCAGTGTATGTGGGATGAAGTTTGCCAACTATTGTGTGAAAGATAGGTTAATGAAACGAGTTTCTACTTGTAAGCGGACTAATTCATTTGCGATGAGCATAATTAGTATCGACGACTGTTTTACACAGCAAAAATCCTATAGCCATCTACTAAAAGGTTTTATATACTTTTATGCATTGTTTTTTTTCTATTTGGAAGCTAACGGATAAACCGGTTTCTTTTTACTTTTAAGCACTAAATGTAAGGGCTATAGGCATAATTTAAAAAAATAATTAAACCTCTGCTCTTCATATAACCTGTAACGCGGGGGCAGTTTACAAACATGTAATTCATGAACACAATTTGATACCCAGACTCAGACAACGTGCCTCTGGTTTAAACAAAGACACTTTCCCGACCTCAGAAAAATCCTGAAATCCTCTTGTCATGTACATAGAGAGATTCTGTTACATCCTTTATGCCGAACGTCCACCGCCAGCTAACATAAGTTAGTTTAGTTTAGCTTGCACAGTTGAGCAGTTTTTCACACATGTGAACTAACATGTATGAAAAACTGTCTCAACTATGCAAGCTAAACTAACTTATGTTAGCTGGCGGTGGACGTTCGGCTTTATTCAAGACTTAGTTATGGGAAAGATCTAGTGCAATTTAATTAACCGAATTGCATGCTTCCGCTGCCTAGTGGATATTGTCCAGCAGGTTAGGTTAGAACCAGTAGAACATTTTGCTCATAACATCGAAACTATAATCAAATTACCATTTAATATGGTAGGAAAGTTGATAAAGCAAGCTTATTAATAATAATTGTTGTAATTGAGTAATCGGCATGTCGTTCAGCTGTTAGGTTTTATGGTACTCAATCAGACTACGGGCATTACGTCCTTCCTTACATGTCTAGACAGTTGATCCCTGATAACGTCATCATAAGCTCTTTATTCTTTATTGCACACAGATACATAATATAAAAACATGATCATTTGGAGACAAAATGTACGCAGGCGAGCTCGTTTGCTATCACTACATAGTATAAAACAAATTTGATGTCGTCTGTCCGTCCCTATGTATGCTTATATCTTTAAAACTACGCAACGAATTTTGAGGTTGTTTTTTTTAATAGATAGTCTTTCAAGAGGAAGGTTTATATGTATAATACATGCATAATTGCACCCGGGCGAAGCCGGGCCGGGTCGCTAGTTGAAATATAAAGAACTGGCTGACCCGGCGAACTTTGTTCCGCATTATAAATATTTAAAACAAAAAGAAAGTTGGACATAGGATACCTGAGGTTTTGTATAAAACCTACTTTAACAAAACGCAACTGACAGCGAAACTTTATGTTGTCTATAGTTTAATATGGCCGAAAATTTGACAATTAGAAATTTTGAATTCGACTTGTTTATATTGTTGTAATTCACATAATATCTTTATAACATGTAGCCTATGTGTTATTCTGATGTATAAGCAATATTATTGTAAAGTTTTATTAAAATCCATTCGGTAGTTTTTACGTGAAAGAGTAACAAACATCCACACTGCCCTGGGACCGGGCGACCCAGAATTAGGCTAGCCTTACCCTGGCATGCGGGGCTCTGCTGGGGTGGACAAACCTTTCCCTTGCTATTCGTGGGAACGCTATGGCTAATAATATATTTAATTTAATTAACCAAAATGGCGGCGATGTGGTTCGCCACCCATCACGTCTCGTTTCTCGCGGGGGCGAAAAGCGGCCCATGGAGAGCCGCTTCGCTACGTTGAATGTGAGAGGAGGAATGGATGGTAAGGTAGATGAAGTATGTCAGATGATGGATGAGCGATGCATAGATATTTTGTGCGTGAACGAAACCAAGAGGAAAGGATGTGACACCACGGTTCATGGTTCCTACACGGCATACTGGTCGGGAGTCCCCCAAACCAGCCGAGGCTGTCAGGGAGTTGGTGTGATTCTTTCCTCTCGAATAGTTGAATGTGTGATGGAGCATGAATGTGTAAGCCCAAGACTCCTCTGGATTAGGTTAAAAGTCGGACTCACTCGCTTGTTTATCCTTGGGGTCTATGCACCGACGGATCTGCGCGGAGGTGGGTCCTTAAAAGCCCGACAAGAGAGAGAGGAATTTTGGGATAGCATGAGAGAGGTCTTGAATAAATGCGGAGAAAATGAACGGATCGTGATGTTAGGGGACTTTAATGGGTGGGTTGGAGTGAAGCGTGATGGGTATGAAGGAGTTCTGGGTACGTTTGGGGACGAGAGAGTGAATGAAAATGGGAGAAGCCTGCTTGAAGTATGCTTGGAATGGAATCTTTGCGTGGCCAACACAATGTTTGACCACAAAAAGATCCATTTGTATACAAGAGATGAAGGTGAGTCGAGAAGTATGATTGATTTTGTAATTGTGGATGAAAGACTGAGGAAGAAAGTGCTAGACACTCGGGCATACCGCGGTGTAGGCCTCGACACAGACCACTTCCTGGTGATAGCCCGAATGCGTGGCCTCTTTAAACGGTGGCGACACCGAGGGGCCGAGCCTACGAGTGTTTTGGACAGAGTAAAAGTGGAAAATCTGCAAGAAAAGAAAGACGAGTATGTAGAGAAACTGAAAGAAAGTGTTAAAGGCATAGAAGAGATAGGTGTGATTGAAGATTTTTGGAAGAAATTTAAGAAAGGGGTCGTGAATGTTGCTATTGACGTATGCGGGGTAGCTAAAAGAAGGAAAGGAAGAAAGAACTATGATGTGTGGATGGATAATGATGCACAAAGGGCGGTGCAAGAAAAGAAGAAAGCGTGGTTAGATTGGTTAGCTACAAAAGCTAACCAAAAAGCTCAAAAGGCGACGGATGACGAGGTCAAGGAAGCAAGAACGAAGTATAAAAGATTGAAATTAGCAGCGAAAGAAGTTGTGTCTAGAAAGAAAGAAGAACGAAAGGATGATTTTGATAGGAGGCTCACTGAAGATTTCCAGTCAAATATCAAGTTTTTCTGGAAATCCATCAAAGCAGTAAGAGGAAAAACATCTACCTCGGAGCTGAGTACAATCAGGAGTCTAGATGGGAGCATTATAAAAGGAGAAGAATGTGTGCTAAAGAGATGGAAAGAGTATTTTGAAAGTTTGTTTGAAAGAGAGGAAGTGCAGGTACAACATCCGGCACCTTCCATGGAAACTAGTATAAATGGTGATGAAAGAGAGATAAGCATGGATGAAATAGTGAAAGCGTTGAAAAGTATGAGATTAGGCAAGGCTGCAGGGTATGACAGGATTACCGTCGAGATGCTGAGGGCTGGACAGGGCATAGTGGCTAGCCAGCTGTACCGCCTTTTCAATTTGTGCTGGCGAAATGGGCAAGTACCGGGAGACTGGTGCAAAGCCGTAATAGTGCCATTATATAAGGGAAAAGGGTCACGGCAAGAGTGCATAAATTACCGCGGTATAAGCCTTCTCAGCGTCGTCGGTAAATTGTACGCGAAAGTGTTAATTGAAAGGGTTGTGAATGAAACAGATGAAAAAGTGTGGGATGCACAAGCGGGATTTAGAAAGGGAATGGGATGTACGGATCAGGTCTTTTCCTTGCGGTGCATAGCCGAAAAGTGTTTGGCTAAAACCAAGAAGGTCTATTGCGCGTTCGTGGATCTAGAAAAGGCCTATGATAGAGTGGTGCGGAATGAATTGTGGTCAGCATTGTCCGTGAACGGTGTGAGCAGTATCCTTATACGAGCATTGCAATCTCTTTATAGGGACTCCAGTGCTTGTGTAAGGATAAACGGGGCATACACTGAATTGTTTAATATCGAAAAGGGTGTTAGACAGGGATGTGTAGCGTCACCGTGGCTGTTTAATCTGTTCATGAACAATTGCTTGACAGATTTAAAAGAGAATGAAAGTGGGTTGAGAATGAATGAGTTACTCGTCAAATGTTTTCTCTATGCTGATGACCAAGTATTACTTGCGTCTTCGGCCGAGGAGTTGCAGGAGATGGTAACTGCTATGAGTGGAGCTTTTGCTAGAAAGGGAATGAAGATTAATGTTAAGAAGACGAAAGTGATGGTGTTTGAAAGAGATGAGGCAGTGACAGTCTGCAATATCGTGATTGGAGATGAACAAGTTGAACAGGTGAATGAGTTTGTGTATCTGGGTTCAAAGTTTACAAGAGATGGAAAGTGTGAGAGTGATATCGAAAGAAGAGTGAATGCAGGGAACATGGTGAACGGAGCTTTGCACTCCTTTATGAGCAGTCGGAAGGTGTCTAACAAGGCTCGTTTGGCTGTGCATGAGGGAGTGTTGGTTCCGACACTCATGTATGGAAGTGAAAGTTGGGTATGGCAGAAGAAACATGAAAGCAGAATAAATGCAGTTGAGATGAGAGCGTTAAGAAGTATGATAGGAGTTAAACTGAGTGACAGGATAAGAAATAGTGAGATAAGGAAGCGTTGTGGTCTGAAAGAAGATGTAGTGACAAAAATTGAGAAAGGTATGCTGAGATGGTTTGGCCATGTCGAGAGAATGAATGAAGAACGATTGACGAAAAAAGTGTATAAGGCGAGTGTGAATGAAAGTGTTGGAAGGGGAAGACCTAGGCGGACGTTTCAAGACCAAATCAGGGACGTCTTGAAAAAAGGCCAGGTCAAGAGTACCCTAAACCGAAGAGCATGTATGAAGGGAATAATGAAAGTGGACGAAGCGAAACAAGTATGTATGGATCGTAGCAAGTGGAAAGAAGTGGTCTCTGCCTACCCCTACGGGAAAGAGGCGTGATTATATGTATGTATGTATGTATGTATCCATCCATCCATCCATACTTACAAACTTTCACGTTTATAATATTAGTAAGATCTCTCAGGGATAGAATGGGGTGGTGACACAGTGTATTCGAAATCCGTCACCACACGGAGAGTACTTACTTATATCTCAGCCCATAAATTACCCAATACTGAGTACCTCCTCCAACTACATGGAGGGTAATAAGCCTACTGTGCGATGCTGACCAGGCGGCTTGATACAGGGTTTAGTATCAAGATTTCCTTCTCTTATGCCGCTGGCTTTACACTCACGCGTGACGTCGGGCCGAGAATTCTCGCCGTGAATAAACCACGTGATCCGCGTGTTCGCGACTATGATGGAGGATGACGCGATTTCTAAATCAAATCCTTTGACGCGGGCCAAAAAACCGACAGTGATCAGGGAACGGTGCGAAGCGCGAACGAGAAGGATTGAAAAACATCTACACTCGTGATTCGCAGTTGTCGCGGGCTATCGCGGCAGTTCGCGGCGTGAGTGTAGAGCCGGCTTTACGGCTATGTTTTCAGCCCTGTCATTACCTTGTGTCGAATCTTACGACACCCTTAGGATGAAATGGGGTGGTGACACAATGTATTTTAAATCTGTCACCACACGGAAAAAATAATGTATAATAACATTATTTTTTCCGCTTTCGCTTTCATTATTTTTTTTTTCGGCTGCAATTATCTCCCTAAACCATACATAACACATCCACATTTGAGTACATTATGAGCGATAAACTTTTGTTACTTTAACTTTTGACATGATATACAATAAAATAAAATTGAATTTTTACCATTTGTCTTCGCTTCAGAATATAACTCTACAGAGAAGAGCCGGCAAAAAACTATGTAGCTGCTTTTTTTAGATCTTGTTTTAGGTAGGACAAGATTTGTGAGAGCCAACTTGCGCAATAGTCGCAAAGTACCAAACATCAGCAACATTAGTCAATACTGCCTCGTTGGCCTAGTGGTTAGATGTGCCGCCTTTGGATCAACGGGTCCTGGGTTCGATTCTGGGGTTGGGCAAGTGTCTTTGTCTAAACCAGAGGCACTGGCTCGGAGTCTGGGTGTCATTTCTATCTATAATATGTATGTATTCACAAAAAAAAATGTATATATGTAGTTTATCATCCATCTCGTTACCATAACACAAGCATTAAGTTGCTTAGCTTGGGACGAGATGGCGTTGTATGAAATGTCCAAGGATATTTATTTTATTTATTTATTTTATTAGTAACCTTTTAATGCCTGAGCTGACGAACCCCCAGCAACGGCACCTGCTCAAAATATTGGCGCATATGACAGCCATCGCCCTCCTCAACCATATTGCAGGGAAGCGGATATCTCGTCGCACGACGCCACCACTGCCATTAGTCTCTGAGTCAGCATATAATAAATACCTAACCATATATTTGAGCCCAGTAATGAACATCATGGAATATTTTGGTGTCAATCGTTAATTCGACGACGCCACTCGGGCTGTGAAAGCCAGATCCCAAATTAGAGTATGACCTCCGCGATCGAACGATGAACAAAACTAGGTCTACAACCATAAGGGCCTCCGCGCATTATGCGGCCAGGCCGCGCGGCCAAGTCGCAGCGGCCAACTAATTCTTCTACGATGTATATAGCTGCGCGCATTACGCGGCCAGGCCGCGCGGCCAACGAAAAACATCGCGTCACATACGCGGCCTATTGGCCGCCGCGACCAATCCGCGCATTATGCGCGCCAGGGCGCGCGGCCAGTCGCGCGGCCTGGCCGCCTAAATGCGCGGGGGCCTTAAATGCTTATAATAGTACCTACTAGCTTTTGCGCGTGGCTTTACCCGCATGGGCTTCTAACCCGTGCTTATCTCCGCTTCGCATATAGCCTATGTTACATAAAGATAATATAAGATTTAAATAGTGAATGGATTTTGAAAATAATATTTTACACCTAGGGTTACGCAATTTTCTTACGGATACTATTTATTTTCGTAAATGGATTTCGATAAATGGACTAGCCAACACTGAAAGATTTTGTTTAAATCGGACCAGTAGTTCCTGAGATTAGCGCGTTCAAACAAACAAACTCTGCAGCTTTATAATATTAAGTATAGATTAGTATACATATTGAATCTACTGGGAAATTCCGAATTAGCCTTTCAAAATTAAAGTTTAACATCAACACTGTTATTAGAATTATTTACATGTCTAACATAATTATTGTTTGGTTAGTGGTGAGTTGTATCCTTAGTGTTCTAATATTTGCGTGTTATTAACGCGTATAATTAAATATGATGTTCGTTTTGCGTGTTGTAAAGTTTTGTTTACAAATTAACGTTGAAGAAGGTAAATGTCTTTTTATGTTGTATATAAAATATTAATATAATGATATATAACTGCCTGAAAAGATACTTAGGATGTTAAATTTATTTTAATCTGTTGCGACCATTCTAACTGCTGGCTAATAAAATAGTTTAATTCAGGTTTTACGTGTTTTTAATTATTCAGTTTGATTTTGCCATTATGGAATATATGGGTTCGTTTTTGCAGCCTAAAATGGCAAGAGACAAATTGCCCAAAAAAAAAAAAAAACATATATATTATATGAATTACTATTCAATTTTTCAACTTCATACGTTTTGTCTTATTTTATTTCTACAATCATAATGCCTATTGGCGCTTGTACTTGATTATTTTTTTACTTGTTTTATATTGGTATAGCGAGACGTTAGATAATCTGATAACACTGTATGTGCACACGTCGTATCAATGTTAACAAAATTCTATGTAAACTAAATCAATCCATCATGATGATATGAAGAATGTTTACTTCACGTCAGAATTTACCGCCTCTCCTTAAGACGCATCTTTAGCCCTGCTTATACTATGACGTTTACATGTGAACGTTAACGCTTACAGGAGCCCTACGTGCAATTATTTCCCTATTTTAACGTAGCAAAATACTCCCAGATCGTTCGTTCGGGCCTGGAAGGGTTATGTGGGGCTTCGGAGTACGGAAAGATAGAAATTAACGCCCCAACCTACCCACTAAAACCAATAGCGTTTCTCGCTGCCTAGACTGATTCTAGGCCACGGGTTGGCGATAAAAGGTGTTGATTCATGTGAAAATGACGACCAACTGACGTTGACGTCACAGAAATGACACTTGTGCTATCTTCTGTATACCGTTTTATATTCTCTATGGCTAGTTTCAGTCGGCTTATTGTTATTGAAGTGTCCATTCATTGTTGTGTAAATCGCGTGCTAAGCCGCGGAAGCGTTGCGTTTGTGCGCCGTAAATCAGAGAGCTTATCGTTTCGGCCGGGCCGTTTTGCCACAGTGCACAAAAAATATAAATAGCAGTTCTACTCCGCCCGGACTTCAAAATCACTGAATTTGTTAACTGAGTTTGATCCAAATGGAAATACTGCAAGTGACTTAGTGTAATATCTATTTTTCTTAATTTAAAGTTTGCAATCGTGGCCTTTGGATCACCGGTCACCGAATTTGCAATTTTCTTTGTGTAAGCCTTCCTTTCCCTGCTTCCGGGCTTTACATACCCGGAAATACAAAGTCGCTGCCGTTTGTCCGTCCCTATGTATGCTTAAATCTTTTAAAGTTCCCAACGGATTTCGAA
Organism: Clostera curtula; assembly: GCA_905475355.2. Lineage (NCBI taxonomy): Eukaryota > Metazoa > Arthropoda > Insecta > Lepidoptera > Notodontidae > Clostera > Clostera curtula. The sequence continues at coordinate 11,271,297 of FR997804.1, forward strand.
GCGGGTTTTTTAATAGATAGAGTGATTCAAGAGGAAGATTTTTATGGATTATACATGCATACAACACTGATAAATTTAGATGTTCATCATTGCACCCGTGCGAAGCCAGGGCGGGTCGCTAGTTTATTATAAATGTTTATGAAAAGTTTCAGTAATTTTACCAATTAAATTCTTTCAATTTATTCATATTCTGTTACGCCTCTGTTTTATCCGTTAGACACCAATTTACTGCTTGCGATGTATACTGTGTTCCATCGCGGTAGCGCTGCGATGTCCGTTCAAATACGCAACGCTATTCCTTAGCTCCGGTCGTTTCAGATAAAGAGAATTTCACTGTTTTCCTCTTACATTATAATCGTCTTAATTCTTCAAGAATATTATAAGGGAAGGGCGTGAAAGATAAATTTAACGATTCTGATCGTAAATTACAGGCGACTCTGTCACAATAATCTAACGACAAATATATCTTCACTCATTCCATGTATTTGATTGTATTACCAAACATGCCGTGACGTGACATATAGAGGGAGTAATCTTATGGTATCTGTAACGAATGGTATGTAAACTCCTCTATCAGTCTAAGATGAGTCTAATACGATGGCGAACTACCAGTACTTACTCGCAGCGCTTTCGTTTGCCGTCTACGACCAATCTAATGATAGATGAAACTGGCAAGTTTATACGATACTGACTAATTGTGACGACTGCCACATAATATGATATGGTATAATGACAGCTGTGACCGTCCAAACCACGGATGCCAAATATTTCTGACTAGTGACCCGCCCCGGCTTCGCACAGGTGCAATGATGAATTACTAAATTTATCAGTATTTCTCAACAATATTATGCATGTATTATAACATATAAACATTCCTCTTGAATCACTCTATCAATAAAAAACCGCTTCAAAATCCGTTGCGTAATTTTAAAGATTTAAGCTTACATAGGGACGGACAGACGACAGCGACTTTGTTTTATACTAAGTAGTCAGTAGTGATAGTGTTAATGGATACCCATGCAACATCAAGCCGAGCCAGCCATTTCTTAACCTTCAGATTGAATGGGTGCCGCACTATCCGCTAACCAATGCAAAGGATAATAACATTCGTTTGACGAACTTATTAATCCGTAAATAAGTTTGGAGCAGTTTGAAGATGCATTTTAAACCTGCTTTTCGAGATAGCCTTCATGTGTGGTGACTGAGATAAAGTCAAGCAATAACATTCTGCAGTAAGTACATGCATCTAAATCAAAACGGAGAGAATACTAAAGAGGTATTAAAATATAGTCCGTCCTACGTTGTTGCGCAGTACTATTCGTTCGTTCGTTAATTCGATTTATGAATGTCATAAAGTCCAATAACAGGCACTACCGTGCAATTTGTGACCGATATAGGCTTGCGCCGTGGCATGTTTATCTACTATTGTGACGTGTCATAGTTTACAGTAGTTTGAAGATCGTTACTAGCTTTCAAATTTATCATAAATCGTACTGATTGGAAATCGGTAAATTTTTTGCGGCTACTTTTTTGGCTTTCTCGTTTCCCTTTGTCGACTCTTACAACTGCCCCGAATAAGATATGGTCACACTATTTATTCAAAATCCGACACAGCTGTATTAATGTATTTCAGGGCCTGATAAAACTCATAGACAAGACCTTAGTCTAGGATTATATTCAGTACGACGACGCATGGAAAATCACTGAAGACGCCTAACCGTTTTAGCAAATATAATTAAGGAGGCTCTATTTGTCCTTAAAGTTTCTGACTCTACCTTTGAATTACAGTTCAGTTGCTGTTTTGATAAACTGTCTTCATTTCGTAGTAGTATTAAACGAAATAGAAAAAACGAATTTATAAGGTACAAAAGAAATATGCGCCATTTCATACATTTGATCATTTCATAATAAATTCTTCTGTGTACAATAATTTCTTGGAAGATACGTACTACATTTTATACTACCTACTGTGCTAGAATTCTTTGTTGTCTCGTGGAAATCAGTCGCACAAAGAGTATCTAGTTACCTTTTTAACTTTTATTAAATTGTTTGCTTTTGTTGAACTCGCAAACAAAAAAATATGCAGAAGTAAATTCCACGAAAGGCGATGGTAATGAAATTTTAATATATTATAGTTCTGGACAAGACAGTATGAGCAATGAAAATGAACTAATGCTTAGTAGTGATAGTATTAGGGTTCTTGATTTTAAATGCGATTTATGAAAGAAATCTGGATATAGCGATGCAGATGTTTTAAGACTTATGAATTTAACAAAGTTTCAATTATGGGGCTTAGGTTTGGGTGTAAGTTGGATTACCGTTCTATTTCGAGTTACCATTACGAATTTTGACTTTCAGTTTAAAGCAGCCACAACAGTTGTACTAATTTCGCGTGCTTACCATTGTTACCAAATAGTTAGGTACAGAAATCTACCTACATACCACGCGCGATCGAGCAACGTACACATAGACATGACAGAAATCTCGGTACGGTTGGAAACTGTGCTAGCGCTCGTGCTATCCGCTTGAGACACGCGTCTTGTGATGGTTTTTTGTGTAATGATGGAGCAACAAAAAAGGCGTTATTAAAACTGTCCAGTTTAAGAGTGTTTTATTCTCAACATTTAATCAAACAACCAGATACGAGTCCCACTACCACGATAGTATATTCGCATAAGGCAGGGCTAGTAGCCCTGCTGCGAGCTAGCGCGACTAGCGAGCGCAGATGTAAAAAATGAGTTACATACAAGAACTTCACCTCTGTTCTTAATTATTTTGTGCCATTATTAGGAAACGTGAATATGGTTTCGTTTTTCTCCGCCGCACAAAGCCCTTCCTTCCCCGAGTTTAAATCACTCCGAAGAATTAAAAACATAACTAACGTTACATAAGAGGTTAATATATTCTCTATGTTATGTAGAACATATTTTGCTACGGCAAGTTATTATATTTGATGTCAGCGTATCACAGTAAGTAATAATCGCTTGTTCCTTGTTAGCTTTTGTTCGGCGTCCCTTACCCTTAGACGCAAATATTTGTCGAGTCTCAGCGCACGGTAGTGCGTTGTCTGACGACGGTTAATAACGCGCGAGTTTCCTTAGTCAAACATGCTACATATTAATTTACGTGCTGGTGTGTTTAGTTGTGTTTTATATAATACTAGCTTAGGCCCGCAGCTGTGGCTGTGTAATCATTCGCTATTATAACCTGTATACGTATTCTTACGTGGCATAGCCAAAGAACCCTAGCACAAAGCAGCAACAACAAGCGAACTCAAGGTCTTTGGCAATCATTCATTGCAACCCGTCCACGTCTTCATAAATTTGGACTAATTTCCCAACATAAATTTGGAGGAGACCCGACTCAGCAGTGGGTCATTTATGAGCTATAATTCAGATTCGATTCCCGCACGGAAGAAATATTTGTACGACCTACAAGTATGTGTTCCGGGTCTGGGTGTTTTCTATATATACTATGTATGTATTTACAAAAAAAAAAAAAACTAGTTTATCATCCATCTCGTTACCATAAAACAAGCATTAATAACCTACCAACCCAAAAACCACATATTAAATAGAGCAATATTATTTAGATTAACAAATTGTAGTAACCAAGTTAGTTTCGATTATACATACGTACTGATTGAGATAAGTTTTAAGGGCCCTTTACATATTACGGTACAAATATGAGACGATAATTCTGCAGTCAAATAAAACGTTAGCTTACTACTACTCAGCCTATACATGATCCACTGCTGAGTTGTGCCTCCTCCAATTACATGGAAGGTATTTAGCCTGCTGTGCCACGCTGGCCAGACGGGTTGGCTCAGCAAATAACATTCTTATCTTGTAATAACTCCCGACTTTGCGTTTACATTTTAATTTCCACATACAGATATTATAAATGCCTTAAATTATTTGTTGAATGGACCTTTATAATCGGTTTTCATAGAGCTAAGTAAATAAAAAAATAGTTATTGTGTTTATAGGTAAAGCAAGATGGTTAAAATTTGAATATACATTTAAATAAACTGACTATTAAATATAATATCAATATAAAGAAATCACTCAAATGAATGAAATCAGAAACTAAAATAACCCTGCCTATGTTTCAATCTGCATTGTAATATATATGTGTACCAAATATCGCTCAACCAACCCCTGCCCTCTCTTTTTCGTTTCCTGTTAACAAACATGGAAACATCCAAACTTTTTATTTAATACTAGTGGCCCGCCCTGGCTTCGCCCGTACAAAGTGGGGGTGGGTTATACCTAAAAACCTTCCTCTTGAATAACTCTATCTATTAAAAAAAACCGCTTCAAAATCCGTTGCGTAGTTTTAAAGATTTAAGCATACTTAGGGACGGACAGACGACATCGACTTTGTTTTATACTATGTAGTGATTTATTAAATGGCTACACGATTGTTAGTATAAGATACCAAATAAAAAATGATGAATGAATGAAATGCTAATCAGAGGATATTTTCGACTCATCATATCACGAACGATAAAAGTCGTTTGTAATATCGTAATGTTAGAAGGCCCTTATAGGAAATATGACCTGAATTTACCTTTTAGGGCTTCGGAATATGTAAATAAGAAAATTGCCTTCTCATTACAGTAATACCGTAAAGTTAGATTAGATTATATGGTATTATATGATTTCATGTAATGTTTGGATTAATCATAAATCGGTCCTTGTGGTGACGGATTTAGAATACATAGAGTTGCCACCCCATTCCATTCCCAGAGTGTCGTAAGAGCTGACAAGGCCGAAATCCTAGGCACAAGAGAAGGAAAACTTGAAACGAAACCCTGTGCCAACTCGTCTTAGACTTATCCCATAAATGACACCCTGCTGAGTCGGGCCTCCACCAGTTAGATAGGGGGGGTACAGGGTTTCGTATTTGTTGTAGGATTCGGTTTCCTTCTCTTGAGGCTAGCATTTCCTTTTGCCGGTTTTTACGACATATTGAAATTAAACACTTTTTAACGGATTTATCGCGTGTATATTACATTATTTAATTCCCGACGTTTCGAATGCTTTGCAGCAGCCGTGGTCGCGGGAGAGACTAGATGACAGTTGTCTTCAAAAGTACAAAGAAACAGTTAAACTCTACCGCCTATAATTTAGTTTTATTGATAACGTTCCATGTGCACGCAGAAATCGCTCACGGTGTCCAGAGCTTTTGCAGATGAGTATTTTGCTTGAGATTTGATCAATTTAATGACTGTAACCTAAGAAATCATTATTTTACGACATACCCTTAGGATGAAGTGGGTGATGACACTGAGGATATACAAGAACCCCTGGAATTAATAATGATGGATAAAAGAAAGAAATAGTATGTAGAGTGCTAGTACGAGAAGAATGATTGCGAGAACTTGTATGAATGACGCACAATAATAGGCTCTGATACTATCAGAAGGTAGAGAGATTAAAAAAAAAGGTATACAAGACACTTAAAGAAGAATACACATATTCTAAATCCGTCACCGAACGGATGAGTGAGTGAACTGGGGTGAATTATTTATGAGCTATCCTGAAACACTAAACCAACTAGGCCCACTTTTACGTATTTGTAAACAAAATATTCTACAATATATGATACTTCAGCGACCAGCATAAAGACGCACATCAATTTGCGTACAACAATCGATCCGGCCGCTCCATCGCGACAGCCACTGACGCGCTGATTTACAAGGCAAAAAACCTTTTTTGTCTCTCGTGATATCCGTCACTGGATGGAGACGTTGCGACGGCAGCGATCTGATTTCGGCATCTTTTTAAACCCTTCAGCCGTCCTTTTGCACGTCATGAATCCACACACAAGCGGTTGGACATGAGAATGGTGGCAACGCGATAATAGAACTTCATACTGTGAGGGCTCGGCATTTTTAGTCTTATCACATCTGGTATAGGATCGAAAATGCAGTGTGCGGTCATTCAATGCCAATAAATTGTGTTTGTCTTGCAAATAATTTAGAATTGTAAAATGTGTTGAATTAAATACAAATCAGTGGTTTTACTTATTTTAACGGAAAATGAAATTTCCATATTTTAGCCATTGTTATCATAGATTCAATCATAACTTATTGACATTTATTTATACGTTGGATTTCAACGCCAGACATAGAAGAGGGGTGCTTTAAATTTCACGTGTATAATATGTATGTCTATGGCAGCGTAACTCTTAAACGAATGAATCCATATTGATTTGTTTTTTTTAATTTTCATTATTGGGTTGATTCTATGACGCAACCATTCATTTAATTTGTGTCATCATGCCTGATTTAATCCAGGTCTCTCATGAGATCTTGAAACTCTAGATCAACCCATAGATTACCCACTGTCGAGTCGGCCTCCTCCAGTGGGTCATGGAGGGTCCTAAGCCTACTGTGCCACGCTGGTGAGACGGTTTGGCGCAGGGTTTCGTATCAAGCTTTCGTTCTCATTCGTTGTCTCTTACCACACCCTCAGGATCGACTAGGTTGGTGATACTGTGTTTTTTATATCACCACACGGATCGGAAATTATAATATGTAGCAAGGTTTTATATTCATCACCATATTATCATCGCAGAGCAGTGTATGGCTGCGAGTAATGTAGTGTCAAATATATTCTCGATCGATTATTTCGAACTTTAGTTATCATATTGAAGTTCCCTTATAATACGGTTTACCTATATCAAAACGTTAACGTCTATAATATACTTGCTCTCAACAATAACAACTCGGGCAGGAATCAGGAGGACCTCTCGGTATTCGCACTAATGTCTAATTAATGTACACTGAAGTGGATGAGCTGATTAAGTGCACAATGTCTACGACGCCGTGTTAATTGTGCCTGGCTCGATTATCGGATTGAGATACAATGGTAATTGCCTAGTCGGTGCCCGTTTACCTACCAATGTCCACTGGTTGCCTTTAATTAGGCACTGTTTCAATTTTAGTCCTTTTAATTTGGTTCACTTCCTTTGCTACTGCGCATTCGTAGGAATAAAGACGGGACGCTTTTAAATGGGATTCGTGATTAAAGGGCTGTTTGTTAAGTAATTGCATTTGGGTGACGGATTAGACAACAACCCGAACTATCCCCAGGACCATACGAAGCGAATAATAATGATTAAAGACTTATGGCATGGGCAGTAAGCTAATTTTAGTCTACTACTAGAGCGCACTGTCGAGTGAGGCTCAGGTTTATGGAGGGTAATTAATCTATGTACTATCTAACTTCAATCTATCACTTGAAAAAAAGCTAAAAATGGGATAAAATGCTAAATATCACCAAACTATTTTATATTTATGATGTTATTTGAGTTATATGCAGATAATATAGCTGGAGAGGGAAGCATACGTCACCACCCCATTCCATAATGAGGGTGTAGTACGAGCCGATACAAGGAAATGACAAGGCCGATAACATAGCCGCAAGAGACGGAAAACTTGACGGAAAAGCGTTCTACAGTGGCTAATTATCCTCTATGTAACGTCTATGGGTTGAGTAGTAGAAGTATAGTAGCTTGATATCAAACTCTGTGCCAATCAATATGTCAGTTTGGCGCTGTAGTATAATTTATCTTCTTATTAATCAGAGGAATCTCGACTTTGTGGTCTTCTTGGTATTATATCTAATTCACAAACCATAAATGATTTCGTGAATACATTAAAATTTCAAGTGTTTTTTAAGCAACATTTAATGTGTACACTAATGACTAAGACTAGATAACCTATCTGCGAAAATGTCGTCAAGAAAATACCACCTTAACAAGTTTATTGTAATTAATTGAATTAAAGTGCGATATTAGTAGAAGCAGGGCCATTAATTTTATTAAATTCTATCAAGATACGAGTACGCATCCCACTACAGAGAACATCAAATAACGTACAGACGGTTGGTTAAGTAGGCATAGAATGCATATACTAATTAACAACGATCATCTGCAAAAGCCTTGCCACTAGTTCGTAGAATTCTACAATGTTATGTTACGAAGCGTCTTTATGTTGTGGAAAACAATACCTCATACTAGTATACCCATATACTCATTATTTTATACCGATTTAATTCATAAAATTGAAAATGCAGCCGCACATTTATTTGTGAACATTAAGAATGCAATGATTTTTTAAATAATATGAGCATGTGAATGTTTTGAAATTAGTTCAACCTCAAAGTATTTTCATGAGGCGACAAAGGAATAAAAATAGGCGAAATAGGATTAGTGCGTAAAATACTATATGGAATATGCACGAACTTGTAATCTGAGTGGCTTATACTTATTCAGTACTGTCCTAATAGCATATTCAATAATATCCGAAAGAAACAATGGACTCTCAGTACATTTGAAATTACTTGATGTTGTTATGGATATTCCGTGTGGTGACGCATTTAGAAGTCATGGTGTCGCCACCCCATTTCATCCTGATGTGTCGTAAAGGCCGACAAAAGGAAATGATAAGGTCGATAACCTGGCCAACAAGAGAAGGAACACTTTATACGAAACCCTATGCGAGGCCGTCTGACCATCGTGACACAGTAGGCTACTTACCCTCTATGTAGTTGGAGGAGGCCCAACTCAGTAGCGGGTAATTTATGGGCTGAGTAGTAGTATACGCTTTTTTCACCAGCTAAACAAAAAAAAAAAAAAAAAAGGGTTTGTATCTAGTTTTCCATCTCTTTCGGCTAGGTGATCTGCCTCTTGCGTTCTTTTAATCGCCTCTTACGACACCCACAAGACGGTATGGGTTGGTGACATTGTGTATTTTAAGTCCGTCCTCACACGGACCTATATATGGGTGGCAACGACAAAATACCGTCTCTAAGTAAATCGATGAATCAAATTATAATACTTTGAAATTAAACACTTTTTAACGGATTTATCGCGTGTATATTACATTATTTAATTCCCGACGTTTCTAATGCTTTGCAGCAGTCGTGGTCGCGGGAGAGACTGTCATCTATTTGTTTAATTTCAATGTGTAATAATCGCGAAAACCTAAGAAATCATCATAATACTTTGCCACAAATAACCTATTTACCAGACACAACATACCTATATCAGGACACAAAACAGCTTCTGTATTCATAATTTTATGTTCGTCTATATTAGTTGGCAGCTTATTATCTGATATCTCTTAAGTAGTGTCAGCTTGGATAAAATCATTGGCGTGTAGTCAGCGCGCGGTCTCGGATGACTGATCCACTTATAAATGGCCACTTATGGCGGCCGCAAACATATTACTAAAAGAACAACTAAAGGACGCCGCAGTTTAACTAGGAGCCGTGTTCGGAATGTTGGGGTTTAACTTTATACGATTTATTGAACAGTGTATAAAGCGCTTGCAATTATACCGAGCTTACGTCTTGTCTTACCAGACGTTTAAAATGTAAGTCTTATTAATTTGTAAAATATACAAGATTTCGTGAATTAAAAAGTTACACTAATTACTGTGTAATATATGTATTGCCCTGTGCAAACCCGTCTCGCCAGCGAGTCACAGTAGACAAATTACCCTCCATGTAATTGGAGGAGACCCGACTCATCAGTGGGTCATTTATGACTATAAAGATGGGTTGGTACAGGTATCAAGTTTTCCTTTTATTGCGGCTATGTTTTCGGCTTTATCATTGCCTTTTGTCGGTTCTGACGATACCAACGATGGTGACACTATGTATTCTAAATTCGTCAGCACACGGAATGTTATCTTTAATATCAGATAATCAAAGCGAGATATCAGTCTGATTCGCATCTTAACAATACTTAAGTATCAACTTAAATATTCAACTAGTCCCATCTTAGATGTTGATAATATCCACTCACTATTCGGCTTTCTTTACACTGAGTTCCTAAATATTGTTAAACTTTAAAGCTAATATAACTGATACTAAAGATAAACCGACTACTCTAGTGCAGCCGCAATTCACAACCCACAGACTTCACTACGCTCCCATCGTGTTGCGGTTTTCCGCAGATTTGTCTTGGGTTGCCATTGGTTGTCTGTACAACGTCTATTAGTGCATATGTAGTTTGTTTTTTGACCCCGCTAACTGGTGGAGAATGTTTTTTTAGGTTTTATGTCAAGCCGTAATTGTAAATTGAAACCAGATATCTATCTATACTTATAATAAATCTGTAGAGAGGTCAATTCTGTACATGAAATATTTTTCCAAAATAACTATCAGCGGGTGATTAGTGATCGATACTGACGCCAAAAATGCAATCAGTAAAATTTTTGTCTGTCTGTCTTTCTGTCTGTCTGTCTGTCTGTCTGTCTGTCTGTATGTTCGTTATAGAAACAAAAACCACTCGACGGATTTCAACAAAACTTGTTACAATTGTTCTTCATACTCCTGGGCAGGTTATAGTATACTTTTCATCACGCTACGATCAATAGGAGCAGAGCAGTGAAGGGAAATGTTGGGAAAACAGGAGAATTACTCCATTTTTTAAGCTTCCGTCGCGTGTGCAGCCTTAATAGTTAAAGCTACACAGAAACCATGTATGACGGAAATGTTCTCCTTAAAATTATATAAAAATATTCTACGACAGCAAATGTCTATCTTTTATGGTTGACTCACAATAACACGTGTAACTCCCGATAGCTTAGCAGTTCAGAGCTTTCTGATTATATTTGTCTACTCTTACGTTTATAACACTCTCAATCATCCCTAATTAATAAATGTTAACATTATTACCTATTTCATAAAAAAAGAATCATAGAAATCGGTACAGAAACACCAAAGTTATTCATGAAATACGCTAATAAACCATCGCGCGTGATTACTGAATCATGCTTTAAGGATTATTTTTGTGTAACCGTCGCATCGGGTCGCGCGGGAGGTTTAAAAGGGCGGGCGATCCAAACGCGAACTTCATACAATATTTGGATTTGGCTGATGATGCGAGTAGACGTTCCGAGTATTCGCCCTTATTGACAGGCAATATTGTTTATCAGCGCGACTTTTAGTCTTTAAAATAATTTAATTTTCTTTTGTTGTTATTTCATAAAATAGGTATTAGTTATTTTGGTGGCGTGTTATATTCGTTCAAATTACAAATTATTAATAGTTAACATTTTATTTCTTTTTAGGTGAAGTAGTAATAGGTTAATAGTAGTTAGTTAGTAGTAGGTAAGTTTTGGTTAATTTATGTTTAGTTTTTTTAATAATAATAAGTAAGTAAAAGCGTAGGTACTTTTATTAATTAAAGGTATAGGTACTATTAATTATGTTATAGTTATTTAGTTTTAAGTGAAGTAGGATAGTTTACCCGGAAGCTTTGCGCTGAAGTATTTTCGTTGTATACCTAGGTACTTAAGCCTCATGTGAACGTGATCTAAACAATATTACCAATACATTAACTTAATAATACACAAGGAATTACACACTGACGGAGTTGCGGGCACAGCTATATATATCTATATATATAAAACTCTTCCGTTACTGAGTGACTGACAGACAACGCACAGCCGAAACTAATGGCAGTAGAGAGCTGAAATTTGGCCTGTGTGTTTGTTGGGAGGAGTAGGCTTCCACTAAGAGAGGATTATTGGAAATTCCCTCCCAACGGGGATAAATTGTTTTTTTCCGGAAGTCATTATTCCACGCGGACGAAGTCGCGGGCAAAAGCTAGTTTGTTATATTATTTTATGTAATATAGTTTTTATTTTTACAATTTTTATGCGCCAAACGTTTAAGACATTTAATATATCTGGGGCACGGAAAGCATTTCACTGAAATGAATATTATGCTTATATTGTACCTTTATGTGTACGGCCATACTAATATTTAAATAATCATCATCATCTAAGCCCGTAGAGAACCTATGGTTTAGTCATTCCACGTCCAATCTCACCCAGAGAAATTAGGAACTTACCTTTGTTGGCTATTACGGCACCTACGGGATGAAATGAATTGGTGACATTATATAATGCAAATCCATCACTAAAAGTGTTCTCTCACTCTTACTGACTCTGGACTGCAACGACTACCCCAATAATAAACTCATTTTTTATTAAATGATGGTACTCGTTTAGATAGTACGTAGGTTTTCACGATTATTCCAAATTGAAATCAAACACCTTTAATATATCTATCACTATTTTCCTAGTCTTATTTCTTGCATAATATCTTCTAGATATCAGTGCCGTCTTTTCAAAGAGTTGTTGATTTCTCTACGAAGTCACGAGCGTACAGATAATCGACTCACCCTCGAATAACTCGTCTTTTATCAGAGCATCGTAATAAAACTGTCAAATGGCATATTGCTGATATGACAGATGCGATATCTCCATTAGCCTGCGCACCGTCGTCACGCCACAAATAAAAAGTTCCCAATAAACAGACGAAGGCATAATCACGATATTTTATTGTGGATGGCTTACGACAGGTATTGGATTATTTATTATCCTTAGGGATTGTCACTAGATAAATTATACGTACTTAACCAAGAATCAGTTTATATTTGTTTGGATGTAATATCGTTAAAATATGTGGCGATAGAGAGTAGGAAACAGCATGTGATCCATATTCTTCCTAACACAACCAAGACCGAATTAGATAATAATTTAAGTTTTCTTTATGTGTTGTGTTATGCAAAGTTATATGATGTGCTTTTGAGATTGCTGCACTTAGTGATTACGTATTTTGCAGTTTAGGTTTTTGCAATATCAGTTTGTTTATGAGTTTCATATTGTTACATAACATAACATAAAGTCATGCCTTTTTCCCGCCGGGCTAGGCAGAGATCACATCCTTCCACTTGCTACGAACCTGGCTCACAACTTTCGCTTCATCCACTTTCATCAACCTCTTCATGCATGCTCGTCGGTTTAGGGTGCTTCTGACCTGACCTTTCCTTTGGGACATCGCCTATTTGGTCACGGAATGTCCTTCTTGGCATGCCCCTTCCAACGTTCCAATTCACACTCCCGCTATATATTTCTTTTGGAAGTCTACTTTCACTCATCCTCTCGATATGATCAATTTCATATTGAACAATTATCAAAATGTAGCTGTATTTATTTGTTGCTGTAGTGTCTATTTCACTATAAAGTAACTGGACTTAGGAGAATATCCAAAACGAATGCAAAAAAATTGTCTTTTTGATCCATGAGCGTCTCACGCAATTGCGTATGGCATTATTCAATATTACTATGAATTTATCTTGCGATCGGACATCAAGAGGATTCTATTTACTGAATACCTCGCTATATATCAGAAAATTTTGTTACTAAAGTTCAAAGCCTTGTGATGTGACTCCCAGTTTTATTAAGTGAAGGACAAATACTTAATTGCCTAACGATTTCTATATTTTCTCAATTATTGCGTCTCGATTGTCACTCGTAGACAGGCTAGTTAAACGTTAAAGTGGGGGTCAGTAATTAACAGGCGAGATCAACAAGCCGCTCAATGCTAATGGGGCCTTTCCACGTCAAAGGGCTAAAAGGCGTTGGTGCGCGTCTGTCCGAATAACGACTAGGGATGCGCCGAGTATTCGTCATTCGGCTTAACGAACTTTGTAAAGGGCGAAAAGAAATGGTGTATTGTGAAAATTTGTATTATTTATAGAATACTATCAGTGGTGATAGATATATTAAAGGTGTTTGATTTCAATTCGGAATAATCCATCCCTACGCCACTAACTATAGTAAATTTTCAGGAAAGACATTACGCATATATTCATTTTTTTTTGTTCAGACACCTTCGTCGGTTCATACACAACACTTTGCTGACGATTACCACATGATCAAATGCATACATAGTTTACGACTCTATAAAGCACATACAGACAGACATTAATTTTTATATATTTGAAGATTACAGCCAGCAACATGTTTAATTTGGTAAATATTTTGCATTAAACTAAAACGTGTACTATATTATGTTCCTGTCCCCTTCGAGTGGCTGTACGTGTGACATGATCAGAGATATTTTATAAATATTCCATAAAATGATAGCCATAAGTATTCGGCAATTTTTATTAGTATCAGCACCCAGTCGGCCATATTAATCACATCCTTAAAATGACTCAAGTTTTCGTGCTCCGCCTGCGGTTCCAGTGACCCCGACAGACCCTCGTCAAATACCCGATTAGCTAAACTTGTGTATACTAATTTATTTTTTAAGTAATATTCATTTATGGCTGGCTGGCAATTAGTCGTCTGTTATTATTTTCAAATTACTTGACAATAACTGAAGCACTTGACTAAGGTATGGCATATCGTGGTAATATTTCTTTTATCTATAAATAATAATTATATTGTTGATAGTAATTGTGTTATATATATAAACTCCGAGAACCGTCGAAGTTCTACTGTTATATTGTTGTTAGGAAAAAAGCCAGATTTATATATTAACATTTCGTTTGAAATTCTGGTGTAAAAATAGAATAGAACTTATTTTCCTATATTTAGCGATCTCACACATATTTTTCCTGGCTATACAGCAGTTACACGGTATAACTGCTACTGTGACATATCGTGTCGAGTACTACTGAGTATATTATACTAAACAGTAACTCAAATGCGTTATGAATAACGTCATGAATTTTTGCGTTGCTAAGGGTTGGATGCGCCGCCTTTGGATCACAGGTCCCGGGTTCGATTCCGGGGTCGGGCAAGAGTCTTTGTTTAAACCAGAGGCACTTGCTCTGAGTCGGGTGTCATTTGTATTCGTGAATTTCCTGTTTGTAATCTGCCCCCGAGATACAGGTTATACAAAGTGCTGAGGTTTCGTTTCTAAAAAATAATGTTTTGATCCATTTATTAGTAGGTAAGTAGCCAATTAATTCAAAGAAAGCTGAATTGTGCTACTGTTTATTTTTAAGTATATATTGTACTGTGGTAAAATTTTAGTGTTATGTTAATTAATAAGTTATGATATTGCGAAGGATATGGGGCCGCTGCCGGATCGAGTATTCAGTGCTAATCGACCATAATTAAGACAAGGATAGACAGCTCCATTTATATTTCAACAGTTTTCATGGATATTTGAGACGTTTATGTGCTCTAAGGACCACGATACCGTGAGTGTGAATAAAATAATTACGATGTTCCGGGGTCGGGCAAGTGCCTTTGTCTAAACCAGAGGCACTGGCTCGGAGTCTGGGTGTCATTTCTATCTATAATATGTATGTATTTACAAAAAAAAAATGTATATAAGTAGTTTATCATCCATCTCGTTACCATAACACAAGCATTAAGTTGCTTAGCTTGGGACGAGATGGCGTTGTGTGAAATGTCCAAGGATATTTATTTATTATTATTTATAATTAGTTTGGATTGGTTTGTAATTTTGTTTTAGCAGTATTTTTGAGTAATTTTCGTTAACTTTTCCCCTGCGCTGGGTATTTATATTATGGAAGCAATTGAAATTTTATTTTTTTCTACATAAAATATTTTTCAGATGTATTAACAGCAGAGCAAACGCTCTCTGAAATAATAATAATTATTATATTTCTTGAAGCTAACTCGGTGTTTATCTGCTGGAGAGGAATAACAACAGTAAAATTTTAATTCACAAAATTTGAGCGAGACAATTTTAGCGCTCTCAAAGCTTCCAACTGTTCTATTACGTGATGTTTACGATATCACCCTGATTGCTTACTAGGGATGTTCAATTATTGAAATAACAAACGGGTAACATTTTTATAAAACCGTTTTTACTAAAGCAATTAAGAACAATATCTTCACTAAATATAGGACTAAATCTCCAAG
This sequence comes from Clostera curtula, assembly GCA_905475355.2. Classification (NCBI taxonomy): domain Eukaryota; kingdom Metazoa; phylum Arthropoda; class Insecta; order Lepidoptera; family Notodontidae; genus Clostera; species Clostera curtula. The sequence continues at coordinate 11,287,015 of FR997804.1, forward strand.
ATGTCCAACCTCTTGACAGTAGCTTATGAACTTATTTGTAATATTAATTTTACTCGTATTATAGATGACATAATGGCTTCCTGCACACAACCTCTAAATACCTGATTATTATCAGAACATTGGACATCGTCTTAAAACTAAAAATACTGGTAGTAGAGACTACTACTAGTCAGCCCATAGATGACCCACTGTTGAGTCGGGCCTCCTCCAGTTACATGGAGGGTAATGAGCCTACTGTGCCTCTCTGGCCAGGTTGTCACTGAGTTATAAATCAAGTTTTCCTTATCTTTCACCCAGGACGTCAGCTCTGTCTTACGACACCCTCAGAATGGAATGGGTTGGTGATACTATGTATTATAAATTCGTCACCACGCGGACAATATAGACATTACTTAATAATTCGCTCTAACAGTTGTAACCCATCGAATTGGCGTTGGCTCACAATTTCAATACCTAATTGAAAAAAGACTGTGCCTTCGTGTGCAGCAAAATAATCTGACGCTTATGAATAAGCAATGTATACGTGTACACGTACACTAATGTTCCAACTCCGTTCGTCTTCAGTTTCAGTCTCTCAATAATATGTTATGATGCATTGTGATTTGTTTTGGGAAACAATGACGCTGGTATGATAAAAGCCCATAAATAAAATAAATAAAAATAAACATATGTATAGGTACAGTGCGTTCAGTTTTTTATTTAATATTAGTCAATTTGCATCTTTCATCGATAGAATAGTGGATCATCCCTAAACTCGTTTCATAACTCGACAATAAAGTTTTAATAAAATTTCATTTTTAATTTTCTTTTGTATCATAACAGTTAAATGTCGTTTGCTGGTAGGTACGTAAGTACTTTTTACGTTGGAAATCCTTGTAGATGCACCTGAGCACTAGCTGGGTTACGTGGTACTCCGACCTACCCACTAAAACCAAGGGTTTTGCTCCCCTTATGAGGAAACATTCACCGCGATCCTGATGAGCATTGCCCCGCCTTTTAGTGGGGCTTGTGTTTTGATTTACGGCTCAGCCCCAGATAAAGATACGATCCACTGGCCGTCTCTCTTCTCGACGTTATGTCTGGCCGTCCCACTGCTTCTAGTGCTGGTGGGGTATCCGTATCCGTCGGCATTATCTCGAATCGAATGCATCTCTGAGGACAGAGGAGTCCCTGGAGCCAACTCTACTATGAATTGCCACCGGTGTACTAAAACCAACCACTGTTTGCCATCTCGTGCTATATCGCCTACGGAAAACTGCCTACACTTCATCGCGAGGCTATTGGCTTGGCAAGGGGAGATGTGCTCGACTCTCATAACTTGCTGTGTGTGTGTAGTGGCGTTTTAACATCCAACCCGGATGTTAAAGCGCCACTACCCTCGAACGTCTTACGAGCGAGCAGACACCCGTCCAAGTCTGCTGCTTGGACCTTCATACCATGGGCCGGCTTAACATAAGTACTGGCGACCAACAACATTGGTTATTCAATTAATTAATAAAAATAGAGTGCGTGGAATGTATTCAAACATTTGGAAAAAAAAAAGGAAAATTTTATAATAAAATTGTTTTGTACTTTATGAGACCAAAGTCGATAATTTCTGACACAAAAACATTATAAATAAATAAATAAAAATAAAATAGATAATGGTAGGATGAATCCCGTTGAAAAAGGAAGAGAATATAACTAAAATAATTTGCGGGCGATCTGAGGTCGGGAAGTGGAAGGTCACCCCTTTTAAAGGTTAAAAACGTTTATCTCGATTTCCGACAAAACTACAAATCTTATGGAAAAAATACGAAAAGTTTTGGTGGAAGCTTATTTTTTATGTGTAATAACTATTTTTTATTTTATTTTAATATTTATTTTATCGCCTTATTTTAACTTAATATCGAAAGAGCACCCTAATTTTCTGTCAAAAATTGTCACGCTTAATTATCAGCTATTTTTAAAAAGTCTGTGGGTTTTTTGTTCAAGTGTTCAACCTAAGAAATCATTGTCAAAGGCCCTGGTCTGTACGGTATGTATATAGTTCTATTATATTCTATGTTTCACAACCTGAATAAACGGGATACGTAACTGTTGCGAATAGGAACTTTTTGTATAAATTTTATGATGTCTGGCCATTGATACCTTTTATATTTGAATATCTGTCTATGTATAATTCTACTTACTTGTCTCATTCTGTCTGTGTAAAATATATGATGTACTCCATGTTTTACTTTCTCTAAATATAGTAATTAGCTTCCTAAACTGCCGCTCTGTGAAACTACGGTTTCACAGGTTATGGTCCCTCTATTTACTTTATAGAAGAGAGTAAACCGCATTCATCAGGATGAATAAAGCCTCGTCGTCGATACCACAGCCTTCCCAGACTGCCTCTGACGCATCTCAGGTAGTGGTCAACAGCAGCATGCCTAATTTCACAAAACTCCAAGGTAGCTGCAATTACGCGACGTGGAGTTTCGCAATGAAAATGTATTTAATAGACACCGAACTATGGGAATGTGTCATTTCAACGCAGGAAGAAATTCCAGACGCTGAATTTCGACGCAAGGATGCAAAAGCAAGGTCCAAAATTTGTCTAAACATAAGTGAGCATCTTTACCCTATAGTTATGACAGCTGAAACGTCTAGAGAAACGTGGAATCGTCTCCAGGAGTCATACGCCGATAGCGGATTAGCCCGACGGTTGAAACTCATGAAGAGATTGCTTGGTTCCAAACTTGAAACGTACGTGAGTATGGAGGCCTACGTGAATGACATACGTCATGTTCAACATCAGCTGATCGCCATCCAAGCTGGTCTGGACGACGAACTCGTTGGCGTGATTATGCTGGCTGGTCTTGACGACAGCTACAATCCGATGGTGATGGCAATAGAGCATTCTGGCACGCGGATAACTACAGACGCAGTTGCATCGATATTACTCAAGGAGGAACGTCGAGATGTCTCTGCTACGTCTAGTCCTTTATTATCTCGTGTTTATTTTTCCAATAACAAAACTAAAGTATCATGTTCTTATTGTAAAAAGATAGGCCATGTAGTGTCTCAGTGTAGGAAAAGTCTTAACCGACAAAAGTATCAATCGTCATGCGATTCATCATCTCATACATGCAACAATACATCTGACTTTACACTTTCATCGGCTTTTAATATTGAAATTCCTACAGGCTTCACTACCTCTTCAGATTGTACTTCAAGCGAATGGTTCGTTGACTCTGGTGCTACAATTCATATGAGCAACAAGAAAGATTGGTTTTTGGACCTGAAGCAGGAATCTAAACCAGTTACTGTGGCAAATGGTCAGCAAATCAAAAGTAAAGGAAAAGGTACAATCTCTATAAATGTTTCGGATAAAGTTAAGCAAATTTCTGATGTTTTGTATGTTCCAGACCTAGCTGTAAATTTATTATCCGTACATAGCTTAGTTCAGAAAGGGCTGATAGTTGTTTTTAGTGAAAAAGGTGCCTCTATCCTTTTGAATGAAGGGTGCAAAGTGACAGGCTCTGTCGTTGCAACAGCATCAAACTATAATAATATGTACAGATTAGATACGGCGAAACATAGCGCTAATCTCACACAAACTAAAGAGTCTGCATTACTGTGGCATAGACGTCTTGCACATCTGCATTCAAATGCACTTAATATCTTAAAAAATAAAGATATTGGTATAGATTATACAACTTCATCGTTCAATGAATTGAATAAAACCTGCGTGCCGTGTTTGCAAGGCAAGATGTCGAAAAAGCCATTCGAGGTTTCGCAAAGTAGGTCCAAGTCCAAACTGGAGTTGGTACATACAGACCTGTGTGGACCAATGAGTACCCATTCATGGGGTGGTGCCCTTTACCTATTAACTTTTACCGATGACTTCACGCGTAAGACTTTTGGCTTCCTGCTGAAATCGAAAAGCGAAGTTTTCGGTAAATTTGTTGAATTTAAAAGTCATGTCGAAAATCAAACGGGACTTAAAATTTAAATTTTACGCTCTGACAATGGAAAAGAGTTTGTAAATCATAACTTAACTCGTTTTCTCAAGGAAAATGGTATTGTACATCAGACAACAGTACCATACACCCCACAACAAAATGGTGTATCAGAGCGTGTTAATAGAACCGTTGTTGAAAAAGCTAGAAGTATGTTACAAGATTCTGGCTTACCCCGAGCATATTGGGGTGAAGCCGTCTCCACTGCGATTTACCTCAAGAATTTCTCGCCAACGCAAGCTTTAAATAGCCAAATCCCTGAAGAGATGTGGACTGGGAAGAAGGTGGATTTACGCCACCTGAGAGTTTTTGGCTGTGAAGCACATTTGTTGATACCAAAAGAGAAACGCACGAAACTCGACTCCAAAACACAAACTTGTATCTTTGTTGGATATTCAGCAGATACCAAGGGATACCGTCTAATTGATACTCAAAATCCAAGGAACATCATCGTTGCGAGAGATGTCGTCTTCATTGAAGACAAGCTACCGTCAAGTAAACTTAGTGAGGAGGCGGCCCAAATGCCAGAACCTCAGCATGAAAATATAGAAGTTCTTAATCGTGTTACCCAAAATTCGCTATCTGCACCCCACTCACATCCACTACAACTCAATACACCATGTTCCAACTTGCCTGCTCTTATTACTGAAGAAGACACTGAGTCACCTGTTGATGACCACGTCATTGAGTCTTCTAGTGAAGATCATACAGAGTCATCTAATGAAGACTATATTGAGTCTCTTGCTGAGGAGCTTATTAGTCCTGAGTCGGAATCTGAGACCTTCGTCGATGCTCAAGATGTTCCTGTAGCTGTGGTACCAATAATAGATAGTTGTGAAGATGTCACTGCTCGAAGATATCCTCTTCGAGATCGTCGTGCACCGGCAAGATATTCGGACTCAGATTACGCAAATATCGTTAGCGTTGACTATGAGCCGCAGACGTACAAACAAGCTCTGGAAGATAGTCATAGCAAAGATTGGCTAAAAGCTATGCAGTGTGAACATGATTCATTGCAAAAGCATGGGACGTGGGTACTTGTAAATAAACCTGTAGATAGAAAAATTATTAAATGTAAGTGGGTGTACAAAATCAAGAGGGATACGAATGGGAACATTGTTAAATATAAGACAAGACTTGTGGCTAAAGGATTCACACAAGTCTATGGCGTAGACTATGGTGAAACCTTTGCTCCGGTAGCAAGATTGTCATCAATTCGTCTTTTGCTAGCCTTTGCTGTTAAACTCAATTTGGAAATTGACCACTTAGATGTTGAGACGGCATTCCTGAATGGAGATCTAGAAGAAGAGATATTTATGGAGTAGCCTGAAGGCTTCTCTAATGATAAATCTAAAGTTTGTCTCCTCAAAAAGTCAATTTATGGATTGAAACAAGCTCCACGTCAATGGAACAAAAAGGTGTGTGAAGCTATGGACAAACTTTTGTTTAAACGTTCAGAAAAGGAACACTGTATTTATTATAAGCACCAAGGTGAAAAGTTGCTGATCGTAGCTGTATTCGTTGATGATTTCTTTTTGTTCAGCAATAATAAGAAGATGAAAGAAGATTTCAAAGAACAGTTGAAAGAGACCTTTTCTATCAAAGACCTAGGCCCCCTGAAGGATTGCTTAGGGATGCGGGTGACAAGAGGGGATGGCACGATATCACTTGACCAGACTAAATACATTGAGCAAGTGATAGAGAAATTCGGAATGACAGATGCTATCTCTGTATCCACTCCTATGGACATGGGTACAAAACTTGTCCAGCCGAATCCAGGCGATGAAAAACTAGAATTACCTTTCCAACAGCTCATTGGCTCATTAATGTACATTGCTATTGGTACCAGACCAGATATTGCTTATACTGTATCCGCTCTGAGTCAATTTAATGTACTTTACGGGGAGGATCACTGGAGAGCTGCAAAACGTGTTCTGCGTTATTTAAAGGCCACAAAGGACAAGAAACTTACGTACAGGAGCACTGGTGATGATATGGGATACGCTGATGCCGATTACGCGAGTAATTTGGTAGACCGACGGTCCTACACGGGGTATGTGTTCCAGATGAGCGGTTCATCAGTGTCGTGGGAGTCACGCAAACAAAGAACTGTGGCTCAGTCTACAACAGAGGCGGAGTATATGGCTCTTGGCGAAGCTTGTAAAAAGGCCATTTATATACGATCTCTCATTAATGATCTGTTTCAATCATCATCACCTTTAACCATAATGTGCGACAATCAAAGTGCGATTTCACTCACAAAAAATAACACACAGCATTCTCGCACTAAACATATTGACATTCGACATCATTTCATACGTGAGTGCATCTTCACAAAACAAGTTCATATAAAATTCGTACCATCATGTCACCAAACAGCAGACATTCTCACTAAGGCATTATTCCATAAAAAAACCGTATACCCATGTATACGGTTTTATTTGACACCTTGTATGTTATTTGTCATCATATCATTGTTTACTTTATAAACTTGTACCTGCTAGATGTTTGTTTATTCATTTTCATCATGAAATTCGAGTTATTGATTAAAATGTTAACATTTCATATCCGTCCCTACTGTCCCGATAAATTAGCAGTCCATCCGAATTCAATTGAGTTGTGTTTGCCAATCAATTCTTAATTCATCATCCGAATGCCGTGTCACCAATTGTTATTTTCATTGACCCGCTTCAAACCAAAAACCTCAATGGATTAATTCAATTTAATTAGTCATGGCTATCCGCGTGTCCATTTGAGTGTTTTAGAACGCTACTTTAAAGAGAAGAGCCGGTTAGCTTATTTTGTTTAAATGTTGGAATTAGGTTCGAAACACATATATGTGTTCATTTGTGCGTTATAATATATGTACAGTATGTAGAGTATAAACTCTACATATATTGTAACGCACAAGGTTTCGTATCAAGATTACTTAGATCGTATAATAATGAAGCATTGCAATTTAAAAACAGAATCCTCTTATTTAAAAAAAAGTGATACAGGTGGCACAATTTATTCCGTGACATTGTCAAGTACCTACAAAGGGTAAGACAGTGTGTAATCGACCTTATGTGACGTTCATGACGATAATTTATGAAATTATTCAAAATATCAGGATTTGCCTCTAACGTACCGTGCAGAAATGTTCTTTGTTCTCGAATTTCGGAATTTTGCTTACATTTATACATATTTAATTAGGGCCATTAGTGTTCGCTGCCACGTGAAATTACTTGAATTATGCTTAATTTAATGTTCTTCAAGCAGTTTATTGTTAAATGTTCCCAGGCGATTTTTTATTTAAAATAGGAATCGCCGATACCAACTTTATTGTTTCGATCTGTTTACATATGTCTATTCTTGTAAAAGTTGCTATTGAAGTTGATATTGCTACTGAGGATTTATATTACACAATGTCACCAACCCACACTTTTTGTGAGGGTGTCGTAAGAGACGATTAAAGGGGCGCAAGAAGCAGATTATCTGGCCACGATAGAAGGAAATCTTGATACAAACTCTTTACCAACCCGTCTTGCCAGAGTGGCACAGTAGGCTAATTTCCCTCCATGAATTTGGACGAGGTTGGAGTCAGTAGTGAGTTTTTTTCGAATGATGATGAATGACCTACTGCTAAATCAGACCTCTTCCAATTATTCGTCATCATCAATTATTTAAGCCTAAAGAAGTCCACTGTTGGATGTATACCTCCCCGACGGATTTCCACAAAGGCCGGTCCTGAGCCGTCCTTAAATATTGAAATCTGGTGACCAGGTCGACGTTCCACGGAGGCCTACCAGCACTGCGCTTTCGGGCACATGGTCGTCACTCGACAAATTTTCCAGTTATAATTACAAGATATAATTATAATTACTTAGATTTGTACTATTTTGCCTACTGATATCCACTCATTAATTAATATACAACTAAATCCCATACGGCTAACCGAAAAGCATATTGTCGAATTTAGTTCAACTGAAATCAGATCAGATGGAGGGAATGATCCCATAGTGCAACGCAGGCCAGACTGGCTGGCACAGAGTTTACTCTAGTTATCCCTGCCGTGCAGACAGTTTTCTTAATCTAATATATTTAGTATGCGTTGGACATCGTGGCCCAATAGTCTTTTCATTAAGTAAGCTGCTGGTTTTAGAATATACAATGTCACCAACCCATATAGCCTTTAGGGTGTCTTAAGAGGCGATTAAAATAACGCAAGAGCCAGATCACCTAGCCCAAGAGAAAGGTAACTTGATACAAACCCTGTGCCAATTGGTCTTGCCAGCGTGGCACAGTAGGCTTATTTCCCTCTATGAATTTGGAGGACGCCCGGCCCAGTAGTGGGTAATTTATGGGCTGAAACGATCCCTCCCGTGCAGACAGTTTTCTTAATCTAATATATTTAGTCTGCGTTGGACATCGTGGCTCAATAGATTTCCCATTGAGTAAGCTGGATAAACACGGTTAACTAATGGAATGCCATTATGTTGAGCATATGAAATTTGCTATAGCATTTGATCAAATTTGATAAAAATATACAACAAGTGGGGAAAGTAACTAATATTCTGAATTAAGATGGAAGCAAAAGTAAAAGTCATCAAACAGCTCATAAATATTCTAGACATCTCTATTACTCAAATGATTCATGCCCGGAGCGTTAACCAGCCGATGAGTCATTTTTTCGTTGTTATGGCTTTCTTAAATATGATTATTATAAATAATAGCCGTTTTATTTGGTAAAGGACTGCTTACAGGTAGTGGAAATTTACTTGGTCGTATTTGCTATTGTTTTACGTACTTAAACTAATTATTTATTATCTGTGGACGTAATCATAAACCGGTAGGGGAGACTCGGCAAGTGTAATGTAAGACATCCCTCTAAAGCCAGCAATATACGTTGGCCTAGCATTGCCGAGTGAACGCCAATACCAACGTATAGACGGTATATTTGCATTGTCTGGCCATCGATCGGTGTCGTTCGCCTAGTTGGTTTCGATACACTTGCCCAACGTGTAGGCAGTAGCACTTGCCTTGTATTAAATTTCCTACTCTCGCGTTGGCCTAAGCTCGGCCAACGTTTATTGCTGGCATAACAAGTTGGAACGACGATCTGCGCAGTGCTGGGGGCATGGAGTCGTCAAACTGAAGACAGGGTGCTATGATGCTCCATAGTGGTTATTGATAAGTCCAGCAGTTGACTAGAGTAGTCCGATAATGAGTATCGCATTTATACTCATAAGTGTGGTATAATTGGATTTTACGATTAAAGTATGTTATATAATTCTACAACATTTATACTTACAGAATATTATCGCCTAGTGCGATAAGACCGCCCATTGCACATTTCTTTGTTGTATTTCTCTGTTAGCATGCTAACTTTTAATATTATTGGTGTACAATAAAGAGTATTCTATTCTATTATCTTAGTTATGGGATATTAAAATTAAACGTTGTATAAAGTCCGTTGTATTAGCTTATAGCTAGTTTTGAGTATTGTTCATATCTCCACCTGGAGTGTGCACTTATCCAACATTGTTTACAGCCCATCGTTGCTCTCTGTTGAACCAACAAATCACGTTGACTGCAAGCGTACCGTGATCGAGATTCACGACACAGACCTAAATCATCTAGATGTGACAAATACTGTTGCAAGATTGCACAACAAATTGTTCTATCGGACAAGAATACACAAAGTGTGCTTCGTATTGAATTGGCTGTAATGCCCACTCGTGACTACGCTTTCTGTTGAATTGTTTACTGTCGGCCAGTTGGGAATAATTTGGGCATAATAACAAGAAGGTCATAGCCTCCTTTGGAGGTAAAATCTGGAGGTTCAAGATCTGATTATTTGAGACGACTACTGGCTGGCTTAGGGATAGCCATGTAGGACTCTAGCTTCACCCCTCCGTAATATAAAGAGCGAATCCCTTTTCGACTAAAAATCGCCATGCGCTACACTAACAACTGTTCTAACTAAATATTAATTACCAGTTATCCCACTAGATGGGTTGCGTAGGACAGACGGCAATGTCCTGCGGGGTGGGCTACTTCCAAATGTCAGCGTCACGTGCTACGCCGATGACACGCTCGTGACGGCCAGGGCCAAAACACACCGCGAGGCAAAAATCCTCGCCACTGCTGGGGTAGCCCAGGTCGTGGCGAGGATTAGGAGGCTGGGGCTAGAGGTGGCTCTAAACAAGTCTGAGGCCCTCTTTTTCCGTGGGCCTCGGAATATTCCGCCACTAGACTCCCACATCGTGGTTGGAGGTGTTCGAATCGCCGTCGAGCCCACGATGAAGTATCTGGGTCTTGTGCTCGACGGCAGGTGGAACTTCGGGGAACACCTTCGAAGATTGGCACCCAAACTACTGGGGGCAGTGGCTGCACTGTCACGGCTGCTGCCCAACCTCGGGGGCCCAAACGCCTCCTGTAGGAGGATCTACACGGGGGTCGTGCGGTCGATGGCCCTGTATGGCGCACCCGTATGGGCGGATTCCCTGACAGCTCGTAATGCCGCATTGTTGCGAAGGCCGCAGCGGGCCATGGCCGTCAGGGTGATAAGGGGGGTACCGCACGACCTCCTTCGAAGCGGCAAGCCTTCTGGCCGGGCTCCCTCCGTGGGAGCTTGAGGCTAGGTCCCTCGCCACCTTGTATAAGTGGCGAGGGGCGGAAGTGGCACAAGGGCGTCAACTCTTGCCGCGAGATATAGAGAGACGGCGGTTGGAGTTGCGCCAGGTAGTGAGGGAGGAGTGGGCCTCATTGCTGGCTCACCCTACAGCGGGGCACACACTTGTTGGGGCAATAAGCCCTATCCTAGATGAGTGGCTGGAGCGAAGGCACGGCGCACTCTCCTTCCGGCTGACGCAGGTTCTGTCCGGGCACGGGTGCTTCTCAAAATACCTTTGCCGCATCGGCCGGGAGGAGTCCCCAGGATGCTTTCACTGCGCGGATGGCGCTATAGACTCCGCGCAGCACACCCTGGAGGTGTGCCGTGCATGGGACGGGCCTCGGCGGAGGCTCGTCTCTGTTGTGGGAAGTCTCTCGCTGCCGGACCTTATTCAATCCATGGTCCGGAGCGAGAGAGCCTGGAGAGAAATGACCTCATTCTGCGAGGTCGTCATGTCCGCCAAGGAGGCGGCTGAGAGGGAGCGGGAGTTGGCCTCCCTACGTCCAAGTGGGCGTCACCGCAATCGGCGCCGCAGGGCGCAGGATGACCTCCGCCCACCGTAAGTGGGTCTGCGGGCGATAGACCTGGGAAATCCATCGCCTGCGCAATATAGACCCCGGGAGGAAGGCGCGCTGCGTTCCGCGCGTGCCTCCCAGCGGTGGAATGGGGGGAAGCTACTATAGCTATCCCCCACGTAATCGGAGGGGCCCGTCTCGGAGCTAGGGGCTCCACTAAACGAGGCGGGCTGAGGTCCCCAGGCTCCCGGAGCATGCTCTCCTATTGGGGAGTGTATCCCGTGGCCCTGGTTCGGACATTCGAGGATCGCCGTCGGTTTTAGTGGGTAGGTCGGGGCGCAATTTACCATCTCTACGCGCCCCGGAGTCCCACATATCCCGGCTAGTCCCAACGGCCGGGAATCCATGAGGATCTCCGACGTAAAAAAAAAAAAAAAAAAAAGGACAGACGGCAATCGCTTCGTGTAATACTGTTACCAACTCCACTTGTATTTTTGGATACCGCAAATATATCTTTAATTTAAGACTTCAAATTTCCCGAACCACTTCCATTAGCTTGTCATTCGTTGTACACACGGCCGTGACGCTTGGTTCATATGCGGCTACCGACCGCAGTAACATCGTTAAATGCTACATTGTAACAGATCCTGGACACTAAATTGGCATCTCTTTTGGCACAATACAATGCGGTCGCTTTGTCATTACTGAAGTTCGAATTGAATGATTTTTGGGGAACGTTCGTTTCTGTGAAAACGGTATGAAATAGAAATTCTACCGTAGGATAATATATTACTAACGTATTAATAGAAAAATGATAGCCTTTAGTGCCAGCACGATAAATAAATACTTTCATAAACTTCATCACCGATTTTATACAAACTGAAAATCCAGGAAATATACCGATCTAATTAATACATATTCATTTATTTTTGAGAGGAGAACAAACAGCTAAAATGAATGAAAAACAATTGCGTAGAAGACACAGAGCCAATTACAGGTTCTCACGACTAGAACCAGAGACAGTAGTAGAAAGCTTAGATCACGAAATAGCAAGCAATAATAATAAAAACAAGAAGAATTAAAAAGATTAAACAAGAACCCTAATAATATATTTGCGAGTACGTTCTCATCTGACTTCTCGCCTTTAATTATAGTTAATTGAAAAAATATTACGATATGAAACTTTAATCCTTATTTTACTTAAAGTAATGAGTGAAATAGGACTCACAATTTATCCACTCATTACTTTAAGTAAATTAAGGATTAACGTTTCATATCGTAATATTTTTAGGAAGTTATTTTAGAAAGCCCTAAGAACGAAATATTTAATATATTTATATTTTTTTCTTTCTAATGAGCACTATAAAATAAGATCAAAAATTTTACGTATTGTCTTTGTAGTGATGGATTTAAAATAGATAGTAACACCACCCCATTCCATCCTGAGGACTTCAGAAGAAGGAAAACTTGATATGAAACCCCGTGCTAAGCCGTCTGGCAGCGTGGCACAGTAGGCAGGAGGAGGCCTAACTCAGCAGTGGGGCATTTATTGGCTACATAGTAGTACTTATTTATTGTACTCGTACTCGTACTACTGTAGGGAGGTGGTCGTTACTCGCGTCCGTAGGCTTTACCCCCGAGACCCTACACGTGCCTCCCGGGTGGTGCTAAACGAGTAACAACGCCGAGTATCAGGCGGCGGTAAATAACCTGACCAACCAGGGCGGCTACTACAAGCCGGGGGTAGTTAAAATACCCCCAAACAAGTAGACTCGTCAATCCGCAGTGGCTTGCGTGACGTTTTAATGGCCATTTACCTTCATGCACAGGAATCCAAAAGAACGGCCCTCAGTCCCCAGTGGTTCTGCTAGGCCCAACCACGGCAGCGGTAGGGGAACCGGCAGAACAGAGGGTGCTAAGAATCTCTGGGGGAAAGATAACGGCTGCCTAAACGACGTCTATTTGGCTACGTATAATGTTAGGACTTTACTTACCGAGGATCGCTACCAAGAACTAGAATCTGAGGTGCTCAACAAGATTAAGTGGGACATAATCGGTCTGAGTGAGACTAGACGAAGAGGTGAAGAACTCGTGAAGCTTAATTCTGGTCAACTGCTCTTTTACAAGGGTTATGAAGATAGGTCCCAGGGCGGTGTGGGGTTCCTTATTAATACGTCACTCTCGGGACTTCTACGAAACATCCGCGCAATATCGCCACGAGTGATCTACGCAACATTTCAGCTCAATAAACGGTATACCCTCAAAGTTGTACAGGTATATGCACCCACATCTACACATGACGAGGAAGAAATATTGAGTTTCTACGACGATGTCAACAGCGCGCTGGATGCGGACCCATGCTTCTATACCACAGTTATTGGAGACTTCAACGCAAAGCTAGGCGTTTCCATCGAGGGGGAGGAGTTCGTGGGCAGGTTTGCACTGGGGCAAAGAAACACAAGGGGTCACACACTGGCAAACTATCTCGCTCAACGTAAGCTGTATGCCATGAATACCTTCTTTCGTAAGAAGAACCAGAGACTCTGGACATGGCAAAGCCCGGATGGAAAAACCATGAACCAGATCGACTTTATCCTCAGCAACAAGAAATACATCTTCAAGGACGTAGACGTCATAAATAGAGTCGGGGCGGGTAGTGATCACCGAATACTGCGGGGTCGACTAGTTTTCAACCTGAAGCTGGAGCGGAGACGGATGGTTGACACTACGCGCTCAGCAAATGACTGTCATTATATCGCTGCCCAGAGAGAGTATTTTGAGGAGAAATTGGCAGAAAAACTAAATGCAACTGAGTCGTGGCATGCGGATGCGATTAACAATCAACTGGTGGACTCTATAAATGAGATCATAAGACAGATAAGCCAAAGTCAAAACCGAATTCTAATCCGCTGTCGCAGAAGATTAAACTGCTAACAGATGAACGTAGGAAAATAAAGGAAACGACAGATCTTTCCACAATCAACAAACGTATCAGACACCTTATTCGACAGCAGTTGCGACAGAGGAAGAACAAACTCATTTTGGAAACGATCGAAAAGTATAGAGGGCCGAAAGTTTTCAGAAAACAGTTGAAGCGGGGTAGCCAGCAAATTCATAAGTTGTGTACAGAAGATAACTTGGTTACAACTAACCGTGAAGACGTAATGAAGGTTGTGGAAAAATACTACTCCAATTTATACAGTTCCCGCACACCAGGGCCAGATTCGCGGCGTAGGGATCCCAGGGCGCCATTGGTCAGGCACAGAACTGAGGACTTGCCTGAGATAAGTCTGTACGAAATCAAGCATGCCCTCAAGCTCATGAAACCAGCAAAATCGCCAGGCAAGGACAGGATATCGTACGAATACCTGAAGTACGGAGGAAAACCTGTATTAACGCAACTCAAATTGCTTTTCAATACGGTGTTGTTTGAGGGTGAGGTACCAGATACATGGAAGAATGCGGTTGTGATACTTCTACATAAAAAAGGGGATATAACGAAACTTGAAAACTACCGACCAATTTCTCTACTAAGCCATGTGTATAAGCTTTTCACCAAAGTGATCACCCTACGCTTGACCAATAGACTAGATTCTGCCCAGCCAGTGGAGCAAGCAGGCTTTCGACGTGGCTTTTCGACTATTGATCATATTCACACTGTCAGGCAAGTTGTAGAGAAGTGCACTGAATATAATCGACCTTTGGTAGTAGCCTTTATAGACTACGAAAAGGCGTTTGATACCGTGGAACACTGGGCCGTTATACAATCTCTGCAAAGATGCCAGGTTGACACGAGATATGTGGAAGCGATCAAAGCAGTCTACCAAAGTGCAACGCTGCAAGTGAAACTCCACCAGCTCACTGAGCCCATTCCGGTCGAGAGAGGAGTGAGGCAAGGCGACACTATTTCGCCAAAACTATTTACCTCATGTTTGGAAGACATCTTTAAGCTTCTTGACTGGTCAAACAGAGGTATTAACATCAATGGTGAGCGCCTAACTCATCTCCGATTTGCGGATGACATAATCATTTTTGCGGAAAACCTGCAGGACTTATCAGCTATGATCGGAGAGCTTTATGATGCATCAGTGATTGTTGGGCTAAAGATGAACACATCGAAGACGAAAATAATGTGCAACAGCTCCAATATAGATCACATTACTGTGCATGGGCGTGCGATAGAAAGAGTTGAGGAATATGTCTACTTGGGACAAACCTTGAACCTTGCCAAATTCGGACAAAATAGCGAGATTGAGCGCCGTATCCGCTTAGGCTGGGGTGCTTTTGGCAAACTGTCCGAAGTGTTCAAGAGCACAAGCATTCCCATTAACCTCAAACGTCGGACCTTTGAACAATGCGTCCTACCAGTCTTGGTCTACGGAGCCGAGTCATGGACGCTGACAAAGCAGGTGATGCACAAGCTCCAAGTCACCCAAAGAGCCATGGAACGGGCTATGTTAGGTATCTCTCTACGTGATCGAATCAGGAACACAGAGATCCGGAAGAGAACGAAATTAGTCGACATAGCCCATGTGGTCGCTAGCAGAAAGTGGAAGTGGGCAGGCCATATATGCCGTAGACAAGACAACAGGTGGGGAAATCGGGTGCTTGAGTGGAGGCCTAGAGTAGGGCATAGAAATGTGGGCAGGCAACCGATGCGCTGGACCGACGACCTTGTTGGAGTGGCCGGAAAGGATTGGATGCGAAAGGCGCAAAACCGAGAAGAATGGCGTGCATTGGAAGAGACTTACACTCAGCATTGGGTGGTGAAGGGTTGAAAAAGATTGTACTCGTTACACACCTAGATTCAAAGCCCCAAATTAACGCGAGTTTGCCTTAATTCTTCTCTTAAGGTGAATCTTCCAGGGTAGCCCGCGAAATTCAAATTTTCTTACGTTTTTTGCAATTTGCAGGCCAGTGCTAGGTTGTATGATGATTAACATTTGATTCGCGGCTGTAAGACGCATGTAGTTACAGAGTTATAATCATCAACCCTCCAAGCTCATAAAGTTGCAGGAATGACTTTGAGCTTGAAAATGTTTTTCTTGCACCTTTATGAGCTTGGAGGGTTGTATTGATGATTTTGATGATTATAATTCTATAACTACATACGTCTTACAGCCGCGAATAACATTTTAATCAACATACAACCTAGCACTGACCTGCAAATTGCAAAAAAATTAAGAAAATTTGAATTTCGCGGGCTACCCTGGAACATTCACCTTAATCTGAGAGTTTCAAAATGCAGCCTTCATAATATTTTGAACAGAACCCGAGCATAAAATTGTCAGATGATATACATAATTTATTTTGACAGGCGAGCCAATGTCTTCTGTAAATTGCGCCGTTTCAAGTGGTTAATCCAGTTAGTGGCTAAAAGTTTATTGAATTATTTTTTTGCTTCTGTATAAGTCTTTAATCTTTCCTGCCGCTGTTATATTATCATACAAAGAATCGCTACAAATAAGAACGATGGTTATAGAAGTGACTTATAAATGTATACTGTCGTAAGTTGTTACTGTTGTGTTTGTTGTACATTAAAGAGTTATCTATCTATCTATCTGTATACTCAGGTTCTCAATTCGGTTCGGGATTCCTTTACAAACGATACATTTAGCAAAACAAAAATAAGGCTGTTCGAAACAAAAATTAGCTGACTTCCAAAATTACACAAAATAGCGAAATACCACTTATTTTTTTAAATTAAATATAGACGTACTTAACACTTTTGCCTGATAATAGCATGACAGCCCAATTTGTTTGTTAGTTTATGCTTTGTATTGTCGTTTTCAAAAACAGATTAGGAAATTTTTATTTTAAAAAGTTTGTTTTGATTAGTGAATTCTTTTCTTATGCGAGTGGCACAGGCATTGGCTAGCTACAATATGATATTTAGGCATGTTAATTATGCCTATAATAAATTTCCACTGTGGCTGTGGTATTTTAAGATATCTTACTATAATATTATAAACGTGAAAGTTTGTAAGTATGGATGGATGGATGGATGGATGGATGGATGGATGTTTGTTACTCTTTCACGTAAAAACTACTGAATGGATTTTAATGAAACTGTACAATAATATAGCTTATACATCAGAATAACACATAGGCTACAAGTTATAAAGATATTATGTGAATTACAACAATATAAACAAGTCGAATTCAAAATTTCTAATTGTCAATTTTTCGGCCATATTAAACTATAGACAACATAACGTTTCGCTGTCAGTTGCGTTTTGTTAAAGTAGGTTTTATACGGACCCCCCTCGACTGTGCTGCCACCTTGCTGTGGTGAGGGGGCGTGGTCCGTGACGATGCGGGCCCCTTCTGCCCTCGCCTAGGAGGCCGGTGGCGGTTCGGGGGAGCCACCACCGACGAAAGCCTCGATGACTGAGGGCGTCCCAGTATACCGGGACGCCCTCTCTGATAGTCGCTTGCCCGCGTTGCGGGCACCACGCCGGGGCGTCACAGTAGAATGCGTTTACGCGAACTTGTGGCGCCCCAAGCGCGTCGTGTGAGGGTATGCCGCTGGGGTTTTAGTGGGTAAACGACTCTTGGGTAGACGACCCTTGTCGGAGTCCCACATAATCACCGACCTTTCCCCCGGGGTGCGGTGGTATGCATAAAGCATTTCCCCAGCGAAAACAAAAAAAAAAAAAAAAAAAAAAAAAAAAAAAAGGTTTTATACGGACGGGATAAAAATCTCAGGTATCCTATGTCCAACTTTCTTTTTGTTTTAAATATTTATAATGCGGAACAAAGTTCGCCGGGTCAGCTAGTATTGTCATATAATCGATCATTGTAAGCCGCCGCATTTACATACATACGAGTATATATATCTGCGACCAAATTACCAAACCTACAGACTGCGCGCATTTTGTGGTTTCCTTTTACGGCAGGCACTTTAGTTTCGGTCGGTCTGTCCGCATTACTCGGCTGGCAGTGACAACGGAGCCTAATAACATAAAATGGTACAATGTTGCGAGTGGACATACTGCAAGCGTTCAGCTATGTCCCAAACAACGCACAGAGCTAACAAGTGTATAGAAGGCACCAAAATATCGTAGTATTTTGCCTCAAGTACAAAACCCATACTGTGTTGTCCTAGTAGGATTAAAACAAATGAAAGTATATTTATGTAGTGAATATAATTATTGATGATCTTGTTTCACCGTGCACGACTTACCGAAACATAAAAATACATACCACATAATTATTTAAATATTCAACGTAATATTTCCATATTCATACTAGTGATTATTAATGTATATTTTAATACTTACACAGTATAATGTAAAATTTCTCAACTCCGTAGTGGATTGGAATTAAAACACTACACCGTAGTTGAAACAGCTGCAAAGACAATTTATAAATGGCGTTCTTACCTAGCCAAAATACACTTCGTTTGGAATCCTTCACAAAGGATTTACAACAAATGCTTTACGCTTCCTGCAGTGAAAGTTTTACTGAGATGTTCACTAGATCATTGGTTGAAACCAGACTTGGGTGCAATCTCCTTTAAAACTTTTCTTAACTCATGTACAACTGAACTAACATAATGGAGTAAGAAATCCACTTAAAGTTATTAAAACACAATAGCCTGCCGCCTGTAGCGTAGTATCAGCCTAATTGAAAACTGCATTGTGGACATTGTACTACGGAACATGTGTGCCGGTTTGTCGTGCCCAATGATTAGGAAAAGGCCGCACACAGAACGGCCACTCTTAACCTGCGACTAGTTTCTGATTATAATAAATAATATGCTGACCGTATTTATGACCGCTGTGGCCACGCGGTTAGTAATTAAAGATTTGGAATGCATGGTAACATCAAATCGAAATATCTAGTTCCATGATTTGCTTCTTGTCTATAGCTTATCTAAGCAAAATCCATAATATTTTATCAATGTTGTATTACTCTTTCCTTTCTTTTCTTTTTTTGAAAAAGAAAATGATACCTGCCCTATGTAAAACCTGTAACCCGGAGGCAGTTTAAAAAAATGTAATTCACGTACACAAATGACACCCAGACTCGGAGCAAGTGCCTCTGGCTTACACTTGCCCGACCCCGGAATCGAATCGGGGACTCGTCGATCTAAAGTCGGCACCTCTAGCCCCTACACCAACAAGGCAGTTTATTTGGTTAAATCTGTTCACGAATTCCGTAGAGACCTAGTAAGGCAGCACATTATGGTCATGTGTGGTTTAATGATGAGATTGAATTTGCGACACGGTTGGCGCAGTGGTTGAGCGATCGACTGCTGCGCAGCATGTCGCGGGTTCGATCCCCGCACGGAAGAAATATTTGTACGACCTACAAGTATTTGTTCCGGGTCTGGGTGTTTTCTATCTATAATATGTATGTATTTACAAAAAAAAGTATATAAGTATTTTATCATCCATCTCGTTACCATAACACAAGCATTATTTTGCTTAGCTTGGGACGAGATGGCGTTGTGTGGAATGTCCAAGGATATTTATTTATATATTTATTTAAAAAAGAATTAAAAAAAAAACTTTTTTACAGTGCGCAACGGCTACTCATGCGTGCCAGTGGCTTTGGCAGATGGTTTGGAAATCAAGCTGGGGACAGCGGTCACGGACATCCAGTACGGTGGCCCTGGAGTGACGGTCAAGACTGTTAACACAAGGAACTCTAGCCAGGTCCAAACATATAAAGGTACTGTGAAAAATCGCCAATTTAAAAGCGCACATTCTAAACCTACACTTGGCAACAGAGCCAAGTGACTGCTTACACAGCTATGTTCCAATTAGATGATACTTTTGGCACCAAATGCTTTAAACCTACACCTATAATATTATAGGAGTGGCGATAACTGAACGCAACTTTAAATTTTTTTCGCTTATATTTACTAATCTATCATTTTTTGTTATATTAACCGTTGTTATTTGGCAAATTAAATGATCTATCGTTAAGGTGGATGCTCCAGGGTAGCCCGCGAAATTCAAATTTTCTTACGTTTTTTGCAATTTGCAGGTCAGTGCTAGGTTGTATGTTGATTTAAATGTTATTCGCGGCTGTAAGACGTATGTAGTTATAGAATTATAATCATCAAATACATCAAAACATAAAATACAAAAAAATCTTATAGTGTCATGACAATTACTTTCAGTAGTATTTGCGTGAAAGAGTGACAGACATATATCCAGATATTCTTTAAAACTTTTACGTTTATAATAATAGTAGGATTCATACGCAAAGTACATGTCTGTTCAATCCAGTTGTAATTGGAATTGGGAAACCCGGACAAAGGGACCACATTAATCGATTATACCCCTCGGGACAATTCCACATTTTTCTTTCCAAATAGACAAAATTAAATTCATTCTCCTTTAATATTGAGGAAGTTCCGTCCGTGATGAGAAACAAAGCAAGAAAATTTTATTTCACGTTATGAGAAAAATCTACAAGCGCCAGTAGCAGGCGGCGCGGATGCTTGTCGTTTCTTTGTCGCTGAATGATTTGCAATTCTAACACGCTAATTTTACGTTGACGAGCGACAAAATGCGGGTTGTTCGAGGATTTGTATAAATTTTATCTGGAGACTATACTATTTAATAAGGTTGAATAATAGCAAAGTTGCCGAAAGGCTCATAGAAAAACGAACCCTTTGAATTTTACATTGCAATGAAAACGAAACATTTAGGTACAAATGCATATTTTAGTTCACTGAAAACAAGACTGTGTTTGAAAGCTAATTCATTTATGGCCATACTAGCTTATCAAAATTTGGCGATTCGGATTTAACATACAGTGTCACCACCCCAATCCAACCTGAGGGTGTCGTAAGAGCCGACAAAAGCAAATGATAAGGCCGAAAAACTTGGCAATAGGAGAAATCTTGATACGAAACCCTATGCCAACCTATCTGGCCAGCGTGGCACAGTAGGCTCATTGCCCTCTATGTAGTTGGAGGAGGCCTGACTCAGCGGTGGGTTATTTATGGGCACAGAAGTAAGTAAGTAGCTTAAAACTAGTAGTAGCTTCTATAGGCTGAGATGTTCTCAGCCTCTAAAATAAATAAATATCCTTGGACATTTCACATAACGCCATCTCGTCCCAAGCTAAGCAACTTAATGCTTGTGTTATCGTAACGAGATAGATGATAAACTACTTATATAATTTTTTTTTTGTAAATACATACATAATATAGATAGAAATGACACCCAGACTCCGAGCTAGTGCCTCTGGTTTAGACAAAGACACTTGTCTAAACCAGACCGGTTGATCCAAGGCGGCACATCTAACCACTAGACCAACGAGGCAGTCAAAAAGACCCCCTGTTGAGTCGGTTCCCGCCAAATTCATGGAGGGAAATTAGCCTACTATGCCATGCTGGCCAGACGGCACAACCCTTAAAAGCAATAAAATATTAACATCGATCAGGCTACCTAAAAAGAGCTCTTTGGCGTATTCCCACGCACTGATTTATATGTAACGATGTGTTCTGTGAACCATTCCGCATAAAAACACGATATGTTGACCCGTGGGTCTATCCATCTTTCCCCCACTTAATCGCTTTGTTTGCCTCCCACTCACCTAGCCGGAGGCTCTTCCGCTAAATTTGCATACAGGCGGAGTCTATCGTGAATAGTCAGAGGCGGTCCTCGCTAATACCTAGCCGCAGCCATTTCTGACTTATTATTCATGTTTCGGTGTAACAATAGATTTATTAGGTGAAAAAGATTCATTGTCACTCACGGCTTTGTTAAATTAAAAGTGTCAGACCGTGGTGATAAACTGTATAAGGTGTAGTTTTCCATAGCAAATTAATTCTGAATATTAAGTTTTTTCAGAAATTAACACAGTAATGTCCTCCTTATTTATGTTTTCGGAGAGTCGTCGTTTCGGCCCATAAATGACCCACTACTGAGTCGGGCCTCCTCCAAATTTACGGAGGGAAGCTTACTGTGCCACGCTGGCAAGAAGGGTTGGCGCAGGGTTTTATCAAGTTTTCCTTCTCTTGCTGCTAAGTGCTGCTCACCTCATATATGAGCCACGATAAATACTAAAAAGCTGATAAAAAGATTAATTTATTGAATGAATGACGTCTTAAGCTGTTACGATCCTTGCATATTATGATAAATTATATTATCTCTATCGGGATCTAGATCGTGCTATTTTTATTTAAACCCTAATATTTTAGACCTTAACCCCGCCGCTACGGACTCTGCAAAGTGTCTGTAACGTTTAAATAAAAATTACTAGGGTTGTGGTCAATATAAAAATAACACGATCTAACCCCTGCTAAAGGTCATTAATTTAAATATTGACTAGCTGACCCGGCGAACTTTGTTCCGCATTATATACGAGGGTGAATCAAAAAGTTCTTAGAAGTGCTTAGATATGAAACCTTTTTGGATCAAGTTCGATATTCAAATTAAAGAGTGTCTATCACACTATATTTATGCAGACTGTCACTTGTTTTTGTCAGTTCGTTCGCATGTAATAAATTTTTTTGTGCAACGAGTTGCTAAAAAGTCAAAATTATGGATAAAAGTGAGTTACGTGCGGTGATAAAATATCTCAGTTTGAAAAAAATGTCTACGAAGGAAATTTTTTTGGACATTCAGCAGACATTAGGGGGTGATGCTGTACCCTATTCTACGGTTGCGTACTGGGTGGCTGAATTTAAAAGAGGTAGATCAAGCTGTAAAGATGACCCGCGTTCTGGGCGGCCTTCAACCTCCGTTACAGAAGAAAATGTCAAAAAGGTTGAGAATCTGGTTTTGGAAGACAGAAGAATGACTATAAAACATATAGCTGAGATCCTAAAGATATCTTTTGGTAGCGTTCAATCCATTTTAATTGATTCACTGGGGTTCAAAAAAGTGTCTGCATGATGGGTGCCACGAATGTTAACCGACGAAAACAAAAAGCGACGTTTGGAAATTTCCAAGCGTAATCTCGAAATGTTCCAGCGTGATTCGGATAATTTTTGCCGTCGTCTTGTCACCATGGATGAAACGTGGGTCCACCATTTTGATCCTGAAACTAAAAGACAAAGCATGTCTTGGAAACGACCATCCTCTCCATCCATTAAGAAATTTCGAGTTGCTCCTTCCACTGGCAAAGTTATGGCCTCTGTGTTCTGGGATAGTGAAGGAATCCTTTTTATTGATTACATGCCAAAAGGCCAGACGATAACTGGACCCTATTATGCAAATTTAATCCCGAAAGTGCGTGAAGCGATTAAAGAAAAACGTCGTGGAAAACTGTCGTTGGGCGTGTTGTTCCTTCAAGATAACGCTCCTGCCCATCGATCGGAAGTTGCGCTCAACGCAATCCGCTGTGCTGGCTTCAATCTCCTTGACCACCCACCATATTCTCCGGACTTAGCCCCAAGTGATTTTCACTTATTTCCAAAATTAAAAGAGGAAATTCGTGGAACAAAATTTCACGATAATGACGCGGTTATAGCTGCCGTAGAGGACTTTTTCGAGAGTCAAGAAAATAATTTTTTTTCACAAGGAATAAGGAAGTTAGAAACGCGTTATTCTAAATGCATTGCATTGGAGGGAGATTATGTAGAAAAATAAAATATTATTATTTAAATCTTTGCATTTTTTAATATTGATTCCAAGAATTTTTTGATTCACCCTCGTATATTTAAAACAAAAAGAAAGTTGGACTTAGGATATCTGAGATTTTTATCCCGTCCGTATAAAACCTACTTTAGCAAAACGCAACTGACAGCGATACGTTATGTTGTCTATAGTTTAATATGGTCGAAAATTTGACGATTAGAAATTTTGAATTCGACTTGTTTATATTGTTGTAATTCACATAATATCTTTAGAATTATTCTTGTAGTAGTATATTGTAGCCTATGTGTTATTCTGATGTATAAGCTATATTATTGTAAAGTTTCATTAAAATCCATTCAGTAGTTTTTACGTGAAAGAGTAACAAACATCCATCGATCCATCCATCCATCCATCCATACTTACAAACTTTCACGTTTATAATATTAGTAAATAAGTAACGTCCACGTGGATTCTGCAAACAGCAGTTCATACATTTTGACCAACATCATATCGTGCATAGCTTACATTTTAATTTACATTTCAAAGAACATTAGTCTTTAACCAAACTCATATAAGACTACATTTTTACTGATCGTTATTCTTAAACTTACTCTTTTTAGACCTATTGATTTCCTATAACATGCAAGGTTGGAGAGTTTGTGCAGAAACAGATTACTTACAAGTAAACATTCCCTTTGACATTTTCCTCGGTTCTTTAATATATCGTTCTCAAAGTTATTTTTAAATGAGGTGGTTATGCAGGGTTACCAACTTTGGGATTTCTTATCAAAATTAGGGGGAAATAATTGGAATAAGATTAGTTAGGGTTCGTAGCTGTCAATATAGTCTATACTAATAGTTACAAAACTAAACACTGACAACATTTAGCATTTTTCGCACTTGAGAAATATATAAATAAATATTATTTCATTAAGTCAGTACCAGTAGAGAACTAATTAAAAGAATTACATACATTTTATTGAAATAAATAAAATATCATTTACAATTTTTAAGCAGTATTATAGAATAAGTCGCTGTTAATTGTTTATTTTCAGATACAACTAAATTTCAATTTAAAATAATGCATAAATTATTTAATATTATAAATAATATTCTATAAACTTCTAGCAATTGTGGCGGTTTCAAGGTATTTTGATCTAAGTAGGTGCAAATAGGTGTGGGTGTCGGTAACACTGGGTTTAAGTGTATTATAAAGGTTCTGAGAAATTTCATTTTCGTACGTAGTAACATAGAGTAGGTACTATTTTCAATGAGCAGTTCATTCTTGTGTGCTTAATCTTTGTAAATTAATATACAGACAAACAGAATTTGGTAGATTCTAAATTTGCAAAGCTACGTATTGTTCAGTCTAAATTTATGATTTTCCTAGTAATTAACACGAGAAAATTTGTTTCTTTCAATGTAAGATACTGGTAATATTTTAATGCATAACATGGTTTATAGGTGATGTGGTGCTATGTACATTGCCGCTGGGTGTGCTCAAGGTGGCGGTCGCCAACAATGGACAAAACCAACAAAATTACGTCAAGTTTGATCCACCTCTGCCCGATTGGAAGGTAAAGTGCTATGGTAACTTGATCATGAACTATAGGTTTCAGAGCTACTTACTTATCTTTACGGAGTATCTAACCTAACTAGAATACCACGTGATCATTGAGTATTTCCAATTATAATTAATTGGTGACGTTTTAGTGGTAGCCCTTTTGTATACACGATGGTGGGAGTCAATTTTAATGGCAAATCTATTCGCAGGTGGCAGCGATCAAGAGGCTAGGATACGGCAACTTGAACAAGGTGGTGTTGTGTTTCGAGCGCACATTTTGGGATCCAAGTGCGAACCTCTTCGGACATGTTGGCACGACTACGGCGAGTCGTGGTTAGTATTTGCTCGTATTATTTAATTTTATTACTTAACGAAAACTTACAGGTTGGTTGGTACAGTGCACTATGTAAATAATTTAGAATATGGCCAATTACAGTTTTCAATACTATGTTTAACGAATAATACATTACATAGACTAAAAAACAAGAAAATTACCGACGGTATCCGGTACTAAAGCTTGTAGTAACAAGCAAGACAAGGGGTGACAATTGATACCAAAACTAACAGTCAAAGAAATTTTTGATATCAATATCAGCTTCCAGGAAGCCCTTAGTAAACGGCTTGCTTATTATAAGAATATACATAAATGAATTCTGCTTGAATCATTCTCAAATACTTGAAACTGCGACTCCGTCTAATGTTTTAACTATGGAACATTATTCGAAACAACATATTTTAAATTTTAATTCGGTTTTCATACTCAAATGGAACCTTGTTTCTCTATGAATACTTCTCGAAGACAGTTCGACAGTTCACTAATTAAAATTTAAGTTACCACTGCAACTGGCAAAATCTCGTGACATGTTATGATATGTCATGTTATTGCATATGATGTTTTTAAATGGTTCGTGTGGTGACTGATTTAGGATACACCACCCCATTCCACCCTAAGGGTGTCATAAGAGCCGGCACGCCTTTTTCTCGCAGGGGTAGGCAGAGATCACATCCTTTCACTTGCTACGCTCCTGACTCACAGCTTTCGCTTCTTCCACTTGTCATTAATGTTTAGGATGCTTCTGACCTAATCTTCCCAACGTTCCCATTCACATTCCCGCATTATCATATTCCCGCATACTCAATTGCATATATTTCATGTAAATAATTACTCTCGTAATGAGAAACTATTTTTAGTGACGAAAAAAATTTATCTAAGAAACAATGTAGCTTTTTTGAATTTACTTTATACACAGTAGACCGTCAAACTTTACTTAATAATGCAATAAATCACAGTGAGTATCCAGTCTTTTAACGTTATGCTTAAGTTAGCATCCGTAAGCCATTGTGACTCCTAGCTAACTTTATTATCGTTCCACTCTGGGAACCACCCGGGACAATGTACTTAAATTACTTAACTAGATCGCAGAAGGTACATCTGATAAAACATGTAGGAAAAAAATGCGTAATTTTTTTTTTATTTACAGCAACTGAAAAGTAAAATATTTTTAGTTTATTAAATAAATCTATACATAAATGTGCCCAGCGGCCAGGGTCCGATCCCGGGGCCGGACAAGTGTCTTTGTGTTAACAGAGGCACTTAATCCGAGTCTGGGTGTCATTTGTATTCGTGAATTTCATGTCTGTATAGTGCCCCCGCGATACAAATAATAAAATAGGTTATACAAAGCGCAGAGGTCTCGGATTAAAAAAAAAGTGTCTGTTTGTAATATTAAAATAGTCGATTGTTATTAAATGCATTTGAATTTGTGTAGTATGATGTCTTGATGAAGAAAGAAATCGGAATTTTTATTTACAAACAAAAATAAATTATTTTATTTTGATCCTATTAACCTCACTATCACATTTATCACTATATTTGTGAGACACAGACTATCGTGAAAAATGTTTTATTTTATTTTAATTAAGACTGAAACCTTTTCCCGTTAATAGCTTCGCTCGTGTCTCAATTAGCAATTAAATAAGCTGCCCATTTGTCAAGAAATGAAAACTGTCTCTGTTGATATTTTTATACAGGGCAAGCTACTTTGTAACTCCGTGTTTTTAAACCTCTTTGACGTTCTTGTATTATTAAGTGTATAATTGGTGATCATTACTAGACTTCTGCCATATTCCTCAACTATATACATCCAGTATTTCACTAATACTATAATTAATAATAAATGGGCTGCTTCTAATTAGCTTGCAATTTATATCACGATATAACTATTGCGGCATCCAGTCACTTTCAGCATTATAGTTAAATAAGAAGTACGATGTGTATGATGAAAAATATAGTTGAGGTCTAGGAATGATAATAATAATAAATCCTTAATCCCAACGTCTTTCAACCTCTTTGACGCTTTTATGTGTTATAAAAGAGTCAGAGGTTGAAAGAGGTTGACAATTATCAATTTAAAGCCTACGCAGACGAAGACTGCGGGTAACACCTAGTATTTTTATAGAAATACTACGTGCTTATCACGCAGGCTTGTAAAGGTGAAATAATATTTGAAATAAGCCCAACAGTTTGTTTGTGAGTTTATTCGTTCCAAACATTCATGAATGCATACAAATCTTTAATCTTTCTAATATTAGCACAGAAAAAGTAAAACGAAATTATAGTATCATAGAGTATCATCATCATTTCAGCCAAAAGACGTCCACTGCTGGATATAGGCCTCCCCCAAGAATTTCCACAGAGGTCGGTCCTGGGCCGCCCGCATCCATCGTTTTCCAGCGACCTTAACTAGGTTATCGGTCCACCGTGTAGGAGGCCTACCAGCACTGCGCTTTCCGGAACGCGGTCGCCCCTCGAGGACATTTCTGCCCTATCGGGCGTCGGTCCTGCGTGTTATGTTCCCTGCCCACTGCCACTTAAGTTTGGCAATGGGCCTGTGGGCTATGTCGGTAACCCTGGTTTGCCTGCGTATCTCCTCATTTCTGATTCAATCTCGCAGGGAAACTTATCAAGACTTATGACTTATCAATTGATGACAACAATGTTAGGTTTGTTTTTGGTCACTATGCACGTTCCTCATTTGAGAGTGGTCCGTGCTCCGTGCAGTTGAGGGACGCTATTGGTTTTTGGCGGGTAGAATGGCGCAATTACTATCTTTCCACGCCCCAAAGTCCCACACAACCCGGCTGTAGCTTAGCGGCCGGGTATCCATGAGGATTTCCGACGTAAAAAATTGAAAGTCCTGTATCTAACATCAGAATTTAAAATGACTCTCTGTACTCCTTTATTTTTAGTGAGCGAGTCTCGTGGTTTTTTAATCGCGGCCAATTTAAGGGTTTTGGCCCATGTAGCATTTATGGGGCTCGGATATCAGATGTGCATGTATCTTTTACAAGAGTTATGTGAGAAATTTTGCCCGCCGCTGCGTTTTTTCTTATGTATCGTACGATCGCCGCTCCAATATGCACTGCAGATTAAGATCTGATTTATTTCACACTAACAGAAGTGGAGTTAACTAAGCTCGTTTCACATGCCGGTAGTGCGACGTACGTTGGAAGGAATTATTTTGAAAACAAACGCCACAATGTACTTTTCTAAGCTGTCGGGATTTCCCAACTTTTAGAAAAATCGGCGTGAAGCCTAAGAGCTGGTCTTCACTATCATCACTACATAGTATAAAACAAAGTCGCATTCTTCTGTCCGTCCCTATGTATGCATAAATCTTTAAAACTACGCAACGGATTTTGCAGCTGTTTTTTTTAATAGATAGAGTGATTCAAGGGGAAGGTTTATATGTATAACTCACCCCCGCTTTGCACGGCCGAAGCCGGGGCGGGCCACTAGTATCATATAATTACCGGTAATTGCCCTTTGTAAATTACTACGAAGCCCATAAATTACCCACTGGTGAGTCGGCCCTACTCCTACAGTCAGCTACTATTAGCCTACAGTGGCACCCTGGAGAGACAGGTTGGCACAGGTTTTGTATCAAGTTTTCCTGCTGCTTAGGCTATTTTTTCTACCTCTTGAGCTCTTTAACGATACCCTTTTTCCACTACTTTTTTATGGGGAATAAGTGGTTGACATTATGCCCATACCATTTTGAGGGGATCGTAAGAAGTGACTAAGGGCTTTATGTTCCTTACGTTTAAGAGGCAGCTCAGTTAGCCCAAAGGGAAGAAAAACACAAACCTTTGTGTCAACCCGTCATGCCAGCGTCGGACAAAATGCTAATTACTTCCATTCACGAAGTTTGACGCAGCAATGGGTCAGTTATGGGCGGAAATGATGATGATGAACTGCTTATATCGTGCCGTTTGAGTGTTATCCTAGTGGCCAAAAAAATATTATATCCTATATATTTTTTATTCCGTGTGAATGAATTTAGAATACTCAATGTCACAAACCCAAATCATCCTGTGGGTGTCGTAAGAGGCGACTAAAGGAACGCAGGAGGCGGATCACCTAGCCGCCACAGGAGGAAAACTTGATACAAACCCTGTGCCAATCCGTCTAGCTAGTGCGGCACAGTAGGCTAATTTTCTTTCCATAAATTTGGAGAAGGCTCGACTCAGTAGTGGGTCATATATGGGCTAATGATATATTTTTAACCCACAGGCGAACTATTCCTCTTTTGGAATCTATACAGTGCCCCAGTGTTGCTCGCGCTGGTAGCTGGTGAAGCGGCGGCGGTGATGGAGAATGTGACTGATGACGTCATCGTGGGCAGGTGTATCGCCGTGCTGAAGAGCATTTTCGGACACGCAGCCGTGCCTCAACCCAAGGAATGTGTGGTCACAAGGTGTGTTGACATGGATATATTTGTCTCTGACATGTTGAACACTTTAATACATAAACTTACTTCAGAAATGGCTCTAGAAAGATAAAACTAGTAACTGTTTTTGTAACTGCTTTTTAATGAAACTAATTGTATATTTTGTAAATCAAAGTAGTTTATTTGCATAGGGTAATAAAAAGAAATACATAAGACTCAAACTTAAAAAAGAAAAAACATATATATATATATATTAATATGTAAAAAATATAATAAAAAAAAACTAATTTAAATAAATTAATAAATTAGGCCCATGTTGTAAAGTGCCTAAAATGCTGGCAGCATTTCCCCTTTGAATGGCCAGGCTTATGCGCTGGCCGAGGAAGCTGCCAGCCCTTGGGTCGCCTGACACCTCTATAAGCTTTTTTGAGAGCTTTTTATAGAGGCCCAATGCATTATGACCCCACAGTCCCAAATTAGTTGGGACCGTTGTTTGTTTTTCCCCGCACGTTATTTTGTAATGGTAGTTGATTGTAAAATATGCATAACATAAATGTGTCTTTAGTAAATTATATTATTAATTTAGAGTTTGAATCCGAAATACGTAAACTATCTCAATAAAACAAGACTGTATTATAAATACTAAGTTATGTTAAGGAATGTACAAAAACAACAACAGACAAAAACAAGAGTTGTCTGTCGATTTGTGGCATCATCATTATAGAACGGCTGACAGAACTCTAGCCATAGCTAATGACACGAAAGTTCAGAAAGACTTAGATATTAAAAACATACCTGCTTAGCTGTTTGAATATTACAGCATATATTTTTAACTCCCGGCACAAAAGAAACTTTTTATAAGTTTGACGTGATTGTATTGACATTTTTGTTCCATAAAGAATGGATCAATGATGTGGTTTATTTTTATTTGTAAATTGATTCTTTTTTTTTTCATCGATTTCATCGACACGATTTTGGTTGCATTACGGATTCCTTAAAAGTTTCAATTTTGGTTACTTATTTTAATATGACGTTTTTGACGATATTACATATTTGTTATAATAGATGGCGCGCTGACCCATATGCCAGAGGATCTTACAGCTTTGTGGCCGTCGGTTCATCGGGCACAGATTATGACTTGCTAGCGGCTCCTGTGGGGGCTCCCGACGATAACAGGCTTTTCTTTGCTGGTGAGTGGTAGTCGTGATTTTTTTGTAACAACAGGTAACATCACAACTTTGTCATTTCTATCTATAATATGTATGTATTTACAAAAAAAAATGTATATAAGTAGTTTATCATCCATCTCGTTACCATAACACAAGCATTGAGTTGCTTAACTTGGGACGAGATGGCGTTGTGTGAAATGTCCAAGAATATTTATTTTATTTATTTATTTGTTTTGCCCACCCACTGGTTAATCCTGTACATCGAGGATTCTTACTAATACTACTACTCGGCCAATAAATAACCCACTGCTGAGTCGGGCCTCCTCCCATCACAAGGAGGGTAACACAGTGCTTAGTTTCAGGTTTTCCTATCTAAGTAATGCATCATCCAAGGATATTTTTACTGGGTTTTGTCGTGTTTATGTGAGAGCCAGTGCCCGATAGGGAATTTCCTTGAATTGACTGCTCCATCTTTGCTCCTGGCGTTGCTTTACATCACGCAAGCCCAGGGTCAAAGGCATTCAAGTCACTGATAAAAAAAGCTGAGATCTTCTCAGTGAAATACCTATTGTGCCTACTCTGGTTTTGTATCAAATTTTCCAGCAGCCTTGTCAATTCCTTTACACGGCTCCTCCGACACCCTCAGGATGGAATGAAGTGGTGATTCTACGTATTCTAAATCCCATACAACAACGCCTCTACTACTACTACTTCTCAGTCCATAAATTACTCACTGCTGAGACGGGCCTCCTCCAACTAAATGGAGGGTAATTAGCCTACTGTGCCACGCTGGCCAGACGGGTTGGCACAGAACCCTGTGAAGTATCAAGTTTTCCTTCTTTTGCGGCTAGGTTTTTGGCCTTGTCATTTCCTATTGTCGACTCTTGCGACACCCTTAGGATGAAATGAGGTGGTGACACAATGTTTTCTAAATCCGTCACCACACGGAAAACACCGCCATAAATATGATGTTAATAACTTTTGTCATAGGTGAACATACAATGCGCAATTATCCGGCTACGGTGCACGGAGCTTTTCTGTCTGGGCTCCGGGAAGCGGGTCGACTGGCTGACCTCCTAATGCCCCAGCAGCCTATATCTAATTCAGCAGCGGCCGCCGCTGCAATGGCCGCTGCCAACATGCCTTAGCGGAATGGAGTTATGATACTTAATAACACATTCGCTGTGTCACCCGATTTGAGGACTTGTCTAATATTTTGTGTTACGCCTATTAAGGTGGATGCTCCAGGGTAGCCCGAGAAATTCAAATTTTCTTACGTTTTTTGCAATTTGCAGGGCAGTGCTAGGTTGTATGATGATGAACATTAGATTCGCGGCTGTAAGAATTATGTAGTTACAGAGTTATAATCATCAAACTCATCAATACAACCCTCCAAGCTCATAAAGGTGCAAGAATCACTTTGACGTTGAAAAAGTTTTTCTTGCACCTTTATGAGCTTGGAGGGTTGTATTGATGATTTTGATGATTATAATTCTACAACTAAATACGTCTACTACAGCCGCGAATAACATTTTAATACAACCTAGCACTGACCTGCAAATTGCAAAAAACGTAAGAAAATTTGAATTTCGCGGGCTACCCTGGAGCATCCACCTTAAGTTGATGACACGCCTTTTACATCTGCCTTGTGTCGTCAATACAAATATGCTTTTCTATACTTGATAGATAACCCACTGCTGAGTGGGACCTCCTCCAATTAAAAGGAGAGTGAGTAGCCAACTGACCAAGTTGTCCACACGGATTTGCACAGGGTTTCGTATCAAGTTTTCTCTTGAAGCTTAAGGTTAACCGATATTTCGTTTCTTTTTGGTCGCGTCCGATGACGCCCTCGGTATAGAATGAGATGTTGATATTATGTTCTCCAAATCCGTCACCATACGGTTAGACGGTGCTTTTCAATGCTATTGACAAATATTCCGAAAAGCGATTTGTTCGTGTTAAAATAGTATTATTGTGTTCATAGGCCTATAAAATTCACAGGCCGCATCAAAGGTTTTGGTAGTGTGGTACGTACATATGACGTGTCATCCGCAGTAAATTGACTGAAACCTGGCTTTCTGTCAGCTGCCTATTTTTGTTTAAGTTAGAAATTTTGAAATGGAGATGTCTCTTAGGATATTTTTGTATGCCTTACTTATTAGTTTAGTTACTTTTAGTTATTATTATTATATTACTTTTAGTTTAATATTTTAATTATTTTTTCTCTTACTTTACCTGATTGTCATCTTCTGAATGTGTAATCCATTTTAGTTTTTTAATCTGGATGGCCTGAGTTCCTTAGGGTGACTGCAACATATATTTTGCGCAGTGTTGTGTGTTAGTGAAGTATTTTAGTGTGTATCTTAAAATAGATAGTTTTAGGAACCTATAACCATAAGTTTGACCAATACTTGCACAGTGTTCACTGCTAGACAAAGTACCTCATTACGACTTTTCCGTTTGTCTTTCTCACTTAATATAACCAATATTCCATGTAACCAATATAACCAAAACGTTCAAGATAATCAAAATTCCCTGTTTTTCTGCATAAAGATCCATTATATGATTTTGGAGAAGGACATAATTATTATGCTAGTATTTAATAATAATGCTTATTTACCGGCCAGTAGCATAATATATTTTTATTGTAACTTAAAATAAGTTATTAAAGTAAGAATTAATTGTTGAAGCATCGAAAGTAAAAATATTAGATATTAAAAGTTTGCTAAATTAAGCACATATGTTTGTGTAATACAACTAGACTATAGATAATTGTATTAGATATTGATATTTTTATTAGTTTATTAAAAGGCATTGACGTGGTTTAAATTCTGACTGACATGACATTGAAATTAAATAAGAAAATGATAATACTTTTAACTTATATGCAGTTAGGTGAAATGTCTTTAATTTGGTTTTTGTAACTAATTTAAATAAAATATGGTTATTAAGTATTCATTGACGTATGGTTATGTAGGTATACGTAGGCAAGGTATTTTTTTTTTTTTTTTATGGTGGTAAGCTTGTATTTGAGTCACCTGATGAGATTCGTTGTAGGTACTAAAAATACATGTGACTTTTAATGGGGAGTGGGGGAGTAGTCTTAATCCTCACCACGTATCACCGAGGGGGAGGGAGGGATTAAGAAATGTTAAAAAAACGTGATTAATGGACAGCCCCTTATTTGACCGCAGTTTTCTGTAAGATCTTCCCCAGTCGAGCGGCTCAGGTTCAAGCTATAGTTATTATATATATGATCCACTACTGAGTCGGACTTCCTCCAGTTACATGGAGGGTAATAAGCCTACTGTGCCACGCTAGCCATATGGGTCGCTACAGGGTTTCGTATCAAGTTTTCCTTCTCTTACGCCGAGGTTATCGGCCTTGTCATTTCTTTGTATCGGCTCTTACTACAGTCTCAGGATGGAATAGGGTGGTGACACTGTGTATATAAGCATCAGTACTTCAATATAATTAGATTGTATGTTCGTATTTGTGCGCTGTATAAAATGTCAGGCACTGTATTTTTGTATTCTTTGACATTATTAAGGCTCGATTTTATTTGTAGTTCCAAACAAAATCGCTTGTTGCTGCTATGATATAAGTTCTTTAGTTATACGTACCTATTTGTAATACCATTGTAATGTATCATTTTGTTCAATTACAAGTCTCATGTTTTGTAAACGGTTCTTGATAATAATAAAGGAAATGTTTATACTTTTATGGTTCATTTCGTTCCACCTTGATAGCCATTTGATTGGTCAATTACGTAACAAAAACTGATACAATGTATCCCTGAATTATCGAGATCACACAATAGGCGTCCTGCTTTTATGAGAGTATTAATTGGGCCGTTTGATAAACAAACACACCTGCTGTCGTAAAATGCACCTGTATGGCGCCTTCGATTGCTTTTAAAAAAGTATTTGACATTAATAATAAAAGGGTTTAATGGGTTTAAAGGATGAAAGATGCGGGAAGAAATGAAGGAACTAATTAGGTATTTCCGGGGGTTTAAAACTGATAGTATCACCAATTTATGCAGTTTTCAATGTCGGGAACTCTTTTACTTAGTCCTTGAAAGAGCCGCTGTTGAGTAGGGCTACTCCAATCACAAAGATTTTATCATGTTAGTTTCGCTGTGACATCGAATCCGAATTATGGAGATACTCGGGAGAATCAGAGTTACTGACATAGCCCACAGGATTGCCAAACTTAAGTGCCAGTGGGCTCGCAGGACCGATGCCTTGTTTAATTTAATTTTTACTCTTGCATTGTTTGAGAGCTGTAGGTACTTTTTTTGGTTCAGTAGAATCTGACGATTTATTTCAAACGTTAACCACGGGGGTAGTTGTGTAAAAATATGCCGCAACTACAACGGGAAATCGTGTCTTTAATTTTATCGTGCCAGATGAACGCTTTCTGCCCCTTCATATGTCTGTGGGTAGCCGAATTGGTTAGTCAAAGTGCTATCCTGTGTTACAATTCAAGTTTTCTAGTTATTCGTGAGGTTACTGTGAAAGTGCTACTTTGTATAGACAAAGTGAACATTCTTGTGATTCTGTTGGTGTCGTTGAAGATCTTCGGAACGGTGAGTCTTTCTTCTTCCTCGCCTTCTTTGACTTTCACTTTGACTCACCGATTTGACGACACGGTTGTTGGCGCAGTGGTTGAGCGATCGACTGCTGGGCAGCATGTACCTATTAACAAATATTTCTGCGCAACAAATATTTCTTCGCAACGGAAGAAATATTTGTACGACCTACAAGTATTTGTTCCGGGTCTGGGTGTTTTCTATCTACAATATGTATGTATTTACAAAAAAAAAAATATATTAGTAGTTGGGTACTGTAACCATTATTACTTATAGATGAAAAAACACAATTGAAAAATATAATTTTTTTTAACAAATAAGTTGGCCTTAAAAATATTGTACCGTTAAAAGTTTCTGAACTTGTGTAATCTATAGTTTTAAAGTGAGTTTGTTTACACGCAAGGCGGAGCTGTTGAAGGATTTACGATGCTCTATAATTGCATTTTTAATTATTTTTTAACAGTGCTGCCGGCAAATTGAAACTCAGCTGGCTTGCGATCATATCTTTTAGCTAGTAAACAGTTCTCCTTGACGCATTTACCGGATATTAAGTGGTAATTTATGAGTTACTCAAACGGTTATTAAACACATCGTTTCTTTTACTTATACCGTGGTCATATCAATTAACGAACTTTAGGATATTTTTTGTAATCTTTACATAGTATAAAACAAAGTCGCTGTCGTCTGTCCGTCCCTATGTATGCTTAAATCTTTATAACTACGCAACGGATTTTGATTACTGGTTTTTTTTTATAGATAGAGTGATTCAAGAGGAAGGTTTATCGTATAACCCACACCCGCTTTGCACGGGCAAAGCCGGGGCGGGCCACTAGTAATAAATAAGCTCATGTACCTAATGGTGACCAGTTAATGAATTATTTGTATCCATAATTCAGCTCATTAATGAGCCACTTCTTGGGTGAACACAGGTTTTCATATGACATTTACCTTTTTGTGTTGCTTCTTATTTGCTTTGTTTAGATGCTTCACATGACACACATAGAAAGAAGTGGGCTGGCTTTTCAAAATACGTCAAGAATATAACCAGAACAATTATACAAACACTGCAACTTAGCTATTGATAGGCAGAATGAAGGCAGCCATAAAATAGTCATACTTTTATTATTATTACAGTCATACTTTTATTATTATTACTTTATTATCCATGTCTCTTTATTTCATATTTTTACATATATTTTTAAAAAATACAAAATGTTTTAAAAAAAATATACATAAAATAGACAAAAACCGTCGAAAAGGAGGTCGATGACCTAAGCTACCGACGGTTCAGAGCTCCAGAGAGAGGAACCTCCTCACGATCCTTGCCGAATCCAGTATGACAGCCTTTTGAATCAGGCCCTTAATCCAGCAACCCAGCGAGAGTTTCTTGAGATGTTGGTCGAAACTCTTCGCAATAAGACCGTTTACTGAAACAACTATCGGCACAATGATTGTTGAATCAACATGCCACATTGCGGTAACCTCGTGGGCCAAATCGAGATACTTTGTGAGTTTCTCTTTTTCAGCTTTAACGAGGTTCTCGTCATGCGGGATAGTGACGTCAACAAGCATTGCCCGGCTCGCCGATCGGTCAATTATCACTATATCAGGCTTATTAGCGAGAATAGTCCCCAACTAGCACATAAGCTTTAAAACAAACTGTATATCGTTTGTATATCGGTTCCGTTTGAGAATCTACGTGTTAAGAATATCTGTAGTAATAGAGTTATAGAGTGCTCTAACTCACTTATAACCACGAAAGAGGCCCACGATTTTAGAGGCTAAGGTTCTAGAGAGCTTACAGAGCGGTGGTATATAGGTGCTAAAGTACCTACACAAGAGTGTTTATTCATTCTCAGTTATAGCTTCAACCGGTATAACTGCGGTTGTGATGAGTTAGTTAACACTATGGGTTATAGAAAAACGTCAGCTAAGAATTATTTACCATTTAAAACTTTATTAGACCTATTAAAAACAGTTGTATATATGTCACTTTGAAGCGTATTAGTTATGTAAAATATTCTCAAGTAAGTATCATGCCGCTACTTGAGTATATTTACTAACCAATTGTATTTAGTTCTATAACAAAATTGTGTACCAGATCTAGTGTAACATCATGGCGAGATAATAATTGGCAGAAGTATAGTAAACATATAAGTATTCAAGTTGTTGTGAAGTGAAAACGATCTGCCGTTGTGATTTTACGGTAAGTGTATACCATGTTTTCCATCTCAATTTTAACGCGCTTGGAATTTATTAAAGATTTCCATAAAATTTCAAATTAAACATATAATGAATAACATAGACACTTCAAATTTATACCATTTTTTGTATTTTTTTCGTAGCCAGTAGCATTTTTAAATAAAGAGGCATCAATGGAATGAAAAAATAACATGAGTAATGAAGTATTTTGTTTTCAAATATTGAATAATTCAGTCAATTTATAGGTTAGTTCAACAAAACAATGGCGAACTTACATTGAAGGTTTTTGTCGTCACTTAAGACATCTATTACACTTTTTGTGATACAACATCTTTAGTCAAGAATATTGTGCAGGCTGTAGTACACTTAGCAGTGCAATAATAGACTTAAATAATTACACTTATTATAGCCAAGACACTACAACAGGCTAAGCATTTTACAAACTGACTGGATTAGGGTTCTTCAACGAAGGAATCAAAACGTAAGTTTTAAATAATCACAAAAAATACAATGTTTTTTATTAAGTACTAAAACTAATAAAAAATAATCTGTGGAGTATCTTTTTATAGTGTCGGATGGTTGTATTTTTTACATAGGTATTAGATATATAAAAATAAAACGCATCATAACAATGAATTTTTCTAAAGAAACATTTACTTTTTAAGATTGTCCAGGTTTCAACAAGTTTCTAATTGTCGTATAACTTTTGGATAATAAAAATTTACCGGTCTTTTTTGTTTCAGATGGGCAATGTCGTTTTGACAAATCTTGTAACAGACTCAGCGTCATCGTCCGCTGACTTGGAATTAAACTGCAACGTATCTTATATACAAACAAGTTCAACGAACATACCTGTGTTATCAAATGATACTACGCCTTTAGTAGCAGATTCAGTTGACTTTGACATAAATAAAATATTTGAGAACCAGAAAGATATATTAGACAACCAAGCAACTATTGTAAGCCAAATTCTTCAAAATCATCAGCAGCAACTGGATACTAACTCTGCAATTGTCGCCCAGCTTCAATCTCTAAACAACTTGCAAAATAGTTTGATTCAAAAGGTATCTGCTTTGTCTGTGCAACTGGAAGATGCAGTGTCTCAAATACTTTTATCATCTAGTCAAGATGTACAAACTTTGAATAGCAGCAAAGGTCATATTGACAATATTCCAATAAATATAAAGCCAGTTGACAGTGCTCAGGATTTAGATGATCTAGAAAAGCAGTTATCGGATCCAATAAACAGAGACCGTTTGAAAAATACTTATTCCATACTATGTTCTGGAGGTAAAGGTATAGATTGTGCCTATATGCTTGTTGATGTCCTATTTACAAGAAAATTTATTTCGGAGTGCTCATGGAGTGGGGGTAGCAGAGGTGAGGATTTGAAAGTTCCTTTAAAAGGTTATAAACATGTATTATCATTTTTTTGGAATATGGTGCACCATTGGGATGAGACATATTGTTTAAAAGACAATGAAATATTTTTCAAAACCATTTTGAAAAACGCCAAGAAAAGGAAAATGGCAAAACTTGAAAGAGCTTCAACATCAAGGCGTTCGAACCCCAAAAGTAAATCGAAGCGTGTGAAGGTTTCAGAAGAAAATGCGGACAATGAAGCTTGTGTTACTGATGAAAACGAAGAAGGAAACGCTATGGGAAATAAAGAAACAAATGATTCAGTAGAAGAAAACACGGAGGACAACAAAGAAAGGAAGGTCTCTATCTAGTAAAGCATAGGTAAATTATTATACTCGTAGTTACCATAGATAGTTTAGATAAAATAACTTTGTGGATTTATTACTTAAGTACATAAGTGTTTATTTTTGAGAATTATGGATACATTGTTTTTGCTACTCATTGTTTTTGTTACTATAATATGATTACAATTTCCAATTAACAATCGAAGCTAAAGTAAGCCTCTTTAATTTTATAATGGTTCTTTAATATTTTTTTGATTCAGAGATGGACATTTTCTTGATATTTAATTAAGCCAATTAAGTTACAATTTTAAGCAGAAATATCTATAATACATTTTATTCTTATAACTCATTTTATTTGTGAAATATTGGCAAAGCTAATATCCATTTGTTTCTAAATGTTCACAGTTACATAATACACTACATAATACACATTAAAAATATAGTTACATAATTATGTGACTATATTTTTTCCAATTTTATTTTACTAATTTAATAAAGAAATTATCAAGTAAAAACTTGCTATCATTTCAGTAAGTACAAACCTACAGCGTATGTAATAATGGTAGAAAGTATAATATATCTTCATGACCCACACAAACTAATTTGAATTTAATTTCATCTGGATTCATTACCATAAAATCATCAGAGACAACATAAGGTTTTTTTACTTTAAACATACATAAAAACGATGACTTAATAGGTATGTCAAATATGATATCTTTGTTCAAAAATTTTTTACCGTATATCTTAATCTCTTTTTCACTACCAGAGGTCAACAAGTCTTTTAGTTCAAAGATGTCTTCTTTGTGAGTCATAAAATATTTATCTTCCGGCCTTAAAGAAAGAACAAAGTTTTTGAAGTGAATTATACGATTGTTTTTACTAGTTGTCAAATAGGGTACTTTATTCGTGGTTTTGGTTGTCACCAAGGGATTAATTATTGTACTTGCCTCACAAATTCTCTTAGCAACTTGTGCCAGAGGCTTGTCACCCTGTCTTAACATTCTCTTGATTAAATATAATTGATTCTCAAACGGATACGCATTAAATTTGTAAAGAGGGCCAAATTTTTGAACTTCGTCCACAACATGGAGTATATTATGTACATTACTTGTGATACTATGAGATCCATAGAAATATTTGTACTGTTCCACAAAATGTTTCAGCATTTCTTTGGCAAGCGGCAGTAAACTACTGTAAAATTCTGTGGAACATATCGTAATAGAGCAAAATAGACTCAAAAAGTGTTCAACAACATCAGCACGAAGGATATCAGGCAATATAATAATGCGTAAATAATGAAAAAATGATCTAAATTCACTGGCTTTCCAATAAGCGAGACAATCTAATACTTCTTACTGCCCGGTGTATCTCAGATGGTAATTTACAATTTTTTAAAAATACATCTAAATTTTCAATATCCCGCGCACACAGCTTAGTCAAATATGTTCCGAAATTGCCGTCTCGCCATCCAACAAGCAATCTCTTCATTATACCTAAATCTATGAGGTGCAAAGAATCCGCTACTGGAAAATCTTCTACCATATCAATTGGTAGTTTCAACAGGGGAGAATTTAATTTATGATGACGTCCGTAAATTTTGGCTCTGAAATTTTCATCTGTTCTTGGAGAATCTTCCTTAGTAGAGAAAACTACAGTATGCGATGTATGTGAATATTCTCCTATCGTTGTACACTTTAAACATCCATTTTTTCCATTAAAATTACATACACCTGAAAAAATTAAGTATGTTACACATTTAGCCAATACAAATAAATATTTCAAAAATATATGTTAAAAATTAGCGTATTTAATTTAGTTTAGTTTCAAGCACTACATGCGAGTCATGCAACCTAAAACTAAGGAGTACATGGAAAGCGTCATTCTCAATGGAAATTGACTATACCCACTTAGTAATTTATTTTTCCTATCACGATTATAGAAGAATATTGTTAAAGTTTAAAAACGGCCATAAATAATAAAATGCTTACCTTTAATGAATGCCCTTGCTGGAGAATCGCAAACAAAACATTTGATTTTTATAGTAACTAGCTTTTCATTAATGAAAATTCCGTTAAGAAGTAACGATTTCATCTCTGTTACAAAATCCTCTAAATATTCTTCTAAACTTTTTGGTTTGCCTGTACCATAGTAGATCCCAATTGTCAATATATTCCCCTCCACATTAGCTAATATTGGCCAGAACTCCTTTTTGGCACTCTTAAATATTGGTAGACCGTCAAAATTAAAACTCACTTGAATAATATTGGAAGTGGATGCGATATTCATCAGTAATTTCGTCAAAGGTTCAGTTATACCATGATGCCAATATTGTCCTCCTTCGATATTTTTAATACAAATTTCTTTTGGAGTTCGCAAAACTGTTCGTGGGTCTTTCGGAAGGAATAATGTTGTACTAACATAGCCTTCATTCAAAATCAGCAGCAACTGTTTTAAAGCAATTTGGGTAATATTGTTTTCTATAGACCACGTTTTTAATTTTTTTGTTAGCGAAGTAATTTTTTCAATATCACTAGTTTTTTCTTCTTCTACTTCGTCTTCTGACTCACTAAGTGGTAAGGATTCTAAAAAACTGAGATTTACTTGAGATTCCTTTTTTTCTTGTTCTACGGAACCATGTTGTTGTGCCTCCACTCGAACTTGACCAAAATTGCTCGTATTAGGACTATTTAAATTTCCGCTTTGTAGCGAATCTTCTTTATTTTTCGTAACTACTGGAACAACATAATCTAATAGGATATTATCAAAACTATTTGATTGTTTTGGGTCATTCGTACCAATATAAACAGAATCTAAAAAAGTACGACGTTCCTGTTGAATTCTTTTTTTCACTGCACCTGTTTTCTTTTGTATACTCCAAGTTTGTAATCTTTTCATTTTAATGTGAATTAATCTAACACCCAGTAAAATAATTTCCTCAGTTCGTCAAAAAGTTGTTTTAACACATAATGCGGTTATATAGGTACCTATATTAAGGCCTGCCTCGGAGTGTTAATAAAAGTCCATAGTTTTTTCTAACACTATTACTTTTACAATATCTTTAAAGTGTACCTGCCTAGCGCAATTTGCTTTAGTAAAATGAACATTACAGCTTAAATCTACATAAATGAGTTGTTCAACACTTTTAGTATTTTGAGTTAATACACTCTTGACCAACTCTCTTTTACAACCAATACCTGCACCTTATATTCAATATAATACCTAAAGACATATAAGACACTTCGCGGCAACAACTACACAACAATAAGTGTTAACGTGAGTCAGCGAGCACTGTTGTGTAGATTTAGGTGCTACAAACAGGTTTGGGCTATAACATCTTAACGGTACTTGCTGCGATTAGCACTATTCTAACTCTAAAAACTGTTTAACACCGTTCATTAAAGTTCTAGAACCACTGTTGGAGCTAAATTTATTTTCTAACTCCTCT
This sequence comes from Clostera curtula, assembly GCA_905475355.2. Classification (NCBI taxonomy): domain Eukaryota; kingdom Metazoa; phylum Arthropoda; class Insecta; order Lepidoptera; family Notodontidae; genus Clostera; species Clostera curtula. The sequence goes on from FR997804.1 coordinate 11,330,135, forward strand.
ATAACATTTTAAGTTAGAACTGAGATAATTATTACTCATTTAAACAGAATGAAGTTATATTAAAACCTGTAAATGACACCAAAATGTTAGTTGGGTCCTGTCAGTAATAATCGATCGATCCCAGTAGAGCGTGACATGACCATTGTCCAGAACTGGCGCAGGCTGGTATTGGTAGTAGGGCACTTCAGAATCCACAAGACTATATTTAAGGGCAAGTTGTTATTACTTTTATTATTATTATTACAGTTATTTACAGAACGCACAGATTCGCCGATCCGATCCGTTAAATGCACTCACACCAGTTTCTTTGCTCCGTATTTTTATTTATATCCTTGGACATTTCACACAACCCCATCTCGTCCCAAGCTAAGCAACTAAATGCTTGTGTTATGGTAACGAGATGGATGATAAACGACTTAAATACATTTTTTTTTGTAAATACATATATATTATAGATAGAAATGACACCGAGACTCGGAGCCAGTGCCTCTGGTTTAGCCAAAGACACTTGCCCGACCCCGGAATCGAACCCGGGACCCGTTGATCCAAAGGCGGCACATCTAACCACTAGACTACAACAATTGTGTCACTTTACTTGTGGCTCCTTATTAATGAGAATGATAGTTTAGACATTAATTTATTGATATTGACACAGAGTTTTTGAAAACAGAATTCGAAAGTTACATTTCTATGATATTTTTTTTAGTGAAATGCTACGACCACGACTGCTGCAGAGCTGTCGGAACGTCGGGAATTAAATTATGTAATTTAAACGCGATATATCCGTTATAGGTGTTTAATTTAGAAAAGCTACAAGTTTGGAATTTATTTTACAGTGGGTTACACTTTTGCTCACATTCGTTTTTTAACAGCGCAAAATAGAACTAGTGTATTAAAAGTATTAACGTAAATAGTATAAACGTATGCGATACACTCACAAACTCCACGACCTTAAAAATCAGTCGGCTTGGCCATGATTCTTAATTAGGTATTTTTTTTCTTATATTTACAATAAAAACTCGAAAAGTTTATTGGAGTGACTCAGGCTTATCAAAAAATCACTATGTATACCTAGTAAACATGCATGATTTTTACGGGCAATTTAACCATTCCTCGACGTTTATACAAAATCAGATTATTGCTGATTCATAGCTTGAAATAAATCCATCCAGATTATATCAGAGAATACAAATTCGGTAGCTACAAGCAACAATGTAAAGTGGACATTGTTACAATATTCTTACAATTTAATACCAAACTGATGGCATCAGACAATCTCAATAAATTTAAAGTCCCGTCTTTTACTTTAAAATTCGTATATGCGGCCTCGTTTACGTCATTGTCAATTGAATCTACCCCTTATTTTAATTAACTTTAAGAATATAATAAATAGATTTATTGGAACGAAGTTCCTTATCGCGCGTTGTGAAAGGGGGCTAGACGGAAAAAATTCTTACGAAAAGTTGTCACGACACTTTTTGCTATAGTATGTATGCTCTGTCTCTCTCTCTCTTATAGAAAGCATGCCAGATATTTTCATTTCTATTTCGCATTGAACAGTGTGGTGTCGCGACGATTATTTTTGTTGAGTGTATACAGGTTTTTTTGTAAATAATAAATAATAAAATAAAACTTTATTACAATTCCTTCACTAATTAATCGAAAGGAACTTCGTTCCATCCGGGTGTCCCTTGACACCTCTCAAGTTTTTATTTGTATAATTTTGCTACAATCTATCGATTGCCTACACATTAAATAGTCAAGAATAATATTTATATTACTAAATATTTAATGATCAGATCACAGATCTTACCTACACTAGGGGCACTGCAAAGTACCTCATTTACCATAATTAAAAAAAAATTTTATAAATTTATAAGGTCACTTACCTAAGGCCGGTCACTCACATTCGCACGAATACGCGAACCCACAAGTGTAGGACGACATTCGCAAATAGGTTCGCGAAGTTTTGGCCGCATTCGTGCTTTTCCAAGCGGTGTCGGTTTTTTAACGCACATCAAAGCGCGCGAACCGCGAACCTTCGCGTAGTCTCCCACACATTCGTGTGACCAGTAGCGCCCACGATTGCGAAGGGAACGGACGTGTCGCTATTTTCATAGTTCGTGACGACTCTTGTTTAGCGTACCTTCATAATGGATTGGAATAACACCAAGATGATGGAGTTCATTGAAATCCTTTTTTTTTAACTCCTGCACAATGAATTAAAATTCTTCCTTTCTTCAATGTTCTATTCACGAAAAAAAAATCAATAGCTTAAAAAACTAAAAAAATACGCTTTTATAGAAAATCAAACTAAAAAATAGAAAATAAATTTTAATACATTTTAATTAAAAATATTTCCGTGTGGTGACGGAGTAAGAATATCACCACCCCATATCTTCCCGTGGGTGTCGTAAAAGGCGACTAAGGGATAACAGACGTTGGGCAGCAGCGACGCTCTGATACAAAGTCATCTTAATACTGCGATCGCCAACCCGCCTGCCCAGCGTGGCGATTAGGGCAAATCCCCCCCATGGACAAGAAAACCAAAAAACGGCCCCCAGTCTCCGGTAGCTCCAACGCCCCTGATTACGGTAGCGGTCAGGCAAGCGTCGGAGCAGGGGGTGCTAAGAATCCCCGGAGGCGTGTTGGCTACCACCAACGACAACTGGCCCTGGCAACTTATAACGCACGCACTTTGAGGACCGATGAGAAGATCGACGAGCTGGAAGAAGCCCTAGAGAAGGTGCGCTGGGACGTTATCGGATTATCAGAAGTCCGAAGAGAGGGGGAGGGCACGATAATCCTACAGTCCGGCAACCTTTTCTACTACCGGGAGGGCGATCAACTGTCTCAGGGTGGTGTCGGGTTTATCGTCCACAAGGACCTCATCAACAACGTGATCTGCGTCGAGAGTGTGTCGCCGAGGGTCGCGTGCCTTGTAGTCAGAATCACCAAACGGTACTGTTTGAAGGTGATACAGGTTTACGCACCAACGACGGCACACCCCGATGCAGAAGTGGAGACTATGTATGAGGACATATCTAGAGCCATACATACGTCCGAAACCCACTACACGGTGTTGATGGGGGACTTTAACGCGAAACTAGGTAAACGAAATGGAGCAGAGAAAAGAGTGGGGCATTTTGGATATGGGCAACGGAACCCGAGGGGGCAACAGCTGGTTGACTTCATGGAAAAGGAGGGACTCTACGCGATGAACTCCTTTTTCAAGAAGAAACCCCACAGAAAGTGGACCTGGATAAGCCCCGATGGTTCCGTAAAAAATGAGATTGACTTCATCTTTTCGACTAAAAGGCAGATATTCAGCGATGTCTCTGTGATCAACAGGGTGAAAACCGGTAGTGATCACCGAATGGTAAGAGGCACGCTGAATCTGAATACTGCACTTGAACGGTCGAAATTGATGAGGTCTACGCTCCGTCCCACCCCTGCTGATATCCAAAACCCCGAAGCCTTTCAGCTGCAGCTACAGAACCGTTTCGATTGCCTAGGGGACTGCGTTACGGTGGACGATATGAATAACAGGTTAGTGGAAGCTGTCCATACTGTCGGAGCTCAGTTTTATAAGGCCCGACGTAAGGGAAGACCTAAAAAAATCTCCGACGAAACTCTCAAGCTCTTGGATAAAAGACGCGACATGAGGTTGCAGTCTTCAGCGGATATGTCAGTTTACAGGCAGCTGAATAGGCAGATCTCCAAATCTCTTAGACGCGACACTAGGCATTTTAATGCTACATGCATTGAAATGGCCATTGAGCGAAACAAGGGCTCCAAAGTGTTTGCTAGAGATCTGTCTATTGGGCAAAGCCAGTTGACTAAGCTGAAGACCAACTGTGGCAGCATCGTCTCGTCCAGACCCGAGATTTTGAGAGAGGTCGAGAGGTTCTATGGACAGCTATACACCTCGGCCCACAAACCAGTTGTTCGTCTGGACTCAGACCCAAGATCCAGACTAACCCGTCATTATACCGAAGATATCCCGGACGTCAGCTTGTATGAGATTGTAATGGCCCTAAAACAGCTCAAGAACAATAAGGCCTCGGGGGATGACGGAATTACGACAGAGCTTCTGAGAGCGGGTGGAAAGCCGGTACTTGTAGTCCTCCAGAGGCTCTTCAATTCCGTCATACTTGAAGGAACAACGCCTGAAGCATGGAACAGGAGCGTGGTGATATTATTCTTTAAGAAAGGGGATAAAACCCTTCTGAAGAACTACAGACCCATCTCGCTCCTGAGCCATGTTTATAAGCTGTTTTCGAGGGTCATTACGAATCGTCTTGCACGCAGGTTTGACGACTTCCAGCCTCCCGAACAAGCCGGATTCCGAAAAGGCTTTAGCACCATGGACCACATACATACGCTGCGGCAGGTTATACAGAAGGCCGAGGAGTATAACCAGCCACTATGCTTAGCGTTTGTGGACTATGAGAAAGCCTTCGATTCGATCGAGACTTGGGCCGTGCTTCATTCCCTGCAGCGATGCCGTATTGATCAGCGATACATCGAAGTGTTGAAGTGTCTGTATAGAAACGCCTCTATGTCAGTTCGAATCCAGAACCAGAGCACTAAGCCTATCCAATTGCAGCGAGGAGTGAGACAAGGAGATGTGATCTCTCCAAAACTGTTTACCGCTGCATTGGAAGATGTGTTCAAGCTGCTGGATTGGGACGGACTTGGCATCAACATCAACGGCGAATACCTCACTCACCTGAGATTTGCGGATGATATTGTGGTGATAGCGGAGTCGCTGCAGGAATTAAGTACAATGCTTGGAGGCCTCAATAGAGTTTCTCAACAAGTGGGTCTAGAGATGAACATGGATAAGACGAAAGTCATGTCCAATGTCCATGTTGCACCGTACCCGATTGTTGTTGGGAATTCTCTCCTCGAAGTTGTTGACGAGTACGTATACCTGGGACAATTAGTCCGATTAGGTAAGTCCAACTTCGAGAAAGAGGTCACTCGTCGAATCCAACTCGGCTGGGCAGCGTTCGGGAAGCTACGTCATATCTTCTCATCCAATATTCCTCAGTGCCTGAAGACAAAAGTCTTCGAACAGTGCGTGTTGCCAGCGATGACATACGGATCAGAGACGTGGGCGTTCACAATGGGACTTATTAGGCGCCTGAGAGTCACCCAACGTGCAATGGAAAGAGCTATGCTCGGAGTTACTCTACGTGATAGAATCAGAAATGAGGAAATCCGTAGAAGAACTAGAGTGACCGACGTAGCTAGAAGGATTGCACAGTTGAAGTGGCAATGGGCAGGCCACGTGGCCCGAAGAACAGATGGCCGCTGGGGCATAAAAGTCTTGGAGTGGCGTCCACGTATGGGAAAGAGGAGCGTGGGAAGACCCCCAACTAGGTGGACGGACGACCTTGTAAAGGTCGCTGGAAGTCGGTGGATGCGGTCAGCACGTGATCGCACATTGTGGAAATCTATGGGGGAGGCCTATGTTCAGCAGTGGACTTCTGTGGCTGATAGATAGATAGATAGAATTAAAAATAATGTCGAAAAAATGATTTTATTGTAAAAAAGCGTGGGGTGCTTTTCAGGATATTATCAAAATAACCCTTCTAGTCATATCTGTTCATAAAATATATAGAAAATATTTACATATTTAGAAAAATATATTTCGAAATTCTTAAACATGTGCAGGAGGAAGCGCAAACAGGTTTGCGAACCCATTCGCGAATTGATATGCGAACCCATTCGCATAGCCGCTAAGTTTGCAAATGAATGTGACAGCCCTTCACATGCGCGCAAACATTCGTACAATGTACGAATGTTTGCGCGCATGTGAGTGGCCCCGGTAATGCCTATAATATTATTGGAAATCTTTCTCATCACAAAACCTTTGTTATTATACTGCCATCTAGCGTTGACATGAAGTACTACAAAGCAAAGAAAGAATGCTGCTATGCGCACACGCTGGCGTTTTACGTAAAATTTACCTCTACTGTCTACTCAACGGGAAGCTTGTACCGCATAATAAAAACAGAGGGCGCTATTATAGAAGCTTGCGTTCTGATCATGTTTAGTTTCGCTTTTCTAGTGCAATATTTGAATAATACAGTGTAGAATGTAAATTTGAATACACAATTGTAATTTAGGTCCTGAAATAGACATCGCTTAAAAATCAGATAGTTAAAGTGCACTTTTTTGGTGGCTCAATAACAGAAACACACATCATGGTTATCATAACAATTTACAGAGGTATAATTGGCGGTCTTATTGCTGAAAGTCAAACTGTCAATTTTATTGTTTGATCATTCATTCATCTTAAACCTTAAAAAACGACTACTGAGTCAGGCTTGCTTTAAATCGGAATTAAGGAAGGAAATACGATAAACAGATTGTTTGAAAAGGGGTATTCCTTTTTTGTGGCTAGGTTTTCTACGTTGTCAATTTCTTTACCTAGTTCCGAAATTCCCAAGGACCTATGCATATCTATGCTTAAACATGAAGAACTGTGATATGCCAGGGAAAAAATACACATTACCTACGTGTATGTTGTATTTATTGTAAAGAGAGAATTATCTACTACTCAGCATAAAATCTATGCAACCATAGCCACGGACGATAGCCAGTTGGTATATGTAGTTGCAGCTACTTCCAATTCATGTAAATGAAGGTTGCTTTTCATCAAATTACGTGGTTCCTTATACCGTGAAATTCTACAAAATTAACCTTTGTTACAATTTCTACTATACAATGTGATTCGCTTACGATCAGCTAGGTCAAATGTCAAGGCGAAGAAAGTTACTTACGATTAGGTGACAAGCAATTATTAGAAGTATTAGAGCTCAGAAGCAATGATATAAAATTGTAAAACAAAAATAAATTTTCATTTGACTGTGAACCTTCATCAGTGTACATGTTTGTGAAAGATTTTAACTTTGTCTCGGTAGTCGTGACAATGTCGCTATTCTCCGTAGCAGTATTTTTAATAATCCTAATGATAACCACAGTGAACGCAGACCTGCATGAAGAATCTCAAGTCAATTCCTCTATGAAACATTTCAAGGAATTTGTCACGAATATGATTAAAGATCAGAGCTTTAAAATCCAGTCACTACTCAAGACAATTCAGAACAATGCTCAATCTGTGCTTAATAGAATCCAGGATACCCGACGTAGCTCAGAAATTGAGAAGAGAACAAATAATCTTAACATGGACCAAGAACACCAAATCGAAGTGCCTGCATTGAAAGATCATATGAAAATATCAGACAAGACTGTGGCACAGTCTAGAAGTTTCAACAATCATTACGCTACATCAGGATATGGAGTGAGTGCTAATGCAAATTATGGAACACCATCATATCATCACCACTCTATAGGATTCGATCCAATAAACATAGTGGTTTCGATGTCTCTCCTCTCGTTCTTACTCCAAGCATTACAAGGACTGCTGACAAGGACCCGATTGGCCACTCCAGTGGTTGAAGCAAGAGCGCTCAGCTCCATTGAAGCTTGGAATAAAAATATGGAAGATAAACTGGAATTAAACAAGAAAGACAAGTACTATTTGAAAAAGAAGTATTTCAAAAAGTATTTGAAAGAGTAGTTTTTTTGTTCACAATTTATTTAATGAAGTAATTTATTTAAGAGTTGTATCTATAGACGTTTTGCTTTAAATCAAATCGGCGGTGTAATATGGAGTTGCGCGTCTGAGAAGATACAGTGCACAGTATCATGATAACTACTCTTACTCTTAGTAAATTTACCATAAATAATATAATGAGCTGTTCACATATTTTGAAACATACTTCTATTTTATATATTTAGGTACAGTAGGTAATATTTATCAGAGGTAATATTAACTGTTTTAGAACGAACATGTAGGTACTTTAATATTATGCACCTACTTTTTGTCGTGGTGGTGAAGTCCTTGGTGGATTATCTATATCAGGCCGGGGAGGACTGATGGGGGCGTATGGAAGTCGAGTTCACCTCTTCGCTTGCTGCTAGGGGCGCCCCCTACCGCAGTTTAAAGCTAGCTTATTTTATTGACTAAGCTCTAATCGGAATGATGAATGCCGCATGACATATCGTCCCCGTAGAGCGAGAATTAAGTAGGTAAGTCTTCATAATTATGTAATTGATTTTCAACCTAAGATATCAGTAACTAAGTTGAAAATACCCAAACATTCTTTTAAGACTTAGTTACTTCTTCCTCTACCGAGACGATATTATTCAATTACATTCAAGTCAAACGCGCGCTAAGACCTCTTATTTCTAAAACTACAATTTAATGTTACGTTGAGAATTTGATTAACATTAACATTGCGCTATTTCCAATGGAAACACACTTGTTCTAATTACAGCGGCTGCCTGGCATAATTTACGTTTGGTTCCATAATTTTTACGACTCATAAAATGAAATTAAACCATGGCAATTTGACCTTAGATAGTGTGTAGGCGTACAACAATATTACTCTCGATTAATCTTATGTATTGTACAAGACGTATATTTTTAGATGAAATTGTCTATTTAATTGTATTTCTAGAATACCTACTGGATATACTTTTATGCAGGATAATGTGATAATGTCACCAACCATGTTATTCGCAATTATTAAACATTGAAATTGAGCGATCGACTGCTGCGCAGCATGTCGCGGGTTCGACTCCCGCACGGAAGAAATATTTGTACGACCTACAAGTATTTGTTTTCGGGTCCGGGTGTTTTCTATCTATAATATGTATGTATTTACAAAAAAAAATGTATTTAAGTAGTTTATCATCCATCTCGTTACCATAACACAAGCATTAAGTTGCTTAGCTTGGGACGAGATGGAGTTGTGTGAAATGTCCAAGGATATTTATTTATTTTATCTATTATTAAAATTTCGAATCTGTCAAAGACATCAAAAAATATAATTAGGATTCACAATGATAAACAAATTTATTTATTTAAAGGAAAAACAAATGATGTGGTAACAGCTACTTATGCTGATGACACAGCATGTCTTGCTAGTGACAAGAACCCTGAAATGGCGACCTATAAACTCCAAAATCAAATAAACTTGGTAGAACAATGGCTACAAAAATGGAGAATTAAGTCAAGTACTACAAAGTCTGTACAGATCACATTCGCGCTACGAAAAGGGGACTGTCCCCCGGTAATTATGGCTGGTGAACCACTACCTACACAAAACTGTGTTCGTTACCTCGGCCTGCACTTAGACAGAAGACTTACCTGGACTCAACACATTAAAGCAAAGAAAAATGAAGCGACTTTACAGTACAAAAAACTTGTCTGGCTAATGGGAAGACATTCTCCTTTATCACTTAACAATAAATTACTTATCTATAAATGCATAATAAAACCAATCTGGACTTATGGAATTGAACTTTGGGGCTCTGCGAGTAACTCCAACTTAGAAATATTACAACGCTTCCAAAACAAAGTGCTAAGAGACATATCTGGTGCAACATGGTTCACTAAAAATACTGAAATCCATGAATACTTGGAAATGCTAACAATTAAAGAAGAGATCTGCAGATACTCAAAAAAATATAAAGAGAGGCTAAAAGAACACACAAACAAACTTGTAAAAGACCTGCTACACCTTGACAATAATCGCACAAGAAGATTAAAGAGATGGCACATTCTCACCCTCGATGAGAGATCCTAAAAACTAAAACCTAATCAGATACCATGAGAATGACTATCAATGGACAGTCACTCAATAAAAATACTAGAACCAAATCAATTAAACCATCTGATAAAGACTAAAGAGTCGATGGCAGATACAATCGGAAAAAAAAAAAAAAAAAAAAAAAATTTAAAGGAAAACAGGTAACAACTAGCAAATAAACAAGCAAATCTAATACCTACACGGATCTAGCCCAGGTTGGAACCCTTAATTACGTTACTAATACTCACTTGTAATAGGATTTCCCAATAGACGTAGGTAAGTATTTAAGCACATTATTCTGTGTTTTGTTTCATTTCGTTTCCAACCTTTGTTATAGTTATATAATTTTATTTGGGTACGCATTATCATAAAGTTATATATCTAGACTTATTATGTTGATATATTCGGCTCTCCGAAAGCCAATTTAAATAACAATAAAGCTTTTAGGTGTTACAAATTCTGTTTTTGTGTTACAAATGGCTCTTTTAATAATATTGCGCTTATATTGTATAGACATTTTAGGATTACCATTAGCTGCTCGATTATATTTGCATTAATTACAAATGCTATTTGGTTTTTTGTTTGACATTATTTTAAACGGCAAGTTTGATGGATTATCTCATGTGCCGAGGCGAGGATTCAGACTTGTAAATGACTAATGTGAGTTCTTGAGACCACACAACATTTAGTTTTTATTTGAGTCGCTGAAGATACTTCCTTGGTAGGTCTTCGTCATCTCCTTTTTTCTTCACTAGTAGTTTTTATAACAAAAAGATCGAAAGTATTGTTGACAAAGATATTGTCAGATAGTGCAAAAACTCAGGGCAAAATAAGCATTTTTTTACATTTCGGTCTTCAACTTGCGACGAAAGTGTCTTAACTAGAGGCATGAGCACACACACATAAAGAATCCTTTTTACACATATTATGAACTTTTGGAATATATCATAGCTAGTCGGGTACTTTCCCATGCAATAAGCATTGTGTGATTACAACATGATCACAAAAACGTCTGTTTGTGATCAACTTAAAAATAAATCGGAAGGCTAAATACCTAACTATATCACTTCCGATGGCTATAGAGGTTATCTTACACTCTATAAAATATGCTGAATCCGTTACCATTCTGACCTAGAGGCTAGCTTTATATTTGCACCTGAATTTAGTGAAAAGGCCCGACTCAGCTAAGTGGGTCATTTATGAGTCGGGCCTCCTCCAACTAGCCTATTGTGCCACGCTGGCCTGACGGGCATAGGGTTTCGTATCACGTTTTCCTTCTCTTGCGGCTAGGTTTTCGGCCTCATCATGTTCTTTTGTCGGCTCTCACGACACCCTCAAGATGAAATGGGGTGGAGACTCTATGTATTCTAAATCCACCCGGAGCTGAGTAAAACTTGTAGGATAGTAATAATATTTCGCTTGGTTTTTACTAGTACCAAAGATATGTATTAAAAGTCTGGTTCATTAAAACGTCTATATCACGCAATAGAAAATGAATTTATATACATCATTGCTCCTTTAAAATGGACTCTATGGCCACATGGGGGTTTTGTTCCAAACTGTATATCGCTACTTAGGTCAACGCACTTTATGAAATGGTAGGTCAATTGTTGGGCACATTGATGTATTCTCACGATATCCTATGTCTGTTGTAAGAGGGTTTCGTATCTTTTGCACAAACCTGATCGTATATCAAGATAGGGGCATTTTATTTCACGATAAATATATTTTATATTTTCTTGTTTTTAGGTTTAGGAGACAAAAGTAGCAGTCTACTTTTTTATTTTTATTAAGTTGCAGTTTGCTTCTGCTGCTCGACTTCGTGGTATTTTAAATAAATATCCAAATAAAAATTGTTATGACTAAAGAGAATCTTTCGAGAACTAGCAAGTTAAAGTAACTGATCGGTTAATTTGCCACCAACTTTGAATGGTTGTTTATTTTTCCATTTATTTTATTAGACATCAACAATATACATGCGGAATGACATTAAATAAAAAAGTCCACACATTCAAAGGCATTATGTCGTATGTATATAATTTACAGATATACACAGCATTCCCATAACCCCAGTCCTGGATTTATAAATAGGCCTATGGGCGGCAGAGTTCAGAGGATTCCTGTCAGTGGCGGATTTACCAGTAGGCTGAGTAGGCTGGAGCCTGGGAGCATGTTTTAAGGGGCGGCAGAATTAGGACGTCTAAAAAAAAGTCGTCAAAAGAGTGGCGTCTGAAAAAAGGTCGTCTCAAGAACTGTAGAGACGGCATAAAAAGCCTACGGGCGGCAAATCTGTAAATCCGCCACTGCATATCCCTACAATAACAAAAAAGATTTTAGTGCCTACTTGGACCTCGTTTATACTCATAAGTTAAAAAAACGTTTAGTTTTTACCTCTAGTGCTTATAAAGGTGTGCTTTGTAAATGATTCGAATACCAAAAACAACCCGCATATAAATGTTTGTCGAGGACGATGCCCAAACTACCCACTACTCAGTCCATACATGACCCACTGCTGAGCCGGGCGTCCTCCAACTACATGGAGGGTAATTGGCATACAGTGCCACGCTGGCCAGACGGGTTTGCACAGGGTTTCGTATCAAGTTTGCTTTCTCTTACGTCTAGATTTTCGGATATTCAGGTATTGCTTACTTTGCTATCCATATGTAGGGATCCATACACATAAAAAAACATGGGATCCAGTGAAAATTAACCAACTAGCAATCGCTTAATAACTCCACAACGCATTACCGTCGATGACGCCTAACTTAAAACTTCAGCGCTTGCGTATAGCTTTGTTGCTACTCCAAAACGAACAGGCGTTGCATAAAAACAGCGATCATGGTGGATCATGTATGTGCTGAGTTGTAATATACAAGGAGCGTTTGCCGTCTGCCCTCCATGACCTATGTATCGGGGCAATCGGTAATAATTCGGTTAGACCAGCTGTCAGTTTTCACACTGGTAAAGCTACGTGTGTCATTTAATTTAGGGGCTGAATGATAAGCGATATTCACCTGCGGTCTTCCCCAGACCAGTGCGGATAGTCCAAGATTACATTCCATAAAAAGGAGGTAAAGACATTTTACACTAAATTTGGCTTTTTGGTTAAAGCCGGTGCATATTAATATGTTCCTAAAGCGGATAATATGAATTCAAAGAATGGCTGACAATAGTTTCAAAAGAAAAAATAACATCTACCCTTTAAAATCATACATCCGGAAATCAAAGTAACTGACAGCATATTGTTGTAACTTAACTGTCACACACAGATATTAGGAGAGCTTTTAAATTTTAAATCACATTTCAATCGGAACAATGTGAATGTCAAAAAAATTAACACCCTGCAAAATGGAACCCTTTATCGCAACAAACTTTGTCTGCATTTAGAATCTACTCACTAAGAAAGCAAATCGTCGCCGAGTTTTCTAGTGCGAATTTCACGAATTTCTTATTTCTTACAAAAGTATACTCAAAATTAGAAACTGTATATACTCTAAATGTGTTTGTTTAAATACATGACTAAGAAACCCATAATCCTGAGGGTTTTGTAGAAAACGGATAAAGATTAGATAAACAGAAATAGATATCTATGAAAAGCAAAATAATAGTAACAACAGACCTTCTAATCTCCTTCCATCTATTTGAAGGCGGTTCGTTATAGCAATGGTTTAGTAATAGCATACTTATTTTAAACAAAGATGAGTTTTTAGAATCAGATCCAATTAAACTTAATTTTTAGTCAGATTTAAAAATCAAAATAGCTATCAATTTATTTTTAATAATGTTTTGTAAGTAACACAATTAATACGTTAATGATGGACTAATCAATCTCAGTAACTTGGACGATCAAAGCGATGATAAAAGTACGATAGACGCTTTCGGGATGTGGTGCTGGCGCCGATTACTTCAAATACCATAGACAGCCCTGCGCACCAACATCTCCATTTTAAAGAACTACTTTTTGGTAATGTTACCAGCAAGTCAGATAATCTGTAGAAAGGGTCTGTAGTGGAAAAGTGGAAGTGGAAAAAATAAATGAGAAACGACGATGCTTTAAAATATTGGTCGAGCAAAGTGTCCGAAATACTGAAAATGTTTAATGTAAATCCACGAAAGAAATGTAAGGAGTCTTCAGCCTTGAAGCTATGGACCGACAGAAATAATAATTTAACTACTGTCATAACCATTGAAAAATAGATCTTTGCGGACCAAATTCCACACGCAGGCATTCAGAATCTTAGTGCGTACATCATACAATACTCAGCTGCGTCTTTTAAAGAATTACTCCGTTCTAATTTGACAGTCGCTTGACAGTTGTAGAAAAAGTTTCTTTTGTATCACATTGTTATCTTAATCTCATTTCTATTATAACTGACTCACCGAAAATAGATTAAAGGGTTAGAGGATAACGCACAGGTAAAAAGGACTCCCAACGAAGTTTCGTGATCAATATCGAAAATCCTTTTTCGGTATGTTTATTTTAAAATTAGAAGTAGTCGCATATATTTGTCATGGAAGCCTGTATAAATAAGCATTGGGTTTATCACTTTTTTTTCAATTGCAATCACTAGCTGGGAGATGCCAGACTCGGTAAAAGTTTGGGAGGAAGACCACGGGAGAGAAGGAGAGACCTAGTCAGCTTAAGGAATGGTTGGCATAAACTTAGGGAACATTGGTAACGGTTGAATATCTCTCCTTATCAAGGTGTCCCCTTGATAAGGAGAGATATTCATAGTTTTTTATATATGTTGCTAATATGTAATGTCTATGTGTATGTATATAATATGAATAATACGGTATCTTCGTATACATAAAAACTAATCTTTGTCTATGTACTTTATAGAATCGTAAACTATGCATTTGATCATGTGATGATCTTCAGCGTCAAAGTGCAAGTGCAGAAGTGTTGTGCATGACCCAGGAAGGGTTTTGAACAAAAAGATAAAGATTTGTATTATGTCTTTCGTGCCGTAGCAACGCGCTCAAAGTACAGCTAGTACCTTTAACTATCTATCTTTATTATATTATCTGTCTCAATGGCTCAAATTTTGGTGACGGACATAGCCCTGAAGGATAGTAAGTTGAAGTGGCATGATTTTTTGCTCAAGATGTATGCCGGCTATTATGCTAGTTAAAACATTAACGGCGTCTCTCTTAGCTTAGGTTAGAAATTCGCTTGAATATACAGGCCTAAGTTAGTTCTATAATAGGTTTCATAAATTCCAGATACGTGGTATAACTGTGACTGTTTTCTTGCTACATTTCATTTAAAATATTTAATATTATTTAAAAGACTACAATAGTATCAATTAAGGCATGCATATCCATGCAAATAGTAATTATACTACATTTAAACTTGATCAAAGGCCTTCCGAAGGGATAAACAAATTGTGACAATATTTGGTTATATGTCGCCTCAAAGGACGCCCATGCATCTAATCTAAATTGAAATACAACTTCACGAGTCCAATACAAACATTGATTAAAATATGCGAAAAACAGCGTACAGTGCCCTCACTAAAGCGCTTAAGCTAATTATATAAAACATTGCTGGAGAGGGTACAAAGCTTATATTTTGACATCATAACATCCCCTCTATATGCACATAATAAGAGCTCATTCTACGATGCTCCCCTTTGTTGAATATTTGTTTGATCTTCCGAGCGAGGATAGCTTGTGAAGCTGAAGGTGAATGTTGTTTTACTGACTTGGCATGCGGGTTTGCTTACGTGGCGTAACTTGCAGCTGTAGAATGTCGTGAATAGTTTGCTTAGGCGTTATTGATAAGGGAAATTATGCTTTGGTGCATTAATTATGTCAAATTCTGGTTTAATTTAGAAACGAATATGTAGGTGAAGTGATCATATTATAATGGATGGAAGTGGATATAATATGGAATCTAGGGATTGCATACGCCGTTGGCCGATCCAATGGTGCACGGTACGATTTTTCTGGATGTGTCTTCCTCTTCACACATCCTTCTAAATATAGTAGATTAATAAAATCTATAAAACATCACACATCCCTCTAAATATAGTAGATAAATAAGTTTGAAGCAGATCTCACATAGTATCTTCCTATTATAGTAAATGACCAGACCAGCTTGATAAAATATTATTTACTCTAATAATGGGTTACTTCCTCAGCGATGCAATGTTGCGATAGGTTCTTAAAGTACTTGTATGGTGATGGCTGTCTGGCGACGTTTTAGAATTTTGATACCAACTGAAAAAGTGACACCAACTTAGTCTTCCCTGCGGGTGTCGTATAAGGCAACTAACTATTTTTTGGTATGATGATGATGATGATATCATACACCTTTACAATGGGGCTTATTATGGGGTTGAGAGTCACTCTATGATCAATAGAGTTACTCTGCGTCATAGACTCAGACATGAAGAAATCCAAAAACCAAAACGACCCACACAGCTCCTGGGATTGCACAGTTTAAGTTGACGTGCGCAGGCTTAGCAGCCCGAAGACCAGATGTCCGTTGGGGCAAAAAAGTGCTGGAATGCCGACCACGTATGGGTAAACGAAATGTGGGACGACACCTAACTAGGTGGACGACCTTATAAAGGTCCATGGATGCTATCTGCACAGGATCCTAATTTATGGCGATCTATGGTGAGGCCTATGTTCAGCAGTGGAAGTCTATGCCTGATAGATATACAGAGTTGATATGACAGAGGGGCATTAAATTACACTTCGTATACTATATGTGACTAGTATGAATTCGAAACGGTACAAAAAAAAATACACGTGATTTTTCATTGGGGGTGGAGGGGTAGTCTTATACCTCACCAGGTATAACCAAGGAGGATGGAGGGGTTAAAAAATGTTAAAAAAATTTACATGATTAATGGACAGCCCCTAAGGTTAATAAACGAGGCGTTAGGCATAAACATCTGTTAGGAAAGATACATCATGTTAAAATGAGGCAAAAATTTAAAAAATCATTTGTGGCATAATATTGCTCCAATTTAATAGATTTTTGGTACAGAGCCTGGAAATGATACCTAGAATAGGCAGAAAAAATGCCCCTATGTCGTATCAACCCTGTATACCACTACTACTACTCAGCTCGTTTAAAGGACCCGCTGAGTCAGGCCACCTGTAATACAGGCAGGGTAGACACAGAATGTCGTATCAAGTTTTCTTTCTCTTGTGGATTTTCGGCCTTGTCATTTTCTTCTGTCGGCTATAGCGAAAACATCAGGATGGAATGTATTCTTAACTAGCTGACCCGGCGAACTTTGTTACGCATTATAAATATTTAAAACAAAAAGAAAGTTGGACATAGGATACCTGAGATTTTTATCCCGTCCGTATAAAACCTACTTTAACAAAACGCAACTGACAGCGAAACGTTATGTTGTCTATAGTTTAATATGGCCGAAAATTTGACAATTAGAAATTTTGAATTCGACTTGTTTATATTGTTGTAATTCACATAATATCTTTATAACTTGTAGCCTATGTGTTATTCTGATGTATAAGCTATATTATTGTAAAGTTTCATTAAAATCCATTCAGTACTTTTTACGTGAAAGAGTAACAAACATCCATCCATCCATCCATCCATCTATCCATCCATCTATCCATCCATCCATACTTACAAACTTTCACGTTTATAATATTAAAGTAAGATACGCCACCACGCACGCATAGATAGATATGATCTGCATGATTTTCTGTCCCGTAAATCAACACAGGAATATATCCCACTCGCCAGCCACTGAGAACATCACGAACAAAATGTACAACGAACTGTTCTTTGTTATTGCCGCCATGAAAACACCTTAACATTATATTCTAAATTTGCCCTGTCAACATCACATCACGTTTCTCATTTAACTTAGACGCGGCCCTTCAGAACGTTGGGCTGATTTCCATCAAAAATTATAGCCAACAAAGTTAAGTAAATTTCTGCATTAGCAAGCTAATATTTCAAGGGTAACATCAATCAAAGGCTAACGAAACGCCAGGAGCTCTTCAAAAGGGCACGTGCAAATATAAAATTCATTACCGACGCGCCTAGTGCTGGAGCGTCCCTCATATTTTCTTTTGATAGTAATTCTCAACATCAGGCGGGGTGCTTCGAAATGAAACTGAAAGGACAGGATTTTATAAAATTCACTTATTAGATTTGAATTGAGGATTAAGTTACGTATGGAAACCGCCTTGCCTTTTTCCGAAATTACATTGGGATGGGCGCCAGTCTATCTTGATTAGGCTAAGTAAGCTAGTGATGTGTGGCGGGTCGACTGCTTCCCTTTGATATGGTTGATGAAATCGATGACTGCAACATGTGCAGAGATTGTCTGGAAGAGGTTGCTTTTAGTATTAAGACCGCCATTTGTACTCATGTTTGTTACTGTTATGTTCTTGTTGTTTATTTTGCGTACATGTACAATAAAGAGTATCCATCTATCAATGCTTTTGAACAAGTACCGCTGTTTGGGGTTACGCCGGCTCGCTGGATTCAAGACATATTATGTTTATTTCTATTATTCGATTTTATTTTAAAAATATCATAAGAAAGACGAGCGCCTTTCGGATCCAAAGAAAACGTAATTTAGCGTTTAAAAAATAGGCAAGCCCACTGAGTTTCATCCGCCACGTATTCACGATTGGGGCCGTACCTGGTATTAGTTTAGTATTAGTTAGGCCGTATTATGAGATTCACTAATTGGTTTATACATTAAAACATTTTTCTATTCTATTCTATTCTGTTGTAGACTAGCATTTACCGTCTGCTCTCTGAGAGCTACTACTCTAGTAATAAAGGGAATCATTTGAAACTAACAACACAGGTCTGAATCTAGGTAGAATGTCATGCTGAAGCTTTGTAATCCGCGGGGTCAGGCAAATGTCTTTGTGTAAACCAGAGGCACTTGCTTTGAGTCTGGGTTTCATTGGTGCCTGTGAATTTCATGTTGGAAACTGCCCCGGCGATACAGGTTACACATAGAGTGGACAATCTTCTTTATCACTATCACTACATAGTATAAAACAAAGTCGCTGTCGTCTGTCCGTCCCTATGTATGCTTATATCTTTAAAACTACGCAACGGATTTTAATACGGTTTTTTTTAATAGATAGAGTGATTCAAGAGGAAGTTTTATATGTATAACCCACCTGTCAGCTGACTGAACTGTCAGCTTCGTCACCAGATATTCTATGAAAAGCACATCAGTGCTATATCAGAAGTACTGCCGATTCTTTCATTACGCTTTATGTTCAGTGTTTTATATTGGACGCTTCTTAAATTTCTCATCACTATCGCTTAGTACCTCCTTCTGATGAGGGAGATATATCTTTTAAAACGGAAAACGTCAAAGCGACACTCGAGACGCCACTTGTCTATTTGTAATTGAATATGAAAATCTTTAGCGCCGTGCGAGGGGCTTATTGCCAATGATCTAGGGAAAAAATTATCGTAATGTGACTAAAATATGTCTACTGAAAATAAAACCATAAACTTTGTTTCCTTTCACAGTATATGTATAATTCCTATTGTTTAATTATCCACATAATTAAATATTCAAAGATGAACGAATTAAAAATCTAAAAACTAAATTTGAAATTTTTTTATAAGAAATATCTGTACATTTTTACGTTTTAATTTCGAATTTGATTCTGTAATTCTTGAAATTAAACACTTTTTAACTGTTTATTTGTACTTTTGAAGATAACTGTCATCTAGTCTCTCCCGCGACCACGACTGCTGCAAAGCATTCGAAACGGCGGGAATTAAATAATGTAATATACACGCGATAAATCCGTTAAAAAGTGTTTAATTTCAATGTGTAATAATCGCGAAAACCTAAGAAATCATTCTGTAATTCTTGTTCGTAAACTTTCTGTGAATAAAAAAAATGACGGAATTCTCATTTTCATTACTAAAAAAAGAAAAGAAAAACATTAATATCTTAAATTTTACATTTAGATTGTATTAGAAAGAAAAGAATCACACTTCCTCTGAAGTTGCATACTAGTTAGTAAATAGCAATACGTATTTATTACATGTAGTCAACGTATCCACTAGCCAGATGGGGCGGGATGACTTGCAAAATAGGGCCGGCGGCGGACCTTGGGAGAGGCCTATGTCCAGCAACGGGCTGATGATAATAATGAAACAAATCAACCCACTGTAAAATTGTCTAGTAAAGTTACTCAATCACACGATTAAAACCTTGACGGCTTTAACCAATAATTAAGTAAAATAGCACAAAAAATACCTAATACATCCAGTAATTTTCTATGCCATGTTAGAGAAAAACCTGCAATGAACATCGGCTCTCCATAACGTCTCGAGTGTCGGGCCGGCGAATAAAATTTATAGGTTCTTTTTCGAGAAAATTTATAATACATTATGCAGATTTTATAACACGTATCTAACAAAAACTTCTTTTGCGGTCACCATTTTTTTGCATTATTCATAGACTGGGAAATAGACTGAAATAGTCAGCCAGTTGCAATATATAGTGTAATATACGAGAAGGTACCTAAGGCAGCGACTTTAAATGGTTGTTAATTTTTCGCTTTCTGTGTCTATTTTGAATTCCGTTTCTTATGAAAATGCCTTTATATCGCCCGGTTTGACGTGATGAATTAAGAGATTAAAATACTTTTTTGAGAGATTATTACTATATCTATTATAACTAACTATACGGGGAGATGTCTTAGGTTTTCAGAATTATTGCACAATGCGGAAAATGATGTCTTAGCGGTTCTTATCGAGTTATTTTATTTAATTATTCTAATTATCATTTATCGCACAATTACAGGGTGTTACGAAAAACTCTTACGATGCCCTCAGGATGAAATGGGGTAGCGACATTATGTATTCTAAATCCACCACAATGTGGTTTTCCACATTATTGCACATATCTAATATTTGTTTAACAAACATTATTTAACAAATACATTTAACAATTTGTTCTTTGTTTCTTTGTGCCCTCTGCAAAATGTACGTTTATTTTGTTAAACGAAAATAAACGTTTTTGGTTACCATATTCCATTGCAAAACTCACCATATTTCTGCCAGGAATTCTTGTGAAAATATATTTAGAATTAAAATTACAAATTCAATTAATGCCTTTTTTGCTTTCGAAGCTCTTCAGAGTTCGCATTTACGCTTTGATGTTTTGCTTTAACTTTAGACGATTTTCGACTTGAGTTGCTGAACGCTCGTGTTTTCATTAGAGGCGGAAAAAAGGAAAATTCGATTTAAACATGAAAGATCGAAGATTTTCGTGCAGATAGCGTAGTTACTTTGAGCCCAATTTAATTAGGTGGACTCGTCAAAAGGCGGGTAATGTGATTTTTGTGTTGTTTCTACAATGTAATGCAATCATTTGAAGAGAATGAATGAATTACTGTGGGAAAAATCCAAATTGTTATGTGCTCGTAAAGAAAAACATTATTTTATTTTATGTAGCTAAACCTCACATTCATCATCATCACTTCAGCCAAAAGAAGTCCACTGCTGGACATATTATATTGCGTCCTTAATCCTTTTCGTCCGTTAGCATCAATCGGATTCGGATTC
Organism: Clostera curtula; assembly: GCA_905475355.2. NCBI lineage: Eukaryota > Metazoa > Arthropoda > Insecta > Lepidoptera > Notodontidae > Clostera > Clostera curtula. The sequence continues at coordinate 11,351,363 of FR997804.1, forward strand.
CAAAACCAAGTCATCGGTATCGCGGGGTTAGTTTACCAACACAAATGTCACCCAGATTTGGAGCAAGTGCCTCTGGTTTACACAAAGATACTTGCCCGACCCCGGAATCGAAACGGGGCTCCGTGATCTAAAAGCGGCACATCCAACCTCTAGACCAACAAGCATTGATTTTGTGACAGTTGCATAAGGATCGGTCTCAGGGTGGTCACGGAGCATGCTCCCGTAATGGGAGTGAATCCCGTGGCCCTGGTTTGGGCAGTCGAGGATCGCCGTCGGTTTTAGTGGGTAGGTCGGGGCGCAATTCACCATCTCTACGCGCCCCGGAGTCCCACATACCCCGGCCAGTCCCCAACGGCCGGGTATCCATAAGGATCTCCGACGTAACATAAAAAAAAAGATCTCAGGTCTCAGGGTACTTTGACTGAAATGATGATGATGATCAGAGTTCTCTTGATATTTTTGTTGTCTGTTTTTTGTATGACTTGTTTGACAAATATTCCATCTACAGATGGCGATTAAGGTTAACATTAAATATGGCAAATACTTTTCCGTGCGGTGACGGATTTAGACTACATAGTGTCACCACCCAATTCCATCCTGAGGGTGTCGTAAGAGCCGACAAAAAGGAAATGATAAGGCCGATAACCTAGCCAAAAGAAAACTTGATACGAAACCCCGTGCCAACCCGCCTGGCCAGCGTGGCACAGTAGGATAATTACCCTCCATGTAATTGGAGGAGGCCCGACTCAGTAGTGGGTCATTTTTGGGCTGCTTAGTAGTTTTTTAGTAGTATGGCAAATACGAATAACGAATTGAAGTGTACTATCCTTTAAACACATTTTTTTTATATTAGCATATTTAACAGACACCAAATATTCAGACCCAATTTTGGCTATAACCTTATTAACTTTCCACTGATCCCTGGTTTATATTCATTTTGTTGGATCCCGAATGAATGCGGCACAATAACTGTAAAGTAGGATTTCGGCACAGATTGCTAACATTTTCCTTCAGATGTAGGTACAATGGTATATGGTAATATTATATTATTAAAAAGGCTTTGCATAGAACGAGCTACCTGGATAAGGAAACACGTAAAAGAGAAAATGAATATAGGCTGTGGAAACATAATCTTGTGTCTTTCATTAACTTTGAGTATATAATATCAGTGATCCCTGTACATTGTCACTGTTATAATTGCAACAAAATAATGTCGTTGTTGTTGTTGATGAATTTAGAATACACAGTGTAACCACCCCATTCCAATATGAGGGTGTCTTAAGAGCCGACAAAAGAAATGACAAGGCCTATCCGCAAGAGAAGGAAAACTTGATACAAAACCCTGTGCCAATCCGTCTGGCCCGCGTGTAACAGCTAATTACCCTCCCTGTAACTGGAGGAGGCCCGACTCAGTAGTGGGTCATTTATGGGCTGAATAGTAGTATAGTAGTAGTGTTTATGTTTAGTTTTTCTCTTTTATTATTACTAACTTAAACCCATGCCTATATCAGCTTCGCATGTAGATTATGTTAATCAGAAATTTAAGCATTCTAGTAGTGTTTTTTTTAATCGGTCCAGTTGTCTTTGGGTTTATTCATTAAAAACGCTCGCGCGCTCGCAGCTATCCCAACTGTACTGATATTCTTTGCCTATGTCTATGTGTGCGTTCCTGGAGCGCGCGTATGTAGATTGATTTCTGTACATAACTATTTTGTGGCACCAATGTGTCTAGGTGAAATTCTGCGTCATAAAATTTAATTAATTAGAATTAGAATATTAATTGTCTCAACATAGAACCAACTTGGCCTTATATTTAAACGACGGTTCCCTTTTCGGAGGCAATATAGCCGCCGGATGCTTCATATTAGTGGACCGAAAGTGCCGACTGTTTACTAAATGTTGTTCTGCGGGCGGTTCAGAACTTTCCAGACGCCTCTGTGATATTATAATGTTTGTAGACGTGACGAGTATATCGCCACAGTAGATAGAAAATAAACTAGTGCCTCAGGTGGGCGTATTTTTAGATACGTGTGAGTAAAGATTGGTCTATCAACCTGGCTTCTCTTAATTTCACTACGGCCGAGGACATTTTCGCGTAGCATGTTCCCTTAATGAACAGCTCTAGAGCCACGTCAAGTCAAGCACGCCAAGTCAAGGAATGCCGTTGGCTTTAATGGGTAGGTTGGGCGCTAATTTCCATCTTTCGTGCCCCGGAGTCCCAAATATCGGTATTCGACGGAAGGGTCTTCATGAGAATTTTCATTAAAAAAAATGCAGTCAAGTAACTAACTACCATTATTTTACGGCGGTTAATACTATACCTAAATATAAATAAATAAATAAATATCCTTGGACATTTCACACAACGCCATCTCGTCCCAAGCTAAGCAACTTAATGCTTGTGTTATGGTAACGAGATGGATGATAAACTACATATACTTTTTTTTTGTAAATACATACATATTATAGATAGAAAACACCCAGACCCGAAACAAATACTTGTAGGTCGTACAAATATTTCTTCCGTGCGGGGATCGAAATGTGATAATACAGGTACATTTTTAACGACAATACAGAAATACCTTCCACGTCCCAAGTGGCCCCCAATCCCTCTACGCAGAAACTTTCCAATATTGTGTGTTCTTTAAAATATGCTTCACAATTCTGCTTCTCCCGCCTATCTGCGTGAAAGTGTCTCTTATGGTCATCCAACTGACGCTCCTAGCAGATCCCACCTACGCTCCATCCTTCAATTTCCTTCTCATACATCCGATTTTTACTCCTGCTCCGATTCTGTACACGCCGTTCGTTTATGGCTGCTGCGGGTATTCAGCCGCTGGTATTCAGCCACTGGTATTCAGCCGCTGGTATTCATATCTGTAGAAGAACCGACAACCGCTGGGGTAGACGAGTTCTTGAGTGGAGACCGCGAATCGGCAAGCGTAGTGTGGGACGGCCCTCTGGTAGATGGAGTGACGATTTGCAAAAGGTTGCGGGCAGCAGCTGGATGCGTCAAGCGGAAGACAGGGCGCTATGGCGCTCTTTAGGGGAGGCCTATGTCCAGCAGTGGACTAATGTGGGCTGATGATGATAATGGTATTCAGAGCTCTGATTGCCTATTTACCTTTAAACAAAGAGTCAAAGTGTTGTATCTCTTAGTTTCAGCCCATGTATGACCCACTATTGAGTCAGGCCTCCTCCAAATTTATGGAGGGAAAATTTGCCCAGCCACGCTGGCAAGACGGGTTGGCACAGTGTTTGTGTCGAATTTTCCTGCTCTTGCAGCCAAGTAATCTGCCTCTGGCGTTCTTTTAGTTGCCTTTTACGACACCCTTAAGACGGTATGGGTTGGTGACGTTGTGTATAGTACATTCGTCACCGAAATAAAGATACACAGTATAAGATCAAAACTAACACACACTTTAACGAATGGCGTCATTAGATTTTTTACAACAGATCCCATGTACGACAACATAATAATACAACTAATGGCATCTTTACTGTTCTTGGCATCTGCCGGAGGGCAAAGCTATGTTAGTTTTGTCTTGATTTGTAACACGTTAATTGGCTTAATCTCAACCAAAACGATGATGATTATATATGTTATAAAAGGTTTGACATAGAAACATGAGCAATAGTTCGTCTTCGGTCTCCTAATGACTGTGACTTTGTAATGAGTTTTAACTTTATAACCATCTCTGTTTGAGCCCTTAAAGTACAAACTGCCTCCGTTAGCAGAAAGGTGTCACTTGTGTTCTTATTTAGTTTAGCACTAGCTTCTATACTAGCTTTAAGTGGATATTGTTCGATGTTCGAATGGCTGACGGAACCAATGGCCTCCGAAGCACGGAAGAGGTCAAATGTTATCTAAACCTTGTTGGTCCAGGGGTTGGATACGCCGCCTTTGGATCAGGAGTCATGGGTTCGTTTGCGGGGCCGGGCAAGTGTCTTAGTGTAAGCCAGAGCCACTTGCTCTGAGTCTGGGTGTCCGTTGTGCTCGTGAATTTCATGTTTGTAAGCTGCCTCCATCCTTCTAATAATATAGCAGGGGCTGCTTTAAAAAAAAATCTAATATCTAGACGCGCCGGACGCTCTATATTGTCCACACTTTACCATGTGGTGACTCAGTTAGGATACCTAGTTTCACCACCCCATTCCATCCTAAGAGTATCGTAAGAGCCGACAAAAGGGAATGACGAGGCCGCAAGACAGGGAAAACATGATGCGAAACCCTGTGCCAACCCGTCTGGCCAGCGTGTTACAGTAGGCTATGATCCTCCATGTAACTGGAGGAGACCCGACTCAGCAGTGGATCGTCTACTACTTCACAGGGAGGGTAATTAGCCTACTATGCCACGCTGGCCAGACGGGTTGGCCCAGGGTTTCGTATCAAGAGGCGGAAAGGGATAGGGAGAGGGCGCCCGAAGCGCACCCGATGCGGCGCGCTCGCACGGGGCGCCGCAGACTGGCGCACGTGCGCCTTCTGCCTCCCTAACCGGGGCCTCCGGGTGGGGGCACAGTGGATCGCCCCCCACCCAATGGAGATCAGGTCCCGAGGAGACGCCGTCCACGCACACGGCGAAACATAGGAGATCCCGGGGCGGGGTACGGGGATGTCTCGCCAGACACGGGATCTGAGGGGAAGCGACGTCCTGCCGGGTGCTCACGGCAGGACGTCGAGTGCTCGTAAAAAGCCTGAGGAGAGGAGGAGGGCCTCCTCGTCTGCGGCGGCGTGGTTCTGCATCAGATCCCACAATGCCGCAACAGGACGCGAGTTGGAGCACCCCGGGGAGGTTTAGTGGGTAGGCCCCCATTATGGGGGAGAGTCCCACACTCCCCTCGCTGGCCATCCCAGTGGCCGGCGAGGAAGTCGATAAAGGATTTTACCCAGGGCAATATAAAAAAAAAAAAAAAGAGTTTCGTATCAATTTTCTAGTGGCTAGGTTATCGGCCTTGTCCTTTTCTTTTTGTCGGCTCTTACGACACCCTCAGGATGGAGTGGGATGGTGACACTATGTGTTCTAAATCCGTCACCACACGGGGTTGACTATGGGCAGAGTAGGTACTGTACCACTAGGCTACGACCTCAGGTGGATAGTTATGTGTAACAGTGGGTCAGTTTGCACGATTAACAAAGTTTATACAAAATTATATATTAACGGACTAGTTACAGGTTTATACATCTAAAAAGGCGCATAAAAACGCCAGGCCAAACAGCTTGGACGCCGTGGAATTTCCTGAATCATCTTTCAAGTGTTGGCAACGAAATGAGAGCGTTCAATCTTAGTCCCAGTTGTGTGCCTCAGTACTGTGCCTGATTGACAGGGGGCACTTTTAAATAACAGTAATTAAATGGCTGTTAACGACTGGTCATCCAGTTTGATGCTTCGTGACGTTTTAAGTGAGCACCTTTTAAGGTGAATCAGACTGAGAGATCTAGACTATCATCATCATAATCATTTCAACCTACTACGCGTCAAGCTTCCTCCAAATTCATCGAGGGAAATTATATTGTGTCACGCTGGCAGGACAGGCTGATAGAGGGTCTGTATCAAGTTTTCCTTGTCTTGCGGGTATGTGGTATCTTACGACACCCTCAGTATAGTGTGAGTTTGTGGCATTGTTTATTCTAAACTCGTCAATTCTGATATTAGTAATACTACTGCCCTCTCTCTTCAGCTCTTAGCTCTACTTTTAGTTCACAATGGGGCTTATTAGGCGTCTTATTCTGCGTGATAAGCCGGCTCTACACTCGCGCCGCGAACTGCCGCGATAGCCCGCGACAACTGCGAATCACGAGTGTAGATGTTGTTCACGCCTTCTTGTTCGCGCTTCGCACCGTTCCGCGATCAGTGTCAAAGGATTTGCTTTAGAAATCGCGTCGTCGTCCTTTATAGTTGCGAACACGCGGATCACGGCGTTTATTCACGGCGTGAATTCTCGGCGCGACGTCACGCGTGTGTGTAGAGCCGGCAATAGAATCAGGAATGGGGAATTCCGTAGAAGGAGAACCAAAGCGACCGATATTGCTAGAAGGATTGCACAGATGAAGTAGCAAGTCACGTAGCCCGATGGTCACGTTGCCCGAAAGCCACGTAGCCCGAAGGCCATGTAGCCTGGAAGACACGTAGCCCGACGAACGGATGGCCATTGGGCCATCAAAGTCATCCAAGTAGGCCACGTATAGGAAAGTGAAGCGTGGGAAGACCACCGTCTAGGCGGACAGCCTTGTGAGGGTCGCTGGGAGAGGGAGAGAGGAAGGTTGTGGAGATCTATGTCTGTTATATAGACTGCCCTCTTTCACAAAATAGCTACGTACAGATTTCAAACTAAAGACGAAACGCGCTCGAACAGCGCACACACACAAACATTACTCACCGACACGATATCTCGATATGGTTGGGAACAGAGAGACCGCGTGTGCCATCCGCTTCAGACCCACATCTTGTGACGTTTATTGTGCAAAGATACGCAACAAAAGAGTGTTATTATAAGTGTTCAGTTTATGGATGTTTTATTCTCAGCAGAAAAGCAAACATTGAGAAAGTATTTACGCACGAGCTTAGAGTCGATAATCGTAGCACGACCGTTGAGCGTAGGTATGAAAAGTGAGGTACTATCTTTAGCTTGACTTCTGTACCTAATAATTTTGTGTCTCTATTCTACTGGAGGCCTGTTTGCTCTATTCTACTGTATGCCTGGCGCATGAAAATTGTACACACAAAAAACGACAGAAGAAAAAAGATAAAAAAATATCTATCGAAAAGAAATTACTATTTCATCAAATAACAAAATCTAGATCAAATCTTATATAACACTAGCGACCCGGCCGGATTCGCACGGTTGCAATGATGAACATATTAATTTATCAGTTTTTCTCTACATGTTTTATACTTATAAACCTTCCTCGTGAATCACTCTATATATTAAAAAAAACAGTTTCAAAAGTTTTAAAGGTATAAGCATACATAGGACAGACGACAGCGATTTTATACTATGTTAAAATAATAATGATGATAATGATAAGTTGCGACATACATCATACATACAGACATCGAATTAGTTACATATATCTACCATTTTGAAGTCTGATAAAATGTCCATCAATCAAGAGATATTTAATTTTATTAAGCCACCAGCTTATGCCTTGTCGATATTTACAATTGCAGCGGCCATGTTGCAGATATTTTTCAACGTCATTTAAATCCTGCTATTAAAATGTTCCATGTTAATTATAACTGTACGATTGGGAATTATGGTACACATATCCCGGGTACTTAAAACTCGATTATAAATCGATGAGTACAGTGTACTGGCTGTCAATGATTAAATAGCGATGAAACTTGTTTTAAAAATATTGTTAAAATTGTGAGTTGTTTTAACATAATTATGTGTTTAACATGCTGCCTGTATGCGCTTATTGACGTTACTTCAAAATAACACATAAAGTGGTCATAATTTTTATAACTTTTAAATACTTAAAAATACTAATGAACCTAAAACTAAAAAACGTCATTATAATTTCAACATATTTTAGTACAATAATGCCAACATAAATGTGTAGACTATGTTTGAAGTCAACAATAATACTGTTAACAAAACACGGAAAATTTTATTGCCCTGAAATAATGTTACGGTATCATTGTGAAACGCTCCTATCAAAAGAGAAGACAAGCGTAACATGACAGATAAAACAATAAGACTTGGCAAACTCCAACAAAGTTTCTTACTTATCAATGTCGAGTTATGACGAAAAATGTCGCAATCTTTAGCTTTATTTCCGTTTTTGTTACTAGATAACGCCTGTTTCGGTGGTACGGTAAGGTGAACCGCATGGCCTTTGTGGAAATTTTTGGGGAGGTTTGTATCCTGCAATGAACTTCTTTAGGCTGAAATTATGATGATGACGAAGCTCATAAATCACCCACTGCTGAGTTGAGCCTCCTCCCTTTACATGGGTGGTAATTAGCCTACAGTGTCGCGCTGGCCAGATGGGTTGGCAAAGGGTTCCGTTCTATTGCGGCTAGATGTTCGGTCTTGTTATTTCCTCTCGGCCCTTATGACACCCTCAGGATGGATTATGGTGTTTATTGGTGGTGATTATTATAACATTGCCAAATTCTACTAGTTTCATCTATATTAATATTATAAACAGGAAACATTTGTATTTCGTATGTTTGTAACGAATGCACTCGGAAACGACTAAACTTTATTATCTCTGAGTAACATACGAGTAGGTTATATGCAAAGTCGAGATGAGTATGACATTAAATCGAACCTGGACACGCATAAGCCAGTACAAATACACATTACAGATACATAATAAAAAGTATACCTATAATTAAAATAAGGCGAATCCTTTGGTGTGCGCAGTAAGTTCTGCTGGCGGGCTGTAATAACATTTTATCTTTGATCTGAGTACATTTATAATAATTACATTGGAGTATTGACAGGCCCATTAATATCTGATACTGTGCGTGAATGAAACCGAACAGGGACTCCGTGGAGACGTCTCATTATATTAATAAAACCTTTATCGTAAGATTGAAATAAAGATGTGTCGTTTGTGTTCGTTCGTAGAAGGATTTGGATAAGGACCTGAGCCCTCATCCACCGTGACCGTCCACCGTCCACCGTGTGGTAGGTCTGTCAGTCTTTCAGGTACGGGATCCCCACTAAGGGCACCAACCCGCTGCCCTGAAGCTGTGGTATTCGAGGAACGCCCTTGGTTTTAGTGGGTTGTGCAGGGCGCTAATTAACATCTTTCCGCTCCGATTTGGAGTCCCACATAACCTATATTCCCCAACGACCGGGTATCCAAGAGGATTACTAACGAAAAAAAAAAACTATGTGTACTGTTCCTCTAATTTCTGCCTCGTTGGTCTAGTGGTTAGATGTGCCGCCTTTGGATCAACGGGTCCCGGGTTCGATTCCGGGGTCGGGCAAGTGTCTTTGTCTAAACCAGAGGCACTGGCTCGGAGTCTGGGTGTCATTTCTATCTATAATATGTATGTATTTACAAAAAAAAATGTATATAAGTAGTTTATCATCCATCTCGTTACCATAACACAAGCATTAAGTTGCTTAGCTTGGGACGAGATGGCGTTGTGTGAAATGTCCAAGGATATTTATTTATTGTTCAATATTACGGAATTAAATACACTAAGCATGTTAATTTGTTGTTCTTTGGTGGTAATGTAGGTTATTTAGTCGTGTATATACTAGAATGATAATGTCTATGTATGTATTGATGTCTATACGTGTGGTATAGTTTTTACGTCCGCATCGTCGTCATCGTCCGCCGCATCATCGTATCATTGTCCGCAAAATACGCATTGTCACCAACCCATACCATCCTGAGGGTGTCATAAGAGGCGACTACGGGAACGCTACGCTTACGTATTATTAGGAAAACTTGATACAAACTCTGCGACAACTCGTCTTGTTAGCGTGGCACAGTTGGCGGATTTCCCTCCGAATTTGGAGGAGGCCCGACTCAGTAGTGGGTACCCACTATCGATGTCTATTACCCACTACTGAATGTGGAGGCTGAAACGACAACATCTCAAGTCATCAACGATAACCTGTTATACTAAATTGTTAGTGATTTGATAAAAAGGCTGAACGTTACCCGTGCGAAAACAGGTGGATTCATAGTATGGTATAGAATCTAAATCTATTTTTTTAATTAACGCTAGGTATATAAGTCGTTATATTCTTTTAATTAGCGTGGAAGATCTTTTTTGCGGTTTTACGTTCCCAGTTCTTTAGAGCCACGTTTTTGTCAAATATACCCAAACTGCTTTGCTTTAAAATGAGCTCTCTAACAGTATGTTTACGGTTCAAAATAACTTTTCATAAGTACTTTTGAAACATCTATTTTGTACATTTGCTTAATTAGCGCCGCCTAATTTAGAGACTTTACAAAGTTACTATCAGAGTTTTTCTTGACATAAAATACTCATGAATGTGGTTTTACGTTTTAATTAAAAGCGTTACTTTGTTTTGATTAAGAAAACTAGCATTGCCTGCGTCTTCTTTCATAATTTTTAAACCAGTGTAAACACCAATTTCCATAGCACTTTTTCACATCTTCACTATCACTGTCATCACTACATAGTATAAAACAAAGTCGCTGTCGTCTGCCCGTCCCTATGTATGCTCAAATCTTCAAAACTACGCAACGGATTTTGAAGCGTTTTTTTAAATAGATTGAGTGATTTAAGAGGAAGGTTTATATGTCATAATTGCGATCATTTGCGAAGCCGGGGCGGGTCGCTAGTAATATATATAAATTAAGCGTCATTCGTAATTAACCGATTTTAATCAAATTTGCACACCGTGTGCAATTTTATCCAAATTGAAAGATAAGATAGCTTACACCTCAATTTCTAGCCATAATTTTATTTTATTGAAACTCCAAACAATTCTAACAGATGGCGATATCTGTTGACTGGATTAAGTAAGTAGATCTCCCCCAATATCATGAAGGGAAATTAGCATTATATCCCATGCTGGCCAGACATGTTGACACAATGTGTGTATCAAGTACCTATTCCTTCTCTTGCTACGCTTGCCGATTCGCGGTCTCCACTCAAGAACTCGTCTACCCCAACGATTGTCGGTTCTTCTATAGATATGACCAGCCCACTTCAGTCTGCTGATTCTATGAGCTATATTTATATTTGTGTGGGGACGGGTCAGAATATAAAACTTCCCCACCCCATGCTGGGAAATAACGCGTGTTGTAAAAGTCAACAAAACCCAACACGCTTGGTGGTAGGATCGAATGGTCCGCCCGGCTAGCTAAGTCCGGCGCCAAGCAGTTTTACTGTGTTCCGTCGTGTGTATTTGAGAGCCGGTGTCCGACAGGGAATTTCCTTGAATTGCCTGCTGCATCTTAGAGCCTGGCGTTGCTTTCCATCACGCAAGCAAAGTCCAAGGCATTCAAGTAACGGATAAAATAAAAAACCGAAAAATAAAACACTGTGATTCTTCCTCAAGCTGTCGCAGACTACTTTTTCAATTATTTTATACTACTACTACTACAGTGGGGGGGGCCTCCTCCCGGCCCCCCCACGGGAAGAACAGAGTTTTGTTTCAAGTTTTCCTTGTCTGACAGCTCTGTATCGGCATTTCCTTTTGTCACCTCTTCCGGGCCCTCACGATGGAATGAGTTGGCTTACTAAATAGAAAACAGCAAGTTTTGCAAAACGAAGTCAATACCTAACAACAGAAGATTATCATTAGCACAAATAAAATCAAACTATCGGCCAACGCACTACTTCGATGCACAGATAAGATCGAAATTACTACCACTGCTAATAAATTAAGCACTTAGGTGTAATGAAAATAAATTTACCGAAAGAATTTGATACTCCCACGGCTTTTACCCAACTACAAAAGGTTCAGGTAACGATGTTACACGCTTATAATCGCCATAGTTTTGCGTAGCTGCACACCAATAAAAAGCAAAAGCTTACGGCTGCGTGGGTTTTATCTTACTCTCGTAAATATTGGGGACGGAAGGGAATTATGTTTGTAGAACCATTTGGTTTTCCTTTACTTACGTTATTTGTCCCGGAATGCAACAACAACGACGACTACTACTATTTAGCCATTATGTGATGACGAATTTATTTTTCCAGGGGGTGAAGGCCTTAGTATGCATAGTGTCACCAACCCATTCCATCCCAAGAGGGTTATAAAAGCCGACTAAAGAAAATGACACGGCTGATACCATATCAGGAAGAGAAGGAAAACTTGAAACGAAACCTTGAAAGTGAGGGGAGGAGATGTCTTAGGTTTACGCGATTATTACACATTGAAATTAAACACTTTTTAACGGATTTATCGCGTGTAGTTAAATTATAGGTGGTAGATTTTAACTCTTTCTTTGTACTTTTGAAGACAACTGTCATCTAGTCTTTCCCGCGACCACGACTGCTGCAAAGCTTTCGAAACGTAGGGAATTAAATAATGTAATATACACGCGATAAATCCGTTAAAAAGTGTTTAATTTCAATGAGGGGAGGAGGCCTGACTCAGCCGTGGGTCATTTAAGGGCTTAGTAGTAGTATAAAAGTAAGTTTACGTGACATGGACGTCTAACGTGTTCTTCCTATATTCTATAATCTACTCTACTACTCTCTCCATAGAGGACCCACCGTTGCGTCCAACCTCTTCCAGTTACATGGAGGAATTAGCCTACAATGCCACGCTGGCCAGATGGGTTGTCACAGGGTGTCGTATCAAGTTTTCCTTCTCCTGTGGATAGGTTTCCTTTACGATACCCTTAGGACGGAATGGGGTGGTCACACTATGTATTTTAAATCCGTCACCGTAAGCTACTAACTAGTACTATGCAGGTTAAGTTCGTGTGTGTTTATGTGACCGTCGCTTCGTTAAGATTGTTCCGACCGCGCTAAAGCACAGCAATGAGTACTTAATTATTGCCTGTCGTACACTTGGCTTCATTGCACTTCGTGGTACGATACGATAAAGTGAGGTTTCAAACCTTTTCTTGTATAAACGACATCTTATAAAGTAAGATTATTATGAAATTGCTTCAATACTAAGTATCGAGAGCATAATTTTAATTATCTTACTTGTAAAAAAAAAAAATTTAGTAAATAATTTGAATCTTAACATCGTAAAGAACTCAGTCAAAGATAAAGTAATAAAAATGATTTAATTATACAGGATTATAGTGAATAATTTACCAAGTTCCACCGGTTTGAAAACCCAGTAATTCACTAGGTGTATTCTGTGTCGCGGGTGCAGTTTACAAACATGTAATTCACGAGCACAAATGACACCCAGACTCCGAGCCAGTGCCTCTGGTTCTGACAAAGACACTTGCCCGACCCCGGAATCGTACCCAGGACCCGTTGATCCAAAGGCGGCACATCTAACCACTAGATTATTATGATGACCCTTTTGACTATCACGGTAGTTGCCTAATGTGACTACCATACATTTTAAGGAAAACCGACTGCTAGGTGAAATTTATTTATTTATTAATATTTAGGACATCCAGTTGTTGTTACATTTACATAATAAACCTATTACATATTCAAAAGTCATAAAATCTAAATGCACAACAGTTTAAGGTGCCACAGCATGCACTTAAAAACGATAAGTAACACTATACAGAATAATTAAAAAGGATTATTATATAAAATATATATCACTACATAGTATATAACAAAGTCGCTGTCGTCTGTCCGTCCCTATGTAGGTATGCTTAAATCTTCAAAACTACGCTACGGATTTTGAAGCGGTTCGGCGGTATTAATAGATAGAGTGATTCAAGAGGAAGGTTTATACATCAATATTGCACCCGTGCGAAGCCGGGCTCGCTAGTTATTATATAAATAAATTGTCAGTGTGATGACAGAATTAAAATACATAGTTTCACCACCCCAATCCATCCAGAAGGTGTCGTAAGAGGCGACTAAACAAGCCGCTAGAGAAGGAAAACATGACACAAACCATTTTTTTTGTTTCGCTGGGAAAATGCTTAATGCATACCACGCCTCTCGGTGGTGGACTCCGGAAACTACTCGTCTACCCACGAAAACCACAGCGGTATACCCTCATACGACACGCTTGGGGCGCCACAGGTTCGTGTAAACGTATTCCATTGTGACGACCCAACTTGCCACAAAACTTTTTTTTTTTGTTCACCCGGGGTAAAATCCTTTATGGACTTCCTCGCCGGCCACGGGGATGGCCAGCGAGGGGAGTGTGGGACTCTCCCCCATAGTGGGGGCCTACCCATTAAACCTCCCCGGGGTGCTCAAACTCGCGTCCTGTTGCGACATTGTGGGATCTGATGCAGAACCACGAACTTGACACAAAACCTGTGCCAACCCTTCTGGCCAGCGTGGCACAGTGGGCTTATTACCCTCCATGTAATTGGAGGAGGTCTCTTGTATGGGCTCAGTCGTAGTAGTAGTAGGAAAAATATCAAATAAAAATATATTTAAAAAAAAACTGTCAAGATATGTTTAAGTTCTTATTGGTGTTCCAAAATGTTTGTGAGCCACTCCAAGATTTGTGCGTAAGTTTGAACTTACACGACGCGTGAAATATATTGTTGCGGACGAAGTTCTCTTGGTGCTCTAACTCCCCTTGATTGGAATCTACCGCGGGGCACGCAGATAAATGAGTGTACAGAGTAGATAGACAAAGCGTTGAAACTGGAAGAGACTAGCTACAAATATAAAAAAACTCATGTTCTTACGAATTATGTTTACAATTGTTTAATACATATAGAAACATCATCTATGTAAAGACTACTTACTAGTACTTACTATTGTAATAGTAACTTTGTAGTACTTTGATGAGGAGGCTCGACAGCAGTGGATTATTTACATACTGAGTAGTAGGTGGTAGTATTAGCAGTAGATGAGATACATATATAAATGTCAAATATTAGTTTAAGATTTTTTATTTTCGTGATATATCCGTGGTAAACACTTAAAACACTTTTCATTTTTGGTATGTGAACATAATGTAAATTATAATCTAGAAATAATATCTATTAAAAATACATTATAATCTTATACTATCACAAACAATTTAATGAATTTAATTTTTCAACAATGATTTTCTATTTATTTCAACATATTGTAGGTACTAAAAAAGAAATTAGAAAATTATTGAAAATAAAATATCACTATCGAGAAATAAATAGACGTTAGCAGATATAGTATCACATCTAGTTTGTATAGTTCAGTGTTAGCAACTAGAGTCCACAATTAAAGCCTCTACAAGGGCTAGATGTCGTCGCCTGTAGCATCCTATACGCATCGGGACCTCGCCACCGATACGCGATTATTCACTCGAGTAAATTATGGCTATCACTGCCCGCCACCGTCTTAGTTAATCTGTATTATTTTACACTGTTATTTATGGCGAGTAAGCGTTAAGTTTCCAAGAAAAGGTACTTTGTATTTTACACGAACAAAATTCTGCTTGAAATAATGTCTGTATGCTGGAACTTTACCACCAATTTAGAGAGAGCACTTTCCATAATATTAAGCGAAAAATCATTCAATCCATATTTAGCACTTTACAAGCGAAACTGCCAGTCACAACCTATACCTAGTGAGAATAGGGGGAGTGTCGCTATTCGTATTATCGCTTTATTATCAGGGTATATTATACGGAGTACATAAAAACTACTTTGAAGTTTAGGCACTTGTAATATACATGGTAATTTTTCGATCACTCGCCAAGTTTAAATAGGTGGTTCAGACCGTGAAAGTAAGCAACTTTCCCAAAGAAACATGGGTCAAAAAGTGAAAAAAAATTCGGCCCTCCCTTAGATAACTCGCTCGATCACGTGGTCGATTTCGTATGAAAGGTCAAAATTTTTTTTTTCACCATTCAACCCGTGTTTTTTTGGGAAAGTTGTTCACTCTCATGGTTTGAAACACCTATTTGAATTTGGCGGGTGGTCCAAAAATCTCCATGTATTTTAATGGTGAACTGATCTGACCGATTTTAATTATAGCGCCGGAACGACTGCTCAGCCTGTAAAAGACTTCCCCATCGCACGCTAGGAAAAAAACGCGTGTTGTAAAAGTCAACAAAAGCCAGCTCGCTTGGTGGTAGGATCGAATGGTCCGCTCGGCTAGCTACCACCCTCACATCAAAGTAATGTGATGTAATGTAAGTAATGTAATGAATATTACACGCGATAAATCTGTTAAAAAGTGTTTAAATAAATTAAATATCCTTGGACATTTCACACAACGCCATTTCGTCCCAAGCTAAGCAACTTAATGCTTGTGTTATGGTAACGAGATGGATGATAAACTACTTATATACATTTTTTTTTGTAAATACATACATACATATTATAGATAGAAAACACCCGGACCCGAAAACAAATACTTGTAGGGCGTAGAAATATTTCTTCCGTGCGGGAGTCGAACCCGCGACATGCTGCGCAGCAGTCGATCGCTCAATTTCAATGTTTAATAATTGCGAATAACATGGTTGGTGACATTATCAATTTTAAATCCGCCTCGACATGGGCTGTTTATGTATTCGTTATGAATTGTATTTGGATATAGATAATACCCAAAAACTATGAATGGTAACTATAATGGAGTATGATTTTGTTTAACATTACCTGCAGTATCATGTTTATCTTTAGATTTGTGCTTGCCCGTTTCCTATCCCATATTAAGCGATTGTTATCCGACAGTTCGATAACTGTTGTTCAAATTGTTTGTTTTATCTGTAACCGTATGATTAGTTAAATGGTTTTCCGGTAACGACCACCCAAAAGTAAAACGTTATTTGTACTTGCGTGATATGAATTAAAAATGGTATTTGGAAGTAATGATTATACAGGGAATACTTGTAACTACAAAAGTAGAAATCAAGTTTTCTTACGGACGTGACTTAATAACAATGAAGGAAACGCGTGCAATTAAAGGGGCCCAAATGTTCCGTTAGAGGTACTTGTTACGTACGTTAGGAATATTTTGTGCGTTTAAAATAATAGGAAAGGAAGAGGGCTATGCTCCGAGTTTCCCTGCGGTATCGAATCAGATATCGATAGATATGTAGGTAAACCAGAGTTGCCGACATTGCCTACGAATTTGCGAAACTTATGTGGTAGTGGGCAGGACCCATCGCTGGCATGACCGACGGCTGATGATGCAGGAAAGTCCGACCGCGTTCCGAAAAACGTAGTATGGGTAGACGTCATAAATGATGGATTGAGGACTTGGTTAAAGTCAATGGAATACGATGGATGCCGTCGGCTCAGGACCAGCTTTGGTGGAAATCCTTGGGGCATAATTGTAGCCAAAAGACGTCCACTGTTGGACCTATGTCCAACAGTGGACGTCTTTTGGCTACAATTATGAATGATGATAAACAAATATTTTAAATACACCTAGTAGTCGTTAATCTTGTTTATTTCTCTGCCTTTAAACTTAAACGCTTTAACGAAGTAAAGTATACCTAGTTAAGTATTGGGATTGAACAAAATACGGCCTTTGAACACACTTTACTTTTTCTTGTAGAAAAAAGCGATAAAGTTTGAATAAACAAGGATTCAAATGTTTTCATGCGTTCAGTTCAGGACGAATTCGGACGGTAGGTACCTACTCAGTTTTCTATGGAAAGGTTTTTAATCGAGAGTGGAAAGGTTCTCGGAAAATTTGCTCAGCCATTTGAGTATATAGGTAACTGCTTTCTAGTTGTGGTGAGCGCTATTAAAATGTTCGATCTTCAACCATGTAAAAGATAACTGGTAAATCCATTTAAATAATACTGAACACTTAAAACGCCCTTGAATGACCTAAAGCTAAGTCAGGCCTCCTCCACTTACTGGCCAAACGGATTGGCACAGGCTATCGTATAAAATTTCTTTCTTTTGCAGCTAGTTTTTCCGCCTGGCCATTTCCTTTTATCAGCTCTTAGGAAACCCTCAGGATGGAATGGGGTGGTGTAACTATGTATTCTAGACCTGTCACCGCACGGACAGTCACTTTATCATTCTTAGCTATTTTGTCATAATATTAAAAAGGCATTTTTTTATCCCACAAGCTGACGTCATTTCAGTGCATCAAATTTATTACCCGATTTTTAATTAAAAACATCCAATAAAACTACTGTGTTCCAGTGCACCGTAATTGGTGCGATTGTGGGAACTCAATGGTTGTAGTGGCGAGATTTTAATGGCACGGCGCGTTTAAAGGCTTATGCAATTCGACAATTATATTATTATAATCATCCATGTTTTTATTAGGCTTTTATAGTAAGTACATTTCGACATTTCGCCTATGTTTTTATATTAATTGAGCGCAATGGAAAAAAATCGCCTAAAAATAACTTTGTTTTTTTTTCGATAATTTATCATTTTAAACATGTGTTCATTGGTATTTTGAGTTGTTGAATATTTGACTAGTAATGATTAATATCTATAATATACTGCTGAGCCGGGCCAACTCCAATTACTAACCAACTGTTTTTTTTTTAAATTAAAATAAATTCTTTATTCACTCACCACAAATGACAAATGATGATGATGGATTATTTATTTATTTATTATTTTTAATTATACTAACTCAACGTTAGGACCTGGACACATATGGCATTGATAGGCATTTGGCACATAGATATATCAGATTGAATTTCTACAGTTTTTATTCTTATATTTTTTAAAGCAACAATACACCTCAAGTAAGTGAAATTACAAAGACTTAACAACACTTGTAGGTGCAAGTCGCAACAGTTCTACCTCAAAACCCAACGCCCGTTAAAACTTCAAAGCTCAGGAAAACTAACAGCTAAAAAGAAAAATGTATGTTCCTAGTTCTGTGAGAAATCTGAAGTACTCGCACTAAATACTTTAGCTTCACTTGGCTGGTAAATACGAGTATTTTATGATTTCACCCGACTTAGTATTTCTGTAACCCTGTTGTATTTTCAAGTTACTTTTTCGTGGTGAGTTTCATTTTGGGAATAATGTGACTGTGCCATACTCAGCCCATACTGAGTCGGACCTGTTCCAATTACATGGAAGGTGATTAGCCTACCGGGCCACACTGGCTGGGTTGGAACAGGGATTCGTATCAAATTTTCCTTCTCTTGCGGCTGGGTTATCGGCCTTGACATTTCCTTCTTTCGGCTCTTACGACACCCTCAGGATTAAATGGGGTGGTAACACTATGTATTCTAAATCCATCTCCATACGGTATATATAGTATTTTACGTATAATGAGACCATGTCAACGAATCAATATGAAATATTTATCAATTATAATTTTATTTTCATTAAAATTTTCGTACCATATAATTCGATGAAGTCATAAATTATTAATTGAAAACAGTCTTACGTTAACAAATGAAGACATTTTTTAGCTTTGGATATGAATGTATGAATGACTTATATTTATCAATTAAACTTTACCTTCACTAGTTGCTACAATTTTTTTCTTATATTATGTATGATTGATTGATACGAAACAATGCATTTTGGATCACATATTCTAGAACTTTTTGTATTACTATTTTTTAAGTTATGGAATACAAAATAAACGTTGTGTATCGAAGAAAATTAAGTGAATTTACAGGCGAATTATGATATCTTATTCTAATTAACTAAATAGTTTAATAACTACAAATGTGAGAGATGTCTTCATATAGTCTTAAAAATCAAAATTGCAATGAAGTTATTATGACGATTAAAGACTCCTTATAATTCCCATCGCAAAAACCCCAAGGACACAATCCAATTTTTATGATCGCCGTAAAACCTTTCAGCTAATTGATCATTACTAAGAAAATCCGTCTTATGAAAAAGTTTTAATGTATCCTTTGACGAAAGAACTTTTCACCGCTCAAATGCTAATTAAAAGACGGACTTGATTACGGGCGCTCTTAAACTATTTAACAAGCGTCCATTGTCTACGCTTGAAGAGCTGCCGCAAAAAAGGCAATAAGATGTTGAGAATCGCAGGAAGAAGTGGAAACTCATTCATTCAGAGCTTTAATTATCCACTGTTTAAACAAATTGCAATAAAGAGCCGGCGCCGAAGGACGTAGTGGCAAAAAGAACGCAAAAATACGACAAACTCGATGGTAACGTCAAACAAATTCCGGGAATAGTACGCAGATAATATGCCCGTGTGACTCGCTGAATCCTATTTTTGAGTGTGGAATATAACGTTGTAAGTCCACTGGGGTGCACGCTATTTTGAATTGTACCTCCTAAGTCACAGTGTTCGAAATGGCGTAAGTAAATAATTTTCGTGTAAAAACGTTTAGCTCTATAATTTGAGATTCATGTGTACGTACGGCAGTGTAAGGACGTTGGGAGAGCATTTGCAAAGACGAGGACGATGCGATAATAGCCAGCACCGCTTCCGCTCGGGAATGCGTTTTCGATAGACTGGCAGTGTCGTTTGTAACTGATATCAGTGAGAGAGAACACATTTTATTTTCATAGTTCTTTATGTATTTTTTACTAGTATTATTAATTGGAAATCATATTAATTATGACATAGTGTTTTATTAATATTGACTGATCTGTGTACTATGTTTAAAGTAAATAAATAATCTTCAAAATAAAGCATTTATTTCGTGTAGCTGTATGAGATTGATTTCACTGAAATGAGCCGATTAAATATATCTATTGATTTGGATAACGCGGATGGCATTATTAACAAGACAACACTTGACGAAAAAATAATTATTATTTGGTGTAAGATATTTTAGTTCAAGTATTACGAGTTGTTTTTTTTATAGTCATTATACTGCATAGGCAAACATACATACAAAATAATAAACAAATAAAAGAAAGAAAACATACAGGGTGTATGTATTTTTTTCTTCTTTTATATTTAATTGAAGGAATTATGACTTGTTAAGCCGGTTCAGCTGTTTAGTGGGAAATTCCATAGAATTTTAACGCCAGTCGATAATTGGTTCACGTCTGACCTAATGAAGGGCAACCATCCTTAAAAGTAGTGCCGACAGCAAAAACTTTGCGCGAAAGAACGTTAATTCTAGCTGGCTGACTGGACACCGGGTCGCTAGACTAATGATGGCCCATCGATCGCTGTTTGTACCTAGATTTAGGAAACTAGATACGTTGCCTTAAAAAAAAGTAGCACTTACGATACTTTTTTAAGGCAACTTATCTCCTACTGACACCGTTTTAGGAGTAAGTTAGGCAAAGGGATGTAGTTTGTAAGTTAATAATCAAAAAGGTTGCGTTGCGATATGCTTTCACATGCCAATTAACACAAATAATATCGCGGGTTCGATCCCCGCACGGAAGGAATATTTGTACGACCTACAAATATTTGTTCCGGGTCTGGGTGTTTTCTATCTACAATATGTATGTATTAAAAAAAAAAATGTATATAAGTAGTTTATCATCCATCTCGTTACCATAACACAAGCATTAAATTGCTTAGCTTGGGACGAGATGGCGTTGTGAGAAATGTCCAAGGATATTTATTTATTATATTATTATATATCGCTGCATTGCTGATCATTTAAAATACTAGCTGACCCGGCAAACTTTGTTTTGCCATTTAAATATCGCTATTAAAAATAGGGGTCGCTCGTAGAGGGGTGAAAATTTACTGTTGTATTTTTGTATGTTGTACAAAAAAAGTAAAGATTTTGTCAAAAAACTAAAAAAAAAACAGCATTTAGGGGGATAAAACATAGATGTTGTCCGATTCGCAGACCCAACCCATATGCACATAAAATTTCACGAAAATCGGTTGTGTCATTTCGGAGGAGTTCAATGACAAACACTCCACTAGAGAATCCGAATCGCGGGCTGTTTCCACACAAATAATTCACGACCGCAAATTAAAATCAGACTCGGAGCAAGTGCCTCTTCTGGTTTTCACCCAGTCGCGGAGCATGGGTAGCGCAACCCGGGACACTGAAGCGGGCAATCTTGGATCGCCATTGGTTTTAGTGGGTAGATCGGGGCACTTACCATCGCTTGCGCCTTGGAGTCCAACATACCCTGGTTAGTCCCAAACGCCTAGATATCCATGAGTATTTCCAACGACAAAAAGAGACCCGTGACCTAAAGGACCAACCACGAGGATCTCCTAGACCAACACGGCAGTCAAAGGTTTGAAGTCAAATGTAAAAGGGTTTTTGAAATTCATTTGCAAAATGATTTGGCCTGTCTACTTAAAACAAAGGAGTAAATCGTTTCTTTAACAAAACCATGGGTCCCTAAGATATAGAATATGCTTTAGAAATCAGCTTGACATTTGATTGATTAGGCTCATATAATAATAGGCTTTTATATCAGTTTACTTATTTCGTTATCTTGAATAATATATTAGATACAAATATTATTTTGAATTACTTAAGACATATTTTATAGTAGATAATAATTATTTTAAAAGAAACCAATGACTTGTTATTTCTTAATTCTCAAATAAAATTGTCCGGGTGTCATTTCTATCTATAATAAGTATGTATTTACAAAAAAAAAATGTATATAAGTAGTTTATCATCCATCCCGTTACCATAACACAAGCATTAAGTTGTTTAACTTGGGACGAGATGGCGTTGTGTGAAATGTCCAAGGATATTTATTATTATTATACATCCCTGTTTTCTTTTATAATTACTTAAGACATATTTTATAGTAGACTAGCGACCCGCCCCGGCTTCGCACGGGTGCAATGAAGAACCTCTAAATATGTGAGTGTTTCTCTACAATATACTGCATTTATTATACCTAAAAAGCTTCCTCTTGAATCACTCTAACTATTAAAAAAAACCGCTTCAAAATCGGTTGCGTAGTTTTAAAGATTAAGCACACATAGGGACGGACAGACGACAGCGACTTTGTTTTATACTATGTAGTGATAATAATTATTTTAAAAGAAACCAATGACTTGTTATTTCTTAATTCTCAAATAAAATGTCTAACCAATCTTATACATCCCTGTTTTCTTTTATATAAATATATCACCTACATATAAAATATAGGTGGAGAGAGAAATGAGCCAATAAAAACGCGGATTTTGTAACATAATTACGAGTTTCGTTCATTATATTAATTAATGCACTTTAAACTTACTTGACCGTGTGGTGACAGATTACGAAAACATAGTGTCTCTACCCCATTCCATTCTGAGAGTGTCGTAAGAGCCGACAATTGGAAATCCCAAGGCTGCCAACTTGATACGAAACCCTGTGCCTAACCGGTCTGGACAGCGTGGCACAGTAGGCTAATTACCCTGCACGTAACTGGAGGAGGCCCGATTCAGCAGTGGGTCTTGTATAGGCTGAGCAGTGGTATTCATAGATAATATCTAGTTATTCACAATCGTTGTAGGAATCGCGATAATTATTTGCGTTCAATTGTACGATTATTACGAGTTGCATCACCGTCGTCGTGTGAATGTAAAGGCTGTTTCATAAGGGCATTTGTAAAAGTTATATATATATATGTCGGAGATAGCGACGGCTGAGCGATAGAGTCGTCATCATCTTGACTTGGTACGAGGTTTATTACTTGTAACTTTATAATTCACAATATTAACCACAGTATAAATAACAATGTTCAGTTAACACACTTAGATAGACAAACCGACAGGTTCGCAACGGAGAAGTGTCTCGGTCCGTGTCCCAACATCGACTGACTGATCGAGCCAACCTCACTTTCCATTACGACTCTGTCCACGTGCCGCCATTGCAAAACAACTGACGTCACCGCGTTTGCCGCACTACTGTGTTAACAATCAATTGAGAAACTTAATAAAACGATATCGTTATCCACGACACGGCCATTCTGACGAAGCACACGTCCTCGTGTGTACTTGTAACAAAATAACCAACTGAGGCACATTTTCACGTTCGGCCAACCTGATGCTAATGGTCCGTAATCGTATCTTAAGAATCAAGTTAACAGAGATCACGTTAGCATACAAATAATTTCAACAACTTTAACACGAAAGGTTCCTCTAAGCCCATAATATTTAAATCTCAATACTGATACTTTAAAACAGTAAGTTTAAGACAATAAGTACACAACACATGGCCCAGCTGTCCCAGCAGCTAGTGACAATTCACGTGTCACCCATATCGACATCGCTCCTAGCGATACGACCAACACTTTAACTAGAGTCCACGACTCCCAGGCCACACAGGACCATACAAATAGTCTCTCTCGAAACCCGGGTCCCCGCCACACCACTAGCTGCCCATCGCGCTCTGTACAACTGAGAGTTGCAGTTACGACTACAGACTAGTGCGTGTAGTGCGACCTAGCCAAGGTATATGTTCTTATTTACTGTTGGAGGCATCCTCCTCACCATCTTCATCAGACAAATTTAACTCAACGGACACACTGCTTAGAGGAATCCTCCTTATACAGTCGTGAGCGTATTTTTATGTTCTATTACCAGTCAAAGATTTCAGCAAATAACGATCACCATCAAGTAACTCCACATTTTTTTAAAGGTCCCTTGTATTTCGCGTCTAATTTAGTTTGGTTTCTCTTCGTTCTGAATTTAAACTAAATTACCAACATCAAACTTTACCACTTTAACTTGTAGTTTTATCAAATTTTACTTTTTCGTAACTGGCACTCTTTTCTATGTACGTGGCCGCTTGCTCTCTTGTCTTACTAATGTCTACTGCCGGTCCGGAATCATTCAAAGTTAATAGGTTAAATGGTCTAGCTAAACGTCCTATCAGAAACTAGAGTGGACTCGCTTGTATTACACGGTGGACAGAGGAATTCAAAACTAATTGCACGTCTTCTAACGCTTCATGCCGGGACCTATCAGACGCTTCTACCGCGGTCAGCATACTTTTTAACGCGCTCATTGTTCTTTCTACTTGGCAATTAGCGCGACTTGACTAGCTATCAAACGTAAAGAAACACCGTGAAACTGACAAAAAAACTTTGAATTCTTTGTTGGCAAAGCATCGTCCCAGATCTGCAATAACTAACTGGAGCTCCAACTAAAGACGCTTGATTTAAGGGATTTAATTGTTCTAGCCAAATCTATTCTCAGGGTATGATATAAGGGAACAAATTTTGTGACCGCATCAATTAAAACTATGACGTACTCCTTGCAATCGCTTTTTCCACTTAATTTGCCAGTTAAGTCAACGTGCACAGTATGCCACGGGATACTAATCTTAGGAATTGGATGAAGTCCCGCTTGTGGGCGACCTGATTGCGATTGAGATAGTTTACAAGTAATACAACCATAGACAAACTTACGAACGCACTTAGCCATGTGCTCGAACCAATAGTGATCAACCCTGTATATTTGGCCACCTCGCCCTTTATAGTTCACAGAGCCACCTCGCCCTTGACTGTATATTTGGCCACCTCGCCCTTTATAGTTCATAGAGCCACCTCGCCCTTGACTGTATATTTGGCCACCTCGCCCTTTATAGTTCATAGAGCCACCTATTACAATTGGGACTCGAAAATTAATCCAGCGTGTCGAGGCATAATTGCTGCTGACCACACCCTCAGGTATTAAAGGCGTGAAGTTACATAAGCACATAGCCATATGATGTTTTAATTAAAGAAACTATTA
Organism: Clostera curtula; assembly: GCA_905475355.2. Lineage (NCBI taxonomy): Eukaryota > Metazoa > Arthropoda > Insecta > Lepidoptera > Notodontidae > Clostera > Clostera curtula. Next base: position 11,376,445 of record FR997804.1, read on the forward strand.
AACTAGTCCCAATATCTTACCGTCATTATTATCTAATAAGCATGGATCCAGCCCAGTAGGGCCATATGATTGGGGGAGTGGACGTTGGCGTTCTCTCGAGTATTTGTAAGTGCGTTCAAACTCTTATGATATCTGTCACCGTCAAGTACCTCAATGACTTCATAAGGTCCGTTATATTTAGGATCCAATTTGGTTTGATTCCGTTCATGATTTTCGACTAAAACATAATCTCCCACCGAAAATCTAGTCACATTTGCCTTATTTTTATCGAATCTTAATTTATCAAGCTGTGCATTATTTTCCATTAATTTGTCAGCTTGTTCCCTAATCTCTCAAATTTATCTCAACCTCATGATCGTCAATAGTTAATAAATTTAGTGGCCTAGCTACTCTACCTATTAACAATTCTAATGGACTTGCCTTAGTTACCCTATGAATCGTGCTATTTATAGCAAGTTGGACATCATCTAACGCATCTTGCCATGACCTATTTGGACTAACTTCTACAACAGTCAACATATTTTTGAGGGTGCTCATAACTCTTTCCACTTGGCTTCGGCGCAACACAATGTTTGATGAGAGAGCACTCTGCACCAGAATCAGAATAAAATGGATACGACTCACAAGCGTTCATCAGCGCACCGCTGGGATTGCTAACATAGCAAGCTTCCACATGCCTCTCGTTACTCGCCGCCGCCGAAGGCGCCGCTCCGAACCGCCTGCGCCTACCGCCGCGCCAGCTCCTCCGCTGTTGCCACGTTGTTGCAACGTGGGCATCTCGCTGCCAAATGTCCGGCGCTGCCGCACCTGAAACAGACTAAATCCGACCGCGGCCGCGGCCCCGCAGAGCCTGACGCTGAAGTGTGCAGTGGCAGCACTAGCTGCCTTGCCTTTCACCGCCAATTTGATGCTCGGTGACCCATTCCACCGCAGCTGTGACATTCCACAGTTGCCGACCGAAAACCCGATCGCTTGAAATCTGGATCTGCTGTCCTATCGCCTCACGTTTAGGCTACCTTACCGATGCAAATCAAGGCATACAATGGCTCCATAATCTTGGAAAACTTTGCTATAAACTGGCGAAAATACGACGCCAGACCGATGAACCGTCAAGCTAAACAAGCACAGCAATCTAAACTTCGTATCGCAAGTAATTAACAGGTAAACACGCAAAATAACCTCAAATAATATTTTCTTACACCGGTCAAAATCACACTATCGTAAATTCGTATACCATACAATATACCCGAGTAATAAAATGGAAACTGCTCACCGGAGTGACGTAAAATTGCAGCTGGTGCGCTTACTACAGATCCACTCACTATTCTTTGACCTGGCTGACCACAGTACTGTTGCTCGCCTTCCTGCTGCTCCGCTCAGGGCAGTTAGACGCGTAGTGTCCTTGTCCATCACAATGAAAGCAAGTGATCCCCACTTGGTTAATCGCCGCACTATGACTGCCGCTTGTGATCTTCAGTTCAGAACAATCTTCATGTAGCTTAATGTCTCCTTTATAGTGACAATGAATCGCCATTATCGGTTATTTCCATCGCGTACAGAAGTACACACATTATCACTACACTGTTTTCTCCACGTGGGCTGACTGAGTTACATACCACTTCTGATGTCGGAGATAGCGACGGCTGAGCGATAGAGTCGACATCATCTTGACTTGGTACGAGGTTTATTACTTGTAACTTTATAATTCACAATATTAACCACAGTATAAATAACAATGTTCAGTTAACACACTTAGATAGACAAACCGACAGGTTCGCAACGGAGAAGTGTCTCGGTCCGTGTCCCAACGTCGACTGACTGATCGAGCCAACCTCACTTTCCATTACGACTCTGTCCACGTGCCGCCATTGCAAAACAACTGACGTCACCGCGTTTGCCGCACTACTGTGTTAACAATCAATTGAGAAACTTAATAAAACGATATCGTTATCCACGACATATATATTATGTAATAGCAGGTAGATGACTGCATTCCGCCTGATGTTAAGTGGAAATGCAGTCTCGAAGTGGGGATACCTAGTGCTAAACTATACGTACAGCACTAGCCATCAATATTAATTTATATACCGTTTATTCTGCTTCAAATTTAGTATTAAAAGGGCGCGTATACTTTTCTCATCAAAAAAAATATATCAAGGATTACCTTTACTACACGTTCTTCAGTATTTAAATTATGCTAAAAGATTATTATCTATTTTATTATTTTTTTATCTAATGATAAATAAATGAGTTTTGAATTGATAATAACAGCCCCTCAATCTTTTAGCTTAATTTAAATACTGAGAACGTGTAGTCTGGGAGAGTGTATCGTTAACTAAAGTTCGCCTAATATATTATTATAGACTTCTCCGTAATATGGATCCAGATTAAAATTTCTTATACCCCTTACATCACTTTGAGTTCCAGCAAATTCTCGCCACAATATAACTACCACCGGCACAAATGGCCCAAGGTCGAAAATTCTCTTAGCAATCATACACACTGGTGATAAAGACAAAGAAAAACAAGATTAGGTCTCAAAAACCTTTCATAATTATGACACATTTTCAGAATTCCGCGAAACAGCAGCAGAAAAATATATATTAGAGTACACATTCTCTACAATAAATATTTTTCCCTCGTAGTTTTGAGCCCATCGATGACCCACTGCCGAGTCAGGCCTCCTCCAAATCCATGGAGGGAAATTAGCCTACTGTGCTACGCTGGCAAGTCGGGTTGGTACAGAGTTTGTATCAAGTTTCCTTCTCTTGCGGCTAGGTGATCTGCCACTTGCATTCCTTTTGTCGCCTCTTACGACACCCTCAGGATGGCTTGAGTTGGTAACCTTGTGTCTTTTAAATCCGTCACCATACGGACTTTTTCACTTTAATACATTGTAAACACGCCTTATGCTTAAACTACGCTTTGTGCTCACCGCTCATTCATGTGATGTGCAACTTCTTTTTATTAATTGTGCCGTCAATTGTTTTAAGTTATGTATTGGCTCCTATCTCGGCAATTACCATGTTTTTAAGTTACGTGTAAGTATTTTAATGTTATGAAAATTAGTGAGCTGCGGATGATTTTTACATGATACATGACCCACTGCTAAGTTAGGGGTAAGTTAGGGCTTAGGCTCTTCCAATTACCTAAAGGGTAATTATACTACTATGCTAAGCGGGCTAGACGGGCAACACGGCTTCTATCGGATTTTACGACACCCTCAGGATGGAATAGGGCGGTGAATATATTCTTAATCTGCGGTGACACTGAGCGTGTGTATATGTAAAATGTACTTAAGTAAGTCATGCACTTATTAAAAAAATGCATGTGTAAGTAATTTTATTGGGGTACACAAAGATTGTAGTGACAACAATACACAAAAGTTAGAAAACTAAATTAACCTCGTCGGGGTAACCCTTGATCGGTACCCAGCCAGCAGGGCATGCATTCATTCTTAATCCATGTGAACAAATCGGGCAGTAGAAGATTGTATTGACATAATGTAGCCATTATGTTCTTGATATTTCCTTGAATAAGAGAGTAAGCATTTAGACTAACGGTTCGATCCATTTATTTGATTTCAGCCTCTCAATTTACTCTATACTCTAAGAAGGATGGTAATAATAAATAGTTTGTAATAGGTTAACTTTAATTATATTGATCAATCGATGGTGATAATTAATCCGGATGGAATTATCGTCAAATAACTGATGTAAAACCAGCAAACACGAGTAACCATGTGAAACGTCAACTTGAAATTAAATATAAGTTCGAATTTTAAACATGTTGGATAGCTGAAAGTAATAATATTCTAGGGTTAATATTGTAGAGGGGATGTTGAAATATATACTCCTTTTAATATTCCTCGCTCGGTATCACCAAGAAAAAATCCAAACACGTCCCCGACTTACAAGACGCGACCATTAATAATTTCCCACAAAAAAGGATACTCCCTTCGCAAATCTGTTTGCATATTCCTTTCGTCGCTGGGAACAAGAGAGTGACGTCGAGCGTCCACCGCGACCCCGCCCCTCGGGAAATCTTCACAAAAAGGTTTCGTGGGCAAACAATGAAGACGGCCAGTCTGTTTCGAAGGGCACTTCTAGACATCACAGTGCGGTACCGCAGCGAATATTTTAAACTAGCGACCCGCGCCGGCTTCGCACTGGTGCAGTTATGCATGTATTATACATATATAAGCCTTCCTCTTGAATCACTCTATCTATTAGAATATTAAAATAATATATAAGCTTCAAAATACGTTAAGTAGTTTTAGAGATTTAACCATATATAGGCACGGACAGACGACAGCGACTTTGTTTTATAATATGTAGTGGAGTATTAGAACTCTTGGAATTCGTTTGCAAGCTACTACAATTTTCTTTACCCATTAAAAATGGACGGTTGTATGTTGTATGTCAATTGTCTCTCACATACAAGGGTCACCGAAAACAAGATTTTTCGAAATTCGAATAGTCCACCAAATACAAGTTGTTGATACAGGCACGTTATTTCGTTCAGTATATTATATTTCCGAGTGTTGACGAATTTAGAAAACATAGTTTCGCTCCCACATTTCGCCTTGAGGGTATGGACATAGCGAAATGATGAGGCCGAAAACCTGGTCGCACGAGAAGGAAAACTTGATACGAAACCCTATACCAACCCGTCTGCCCAGTATGGCACAGTAGGCTTATTTTCTTTCTGTAATTTGAGGCCCGACCCAGCAGTGGGTTTAAGGGCTGTAGTAAGTAAGTGTTATATTTAAAATTTAAATAAATATACATATCACGACATAGTATAAAACAAAGTCGCTGTCGTCTGTCCGTCCCTATGTATGCTTAATTAAATCTTTAAAACTACGCAACGGATTTTGAAGCGCTTTTTTTTTAATAGATAGCGTGATTCAAGAGGAAGGTTTATATGTATAATACATGCATAATTGCACGCGTGCGAAGCCGGGGCAGGTCGCTAGTAGTTAAATAAGAATATCCGTGTGGTGACGGATTTAGAAAACATGGTGTCACCACCCCATTTCATCCTGGGGGTGTCGTAAGAGGTGACTAATGGAACGTAAGAGGCAGATCAACTCGTCACAAGAGAAGGAAAACTTGCCACAAATCCTGTGCCAACCCGTCTGGCCAGCGTGGCACAGTAGGCTAATTACCCTCCATGTAATTGGAGGAGGCCCGACTCAGCGGTGGGTCTTTTGTGGGCTGAGTAGTAGTAGTAAATAAGAATTGGATATTGTCTTATGTTACAAAAAGGAAGTATGGAGTAATGTTAAACGCGAGCTTAAAATGCCACGCATTTGTTTGTCTGTAATGCCTTTAGCATTTGAATTTGCTGAGATTGTCGCCAGTGAGTACATCGTCCGTGTAGATAAGAAACTCGAAATTATACCGAGTTAATACTATTTTGCATTTAGGTAAGCCGAGATAAGATTTATTTTCGAATACATTTGGCATCTTGTTTTGTTGCTGGAATTATTGAGGGCTCCAGATATTGTGAAAAGCTTAATTGTAGAGGAAGTAAATTTTTTAAGTTATTCAATCAAGATTTTCTTCTCATAACTTCTCACTCAATCTCATGTTCGTGCGTGCGTGTGTGTGCACGTATGTGTGTATAATTTTTTTTCTGATAATATTTTATTAATAAGGAGTTTATTACCTAAGTAGGTACTAATACGAGTACATATATGACCCACCGCTGAGTCGGGCCTACTCCATTTACATGGAGGGTAATTGGACTACTGTGCCACGCGGTTGCCACAGGGTCTCGTACCAAGTTTTTCTTGTCTTGTGGCTAGGCTATCGCCCTAGTTATTTCCTTCGTCGGCTCTTACGAGTCCCTCAGGATGGAACGGGACGGTGACACTACGTATTCTAAAGCCGTCACCACGCCCACTATTTTTTTCAATAACCATAAAGATCCTAAGATTTAAAAATCAATCATTAAACCATAAATAAATACAAAAATGTAAAAAAAAATGTTGTTTATTTAGCTCTCAATTTTAAATATAAAACCCAATTTCTTCTAAGAATGTTTTGGACATTGATAGCCATCTCACCATACAATTACATTACTTTGAAACTCTTCGGATGAAAACAGGATGATAAAACATACTTCGTCAAATCGTCCCCCAAGTTATTTCTGTTTTAAATCAAAGAAAGTTACTGTTTCAAAGAAACAAATGTAAAGCGAAAACGACTTTGATACAAACGAAAGAGTTGATAAAACTTGTTATAAGATGATCATTGAATCTTGTTGATTCAAATTAAGAGTTTCAATTTAATCACAGCATAGTAATAAGACCCTACAGAAAGATAATCAGAAGATAATTTAATGAAGTTCTTCAACAAAAATGTTTATTTCAACATGTTTTTAGGCGTCTGATGAATTTTAATGATTACCATATACTTGTACTACCCGGCCACGCGTTGCTGTGTTTAAAGATTTTGTTATATTACATTTATCATTAACATACATTAATTTAACTTTTATTATATCACCATCTATTCAATAGTTACTCAATCCAGTCAAAAGATATCGCCAGCTTTTAGAATCGTTTGGAGCTAACAGATAATTGTGTAATTTTCTACCATCATATAATGCAAAAGCTAACGTGATATAGTATATTGTCGTTCTCGCCATCAAGGTTTCTCCTTAATGATTTGAAAGTAGCAGTAAACAGAAAGACTTAAAAAGTCCGCAAACTCAGATGCTGGGGACTTTGGATAAGGGAGTTTTGTAACTAGGCGGATTGCAAAATAAATAACTTTGTATCTTGGGAGTTTTGTGAAATTTTCACGGAGCATATTTCGGTTTGAATGTTTCGATCAAATTTTGAAATGAGGTAGCGTAGAATATTCAATACTCAACACAATGACCAAGTTTTGGAAATAGTTGCACATAAGGAATACAAATTGCATTTCATAGCATAACTGGGCTGTTTTATCATTGTAAAAATGTTATAGATCATTTCGTTGATTTAGTTCAATCGAAGAAAATAGTCGTAGTTTGAATATGAAGTAAGTTACGTTGCAATATTTTATTTGTCTTAATATCCATATGACGGATTTAGAATACATTGCGTCACCACCCCATTTATTCCAGAGGGTGTCGTAAGAGTCAACAATAGGAAATGAAAAGGCCAAAAAGCTAGCCACAAGAGCAGGGAACCTTGATACTAAACCATGTGCCAACCCGACTCGCTAGCTTCGCTCATTAGGCTAATTACCCTCCATGTAGTTGGAGGAGGCCTGACACAGCAGTGGGTAATTAAGGGGTTGTGGAAGTAGAAATGTTATCCATAGGATACAGTCGGTATAGTGATAGAATTAGAATACAATTCCAATACAACCAAGGAGCTCAAACTGTTACGAGTCTAAACTTCTTTAAGGAAGAGTTGGTAATAGAATGTGTTTGAATTTGAAGGCATCATTTGTATCACTTTGGTTTTGCTTCTTTGGCCCATTTTGCGACTTGTAAAATTTAAACAGACAGGCTACAGATAAGTGTGGTGACGGATTTAGAATACACAATGTCACCAACCCATACCATCTTTAGGGTGTCGTAAGAGGCGACTAAAAGAACGCAAGAGGCAGATCACCTAGCCCGAAGAGAAGGAAAACTTGATACAAAGCCTGTGCCAACCCGTCTTGCCAGCGTGGCACAGTAGGCTAATTTCCCTCCATGAATTTGGAGGAGGGCCGCACCAGTAGTCGGTCATTTTTGGGCTGTAACGACGAATTCGAATCCAGGGTGGGGGTAACTATTATAAAATATTGTTTTCATCCCATTTAAGTGGGAGCAATGTAGCTTTACTGTTCTAGACTTTTTAGCTGGCAGTAATGAGTTTTTAATCCTCTTTATGCTCGTAAGTGCGCCGCAATTTACTTTGCCGCGCACTTATTAAACGCAACATTATTTTATATTGCCTGAATAAAGACTGGCTGGTAAGACAGCACATAGGCGCCCCGATGGATGAATAAAAAAAAGAAATTACATTAAATCCTGTGACAATACATTTTCATAATTGCGTTAACATAAGTTAAAACTCGAAATGTAAATATAAGTTTATAGTTGTTTTATTATCAGATACTATTTAATTTAAATTTAGTTGTTACTGTATGTATTAAAAATATAAGGCACCTTTTATTTTCTCATAGACGGTGATGAAAATTAGAGTGTATCACTCGGGCGCAAAATATTTTTTAGCTCGTGCGACGTACTTTGAATCCCTCGCTACGTTCAGGATTCTAGTAAAGAATCCCTCGCTATGAATCCTTAGAATCCTTCACTTCGCTATTGATTCAAAAAAGCGCCCTCGCCGTAAAAATATTACTACGCTCCCTCGTGATACAATCTACTATTTGCTACCACAAACATGGAATATCCTCACAAACAAATAGCAAACAAAGTCTTTGATGAAGCGTAAATAATTGGATTGCACTTAATTACGATTGAATCACTATTATTGAACATTTGATTTAGTACATGACATATTTACATGATTGTTTAATTAAATGTCCACACTATATTCTAAATTGTTTTCAATTATTTATTTATTTATTGAGAGGAGAACCCACAGCTAAAATGAATGAAAAACAATTGAGTAAGAGACACAGAGCCAATTACAGGTTCTCACGAGTAGAAACAGAGTTGCAAGTAGAAATCTGAGATCACTAAATAGCAAGCGATAATAATTGCCATAAGCGTTAATTAATTGAATAGAAATCTATTGATATGGGGTATGGGTTAAGAGATACAATATTAGTTAATATTTTATTTTCAACAGCCTACTCCATCCACAGGAAGTTATTCGCAGTGACCAAACTTGATATACAGAATATAGATTGTTTCAGCCTATAAATGGTATTTTTTTTAATATGGTTAACGAAAGCTCTAGTTATAATCTGTATCGCGGGGACTGTTTACAAACTTATAATTCACAAACACAAAATACACCCATACTCAGAGCAGGGCCTCTGGTTTACAAAAAGACACTTGCCCGACCCCGGAATCGAATCGGGGATCTTTGGTCACAAGGCGGCACCTTCAACCCTTAAACCAACAAGGCAGAAAGCGAGTCTTCGTCCTCTTACCGCTACGTTTGCTGTCTTTATTTTATCTACGACACAAGATGACATGAGTTTGTGATGTTATATATTCTTAAACCTGTACCACCTGAATTACTCTCTAAACTGTAACCCCTTTCAAAGAGATCCGCTTTTCATTTTGTTATTTCAGTCAAAATACGTACATTTCTATACATAGGCCTCCCCCAAGGATTTCCCCTTGTATTTTCTTCTAAGCCGTTTAACTCTTTTCAGAGTCGTCTTGGTGCGTTGACGGGTGGTTTGTATTTTTAGTTCCTCCGATGGCCTTTACTATGTTACACCTTTTTTGTCTGTTTAGAGCGTTGCGAGAGCACTAAATTCTAGATGATTCAGTGCTTGGCCTTGAGCTCTCTTCAATGACAAGTCTCCCCATGAAACGTTCCTTTCTGCAGATGTAACTAAAGAAATCCATGTGACCAGTCAGTGACAGACTTTCTACGACTCGCCGTTCTTTTAAAATCGAATTGTTGGTCGAGAGGGGTAATTAGCACCACATCTTTAGAGCTGAAATTTCGTAGCTATCCGGCATTGGAAGGGACCAGGTATCAGGTATGTAAAGAAAGATTAGCAAGACAAGTCTTGAAAGGCATTAAGTTGCTTAGCTTGGGACGAGATGACGTTGTGTGAAATGTCCAAGGATATTATATTATAAGGATATTTGTCTTGAAATTAAACACTTTTTAACGGATTTATCGCGTGTATATTACATACGTTTCGAATGCTTTGCAGCAGTCGTGGTCGCGGGCAGGTACTACCTGCCTGGGATCCAGTCATTAAATTGATCAAATCTCAAGCAAAATACTCATCTGCAAGACCTCTGGACACCGTGAGCGATTTCTGCGTGCACATGGAACGTTATCAATAAAACAAAATTATAGGCGGTAGATTTTAACTGTTTCTTTGCACTTTTGAAGACAACTGTCATCTAGTCTCTCCCGCGACCACGACTGCTGCAAAGCATTCGAAACGTCGGGAATTATATAATGTAATATACACGCGATAAATCCGTTAAAAAGTGTTTAATTTCAATGTTATTACACATTGAAATCGCGAAAACCTAAGAAATCGATATTTGTCTTGTCAAATATTTTTCAGCCTTGGTGACTTTTCACTTACAGCTTCATTATTTAGTATGTACTTGTCATAAAACTGTCACCTTCCAAAATAGTATTAGCCACGTTTAATTATCATTATGCTACAAAATTTCCAATGCCCTTTTGTTCGTAAATAGCGGAGGTATCTCTATAGATATCAACTCCTACCTATATTGGTCTGAACGTTTAAACAAAATCACAAAGTGCTTTGCAGACCGGAAAATTCGACTGTAGTTTTACATGCGGGCGGGGCAAACATACACGAATCACGTTAATTGTAGAGTTCGAAAACTCTCTGGATAGAGTTTCTGCATTAGCTTTTAATGTAATATTTGTTAAAGTTATTTCACATTTAATTCCCGTGTTAACGTGTTTGGCAGTGATACTACTTACTACTTATCAGCCCATAAATGACCCACTGCTGAGTCGGGCCTACTCCAATTAAATGGAGGGTATTTATCTTACCGTGCCACGCTGGCTAAATGGGTTGGTACAGAGTGCCGTGTCAAGCTTTCCTTCTTTCACAGCTAGAATATCGGCCCCGTCTTTTCCTTTTGTCAACTCTTATGACACCCCCAGGATGGAATGGGATGGTGACACTGTGTATTCTTAATCCGTCACCACACAGTGATAGGTGAATAAAAATAATTAAGGAGGTTCAATCTGCAGGTTAAACAACGTCTGGACCTGCTGCGTGTTGAGACCCATCCGTAGTCCATCGTTCATCATTTAACAACCTCCGTGCTTCAGTCGGTCGTTCTACTATTTATTGCCGTCATAACACGTAGTCTGTTGTGTAAAACCTGACAGTTGGTTATAATGGGAAATAATCATCGGTCTCACACTAGATGGTCGCGGAGGGTAGACTATAACTAAAACCAGGTTAGAAATAATTTGGGCAAAAGGCCAAAAAAGAAGATAGAGATTAATAATATTGTATTTAAAATGTCGCGTTTTGAATTAATTGTTCGTTCCTTCGTTTCAGCCCATGAATGACCCACTACTGAGTCGAGCCTCCTTCAACTTCGTGGAGGGAATTTAACCTACCGTGAGACGCTGGCAAGACGGGTTGGCACAGGGTTTGTATCAAGTTTTCCTTCTCTTATGGCTTGGTGATCTGCCTCTCGTGTTCCTAGTTGCCACTTACGACACCCATAAGTTGGTGTGGGTTGATGACATTGTGTATTCTAAATCCGTCACCACACGGTAAGAAATTATAATTAATTGTTATTATTATACACCAATAAAAGTGAACATTGATGTCGGGCTAAATAAACGTTTATTAATTGTGAAGTCACTAGTTGTTTAGCCCCGCCGCACATGCTCACACTCGCATTTGCTGTCACGCGCGCCGTGTGAGGCGCAGTACCAAACTCCGCATGTACGCGTGTGCGTCGACACGTGAGAGCAAATGCGGAGCTTGGTACTGCGCCATAGGTTTTAAATACTGCCACTCGCACGCGGCTCGTGACAGCCAATGCGAGTCTAAGCATGTGCGGCGGGGCTCAAGCAGGCAAAGTAATATTGGCAGCGCTTGTGCTTGAATAATGATTGTTTTTTTATACAATCTTTTATAAGAAACGTATGTAAGCGCCAATTACGAAATATGTTTTCTAAATCTCCCACGGAGTAACCACAGAGTTCCTGCCTACCACAGAGTTTCAGTAAATGTCCTTCCGAATCGTTGGTAAATTGACTAATCTGAAAGCTGATAATCAGCATCGTAAATGTGGTTTTCACAAAACAACCGTTCAGATCGTGGATCCTCAGTTTGTCCCCGAGTGTCTCATATTGCACCTAATATAACTATAACTCGACCAAGCTAAATTTGCATCTCGATGGAATGCGGCGCCAATTTATCCCAATTTTTTGTGCACGTGTGACGCGAGGTGCAAACTTAGCTTGGTCGATTGTACATGTGGATTCTGATTTAAGATTGTTGATAGCATTGCAATGTAATAATCTAATATAGTTTTCTCCCATTTAACGTGTTATGTGAACACACAGAGTAAAAAATGTACAGACCATCCATTCCCAATATAAAACCAAATTATTTAAGGAAGTCGTAACATTGATTAAAAAATCAGTGTCCGCCTGTTTCGGTTATTTCTAAAGACTATAAAACCGGTTCAACGCACTGAGGGGGTACAATAAACAAACATAAGCCAGATACGGGTGGTCGGGTTCGAAACATTGTGCGTGCGATTTGTTGACCTCACAACCCTTTACATGTTGGACATTCGGATAAATCGTTTATGTACGTTATCACCGGATTACACATTTATCTTGATCCAGCAGCATTTATAGGTGTCCCAAGTTGGTAACATTAGTCAGTATCAGAATACTGGCTGATGGCTAGCCTGTTAAACTGATATATAACAGGCTAGTATATTCCAGTATTTGAATATAGAATGGTGTAATTATTAAAAAAAAGGAACGCTTTTGAAAAACCTGTCGGTTTTTGTTTCTTCTTGGAACGATATGCATATTGCTCTCTTTGGCGGCTAATAGTAGTTTTCAAGGTTTATCACATCTTGTCAGGTTTGAGTAGTAAAAGTTGACAGAAGGAAATGACAGCGCCGAAAAGCCACAAAAGAAGGAAAACTTGATACGAGTACTTGTGCCAATCCTGCGCCATGTCTAGACAGTAGGTTAATTACCCTCCATGTAACTGGTAGAGGCCCGACTCAGTAAGGGTCATTTGGCTGAGTAGAGTAGCTAAGCTTCAACAATAAAAACAATTATATTTAAACACAGATACATTTTCGCAACCACATCTATTTAAAAAAGGGAATTCTAATCCTATTTAGCTTAGAAATAGATTTATTTTCCAGATTTATTTAATCAGGGTATGTTACTGAGGGCATAAAAACGGTAATTGGGGAAAAAGGTAATTAAGTTAAACATAATTTTGAAATATAAAAATACAAAATTTTACGAGTCCCCCATGTACTCGATGCCCATAAAGAGGGTCGTAATTTAAAATTTTATAAATGTTATACTAACAAAACGTTTTAATGTGCTATTAATTTTTAAACGTAACGGTACGTTCCAAGGTCTACCGGTGTAAATTATATTTTTTTAGCTTCGAGGGATGTTTTGGGATTGCCAAAATTTATTAACTAAAAGATTTCTCAGAGACCTGTTTTAATTTATAAGAATTGTATTTGAAGTATATATATATTTATATATTTTTTAAATTGCCGGGAAAAGATTAAAGCTCATTATAGAGTTTATGTTTTATATAATCTTTGAATAACATTGTAGTAAGGTTTGTTTATTATATAAATAAATAATTCACTCAATTAATAAAGGTAAACAAGTCTTACTGATTAGTATTTTAAACTTGAGCAAATAATTTTCACGCAGCATTATTTATCAGCAGTTTTTCGCGCCTTAAATAACTACCATGATAAATTGGTCAATCTGTTAACGAATTATTTTTAATGTATTCCATTAATTTTAAAGTTCCCTACATTTTTGTTTGCTACTCCGGATTGGAGAAAAGTTGCCGTAAGGCTAAAGTATTAATAACAGCGATGAATCAGCCAAGTTACAAGATTACCCAGTTTTAATTAATAATATTGAAGGTTTCAAAGCCATAATATCCATTCTTTTGCGGATTCCAAAAAATTAATTAGACGGTTTTCTCGGATTTTTGGTGCGACAATATAATTGTATCGAGACATATACATAAGTAATAGAAATATATGCTATTGAATACTTAAATTAAAAGAGTCTTATCTATTTTTAGTGGTTCTATCACCATATGACACAATATAATTATTGTATTATACTGACTTATCATTGAAAATGCATTTTTACGTTTTATATAAGCTTAATACAACTACTAAATAGCTTTTAATTAATATGAGCATAATATACGAGTATAAATTTTATGCATGAAAAACACTATTAAAAATGAAAACTTTTCACAGTATACCTAAGTAGAAAAATCTATATCGGTATTTTGTAACTTAAGTTTGTCATATAATTTAAAATTAACTATTAGGTGGGTACAATGTAATAAACCGTTAATTAGTACTAACTTCTGCCTTAAACTTCGTCTATTAGTTTTTGCATAAAAGAGTAGGTACGAAAAATCCATTCATACTTCCATACAATGTGCTTCAAATATTATTCGTAAGTAAAGAGAGAAACGTTATGACCTGTGCTGTTCACAAACGCTTTGCGCTTACGTTATGACCAAAGCTTATGGAAAAGTTGACACAGTATGGGGCTATTTGCTAAGCAGTAATATCGCGTGCACAAACAATGTTATAGCTTGGCGATGTAACAATATTTACTTTGGTCTCGTAATGCGGAAATTAAGCTTATTATGGGCTGTTTGGTTGCTGTAAAAATGTGCCTACTTTGTGCGATTCATGGAACATTTTGCACAAATATGGCTTAAGGAAAATAGGTAATGTAGTTAAAATATGTAGGTAGAGTTATGTTTGCAAAAGTGATACAGGCTGATTTTAGTTATACAGAGTGTAACAAAAAGCTTATCCATAACGAAACGATCGATAGTTTAATTGTAAAATTGTAAATATATATACTACTACTACTCAGCCCATAAATGACCAGCTGCTGAGTCGGGCCTCCTCCAACTACTCGGAGGGTAATATCCTACTGTGCCACGCTGGCCACACGGGTTGGCACAGGGTTTTGAATCAAGTTTTCCGTCTCCTGCTGCTAGGGTTTTGGCCTTGTCATTTCCTTTTGTCACCTCTTACGACTCCCTCAGGATGGAATGGGGTGGTGACACAATGTATTCTAAATCCTTCACCACTCGGTAACTTAAATGGATATAAATTTACCAAACCGATAACATCGGGAGTCACATTTACACCCGATGACTCCTGCTATTGGTCGAGACAATGATTACCGTGCGGTAATCTGAACTGGGCGCATCGGATTTCGCATCACGTCCCGTTGATTGTCGAACGACAAACCGGGCGCCCGGCCGCGTTCCAATTACTACCGAAATACACACCGCCCTGCCACACGAAAGGAACGGTACAGAGGTAGAGCTTTTTGAGATGCGTCATTATTATGTGTTCCGTATCGTCAAAGTTATTACTCTAAAGTTTGTGCCTATTATAATTTCACTCCAAAATAAATTATACAGTGTCCCAAAAATGGCACATCACAGCGACACTGGAAGTAGGCTAGACTTAGGTCTATTCCACAAAAAAATGGCTGAAGAAAAGTCTCATGGATTTCGAAGTTCTAGAATTTTAGTTTTTTTTTTTAAATCACCCGATTTTTCGTTCTTTGTAACAAAATCGTCACAAATATCTACATAAGTTAGTTAGATAGTTTTGGGAGTAAAATAAACTAATCATTGGTTGGTAATTGGTGTAAAATACAAAAAATGGCAATTCAGTCTTTGACTCAATCAAGAGAATAATTTGTTTATTCAGCCATTTTTTTTGTGGCTTATACCTAGGTCTAGCTAGTCTAGTACCAGTGTCGCTGTGGCGCGCTATTTTTGAGATACCTCTATATTACAAAGTATGAGAGTCGATTCTTATTAGGAATTGTCTTGGGCTTCCTAGTCCATTGAAATGTTACATATGAGCTTTACATTTGTTAGAGGACGCAATTTTATTTTTGGGACCTGTGTGGGATCAATAGAAGCTTAACCTCAAGTTTTGGTCGTTACCACCCTTGTCTCTCTCCCGCCATCTTGGAAAAAGGGGTGCAAACACCTTTTTCGGAAACGATGCGTCCGTGTAGTTCGCCAGCGCCTTCTGCAAAAAGTGACTTGTATCTGAAACTTTTTTGATCTCTGGCGGATTGCATGCAGCGTTGTAGTTGGGTCTACTACTTTACCGTGTGGTGACGGATTTTGAATAACCACCCAATTTAATCCTGAGGGTGTTGTAAGAGCCAACAAAAGGAAATAACAAATTCGCGAATTACCCTCCCTGTGATAGAAGGAGGCCAGACTCAGCAGTGGAGTCATTTATGGGCTGAGTGAATAAATGTCATAGCACAATAACTATGAAAAATCGCAGAACATACATGGTGAATCGGGTACTCCAAGGGGTGCTCTATCTCTGGACTTCCGCTTGACACTATTTTTTGGGACACCCTGTATATTAGAGCATTATAAGCTTTGAACCTAACCTACCCAGGTTTCCAATGCACAACTGTCGGTTCTGTGCATTTATATTTAATCTCTGACAGTTCCCACAGGACCCCCGTTTCTCACTTATCAGGACTCACGGACTAATACCACCCGAAGGGCGCCCAATCTGCCTTGCGCTTATCTCAATTTAATAGCTTCCGTATTAATACCGCCTTTGTCTAATTTGAGCATACCTCGCCTCGACCATTGTTTAATCGACCGGTAAAAATGTATGCCTTTCGGTTATTAACATTATCAGTCTATGTTCCGTTTTATTTTGTGTGTTTAGGGCTTATAATTTTGGAAGGTTGTAGTTATCTTATCTATTTTATTCATTATATGACTTTATGGTTCATCATATGACTTGCTTTTATAAAGTAATTTTAGCCTTAAATTACCTACTACTGAGTGTGGCCTCCTCCAAATTCTAGAAGGAAATTAGCTTACTGAGCCGCACTGGCCTGTCGGGTTGGCACAGGCTTTTCTCCTGTGGCTATGTCATCTGCCTATGACATCCCTTTAGTCGCCTTTTACGATACCCCCAGGATAGTGACGTTTTGTATCCTAAATTCGTATTGTGATGGACTCCTTGAATTGGGAACAGGGCCGACTCAACAGTGGGTCATTTATGTTCTGAGTAATAGTAATATTAAACGAAATATATCATCACACCGCACTAATTCAATCTAATTTACTGCGTGATCTAATATAATGACAGGGACTTTGTATTTGTTTCAAGAGAAGGTTTCAAGCGAAGGAAACTTGACACATACCTTTTTTTTTATCCGCCCGGAGTAAAATCCTTTATGGACTATCCCCGTCGGCCACGGGGATGGCCGAGGGGGGGGCGTGTGGGACTCTCCCCCAGAGTGGGGGCCTACCCACTAAACATCCCCGGAGTGCTCCAACTCGCGTCCTGTTGCGGCATTGTGGGATCTGGTGCAGAACCACGCCGCCGCAGATGATACATAACCCTGTGCCAACCCGTCTGCCTAGCGTCACACAGTAGCCTAGTTAGCCTCCATCTAAATGGAGGAGGCCCGACTCAGAAGTAGGTCATCTATGAGCTGAGTTTCGTCCGCTTGTTCCGTCCGTTGTAAAACATACAAAAAGAAACTAGGAAACATTGTTTCAAACACTAATTCGTACATTTAAACTTTGCCGTTCCGTAGTTTCAAATTCAGATATAGCCAGCCAAAGTGATTGTTTTCAATACAGGCAAAGGGAAAACTTTTATTGAGAACAAAGTGGGCATTATTCACGGCTCCACGCAATCAACCGCCGGCGGAAGCCCAACCGGACGCGACGCCTCTGAATGCAAAGATATTTTTGCCCAATGCGGGTCATTTTCAAAGGGCTTCGTCTTATGAGGGAAAAATCGACAGACCCTTTTCGATTACCGGAGTCATGGATCAAAAACGAAGCCGCAATTAAGTGAGATTATTTCTTTTTCAATACACAACGGTTTCCCTTTGTGTAGAACGTTTAAGGGTTACCAATCTTGTGGAAACTATTGGTATGGGTTATCGCACATCATGTGAAACGTAACGTCAAAGGAATTAATTTCTATGTTTTATTTTATTTTTTATTTATTCGGAACTAGTACAATGGTACCACTATAATTACGAAACAATAACGGTAACAATTTACTTGCTGTACCACCCACAATAATTTCCACTGTTACAGTAGAGAATGTAGGATTTAAAATAAGGAGGTGAGTGTGACGTCACGAGATGGAACATAACAAGCGCAATTCCACGCACACATTGACGCAGGCGAACAAGGGACATCGACATAGGCCACAGGATTACCAAACTTAAGTGGTAGTGGGCAGGGCACATAGCGCGCAGGACCGACGCCAGATGGGGCAGAAAAGTCTTTGAATGGCGACCGCGTTCCGGAAAGCGCAGTGCTGGTAGGCCTATGACCTGGTTAAGATCGCTGGAAAACGATGGATGCGAGTGGCCCAGGACTAGCCTCTGTGGAAATCCTTGGGGGAGGCCTATGTCCAGCAGTGGAGGTCTTTTGGCTGAAATGATGATGATGATGAATGATTAAAAGTGACAAAATTAAAAGTGAGTCTTTAGTAGACGTCACTATGAAGTGGTCGCACTACTGATCCATATTATTTGCTGTGTTCTATTGCTTGGTGACATATGGTCGCTCACACGGCTCTATTGAAACGCTCAGTGTCACCCAAAGGGCAATGGAGAGTGCTATGCATGGAGCTTCCTTGCAAAATCGAATCAGAAATGAACTTTAGGGTTACTGGATAGTGCAAATAGCTTGCATTGTCAGACGATGGGGCTAAATGTACTCGAATGGTGAGCACGTACCGGAAAGCGCAGAGCTGGTAGGTTTTCCTCACGGTGGACCACCCGGTGGTCAAGGTCACCGGTATGCGGAGGATGCAGCAGGGTCAGGGCTGTCGTTTATAAAAATCTTTGGGGGCGGCCTATGTCCAGCAGTGAAGTCTTTTTGGGGGAAATGATGATGATGTACGATAGGTTGGTGTTGCCAGCATTTAAACATACCACTTGTGATTCGTATTTACGTTTAAAATTTTCGTTTGTTCATCATCATCATCATCATCATCAGCCCACATTAGTCCACTGCTGGACATAGGCCTCCCCTAAAGAGCGCCATAGCGCCCTGTCTTCAGCTTGAAGACAGGGCGCTTGTCTTCGTTTGTTATTTGTTCGTTATATTACCCTGGTTCGAATCCGCAATTTAAAAAGCCCATAAACAAGCTGCGAGGGAAGGAAAACTTGATACAAACCCTGTGCCAACCCTTCTTCCCAGCGTGTCACTGTAACCTAATTATCCCCATGAATTTGGAGGAGGCCCGACTCAGTAGTGTTCCATTTATGAGCTGAAACAACAATAGTCAATCTATAGCGATAGATAAAGACAAAGTATACATTTCCCACCAATAACAATATTCATAGCCATTTATATCCTAACAATTCAGCTATCGCTTTATAAAGGCGTTGCCAAAACGCTCTCATAAAGTGCCAATAACGATCGTCCGGTATTCTCCAGTTATATCGCTTATTGCCGGCTGAGCCAATATTTTCAAGCCTCGTGATCGTGTATGGAATCTAGATAGTGGTGCGACAATTCTCTTTAAAATCACTTTAGTTTTGAAAATTGGATTTATAATCTTTTTTTATTTATTTCTTTAGTTGTTTATTAGGTCTTTTATACATGCGTATAAGCCAGTCCTAATGCACTGTATAGTTTTAAAATAAAGAATATTGTTTTCTTTTTAAAAAGTCTGTAGAGAGAAACATCGTTATTTTAACTCTTCTCCCAGCATATTTAAAGAAAGAATGGCATTCCGCACCGATGGTAAAGCCTATTTTATTTATTTTACGTTTTCTTTAGTCTTTTTTGAATACACATAATACTCCATGTGGTGATGGATTTAGAATACATAGTGTCGCCGCCACTCTATTTCATCCTGAGGGTGTCGTAGAAGCGGACAAAAGGAAATGATAAGGCCGATAACCGAGCCGTAAGAGAAGGAAAACTTGAGAAGGAAAACTTGATAAGAAACCCTATGCCAACACGTCTGGCCAGCGTGGCGCAGTAGGCTAATTACCCTCCATGTAGTTAGTGGAGGCCCGACTCAGCAGTGGATATTTTTTTTATATTCTACTTTACACAAGAATCTAACCCAGTATGTTTCAGCCATCCAGAGCCGCAATTTATCTCTAGACTAGCGACCCGCCCCGGCTTCGAACGGGTGCAATGATGAACCTCTAAATTTATCAGTGTTTCTCTACTATATTATGGATGTATTACACATAATAATCCTTCCCTCTTGAATCACTTTATCTATTAAAAAAACCGCTTCAAAATCCGTTGCGTAGTTTTAAAGATTTAAGCATACATAGGGACGCACAGACGACAACGATTGTTTTATAATATGTAGTGATTAATATATGTCATCATCATCATCATTTCAGCCAAAAGACGTCCACTGCTAGACATATGCCTCCCCCAAGGATCTCCACAAAGGCCGGTCCTGGGCCGTCCGCATCCACTGCTTTCCGGCGACCTTAACCATTAATATAGATATCATAGTAAAATTTCGATAGAGCTTGATTGGACTACAATTGCAATGGAAAATGTAAACTGCACTCAGTGAAGCTTAAACGTGTTTAGTCACACTATAAAATATTTATTTGTATTAGTGAAGATGGTGCACTGAGTGTAATGACCTGACCGTTAACAAGATCATGTTTATTTCCTTAAGCTATACGGTTCTAGGATAAGACTGAAAATAAGTTGTTTTCTCTACAATAAAATGTACTACTAAACTTCTATTTACAGGAACCGCTGGTAAAAAGAGGGGTATTGTAGCCTAGTGGGCATTGTGGACCACATTAAATCTACAGGTTAAGCAACATCTCCTCCTCCTACTCAGTCCACAAATGACCCACTGTTGAGTTGGACCTCCTTCCGTAACAGGGAGGGTCATTAGCCTACTGTGCCACGCTGGCCAGACGGGTTGGCACAGGGTTTCGTTTCAAGGTTTCATTCTCTTGCGTCTAGGTTTTCGGGCTTGTCATTTCTGTTTGTCGGCTCTTACGACACCCTCAGGATGAAATGGGGTGATGACAATATGTATTCTAAATAAGTCACTACACGGATAGCAGAACGGAAGCAACTAGCTTTGCTGAATTTTGGATGGGTGTCCATCATTTGCAACATCAGTCCTCCTCCATGTTTTGGAGGGCTCATACAGGTGTCAGCTGCTACTCTACGGTCTATGGCAGTCCTACTGACAGATAGCTAGCTCACAGATAGCTAGTCCAGCTGACAGTTGGTCTAACCATTATTTACCGGTTTTCGGTTGACAGAGAGCGATCGTTCCATAAATTCTGGTAGTTGGTCAAAACACGTTAGACGTTTCCCGACCCCAATAATATTGCGAAAACCGCATGGAGTTGGTTTGACGTGTCAGTCTGTCTATCTGCTGTTCTATCAATCTGGTATTTAGTTGCGTCGAGGGTAACAC
Organism: Clostera curtula; assembly: GCA_905475355.2. Lineage (NCBI taxonomy): Eukaryota > Metazoa > Arthropoda > Insecta > Lepidoptera > Notodontidae > Clostera > Clostera curtula. Next base: position 11,397,829 of record FR997804.1, read on the forward strand.
AACATTTTGAACATAAAACCTAATAATAAATTCAAGTGACAATGCTCTGCTACTGAGTCAGGTCAGGCCTCCTCCAAATTTATGGAGGGATATTATCCTACTGTGCCACGCTGGCAAGACGGATTGGTACAGGGTTTGTATCAAGGTTTCCTTCTCTTGCGGATACTATGATGTGGATCTTGCGTTCCTTTAGTCGCTTCTTACTGCACTCGTAGGACTATGTACAAAATGTTACCAACCCATACCAGGCACATTTTAAGACTAATAAATTATATGATTTATTCCCGCTGTTTTATTTCATGGGTGGCTACCTAAAATATTCTCTACTTACACCAAAGCTTGCTTTAACTTGACTCCTTGCATTCTACATTTTACTTCCTTACCGAAGCCAACAATTCACTAAAATCCACCAAGCAAATCTGAACCTTAACCTGTATATATTTAAAACACATTTCGTTTTAAAAGCATACATTTTAGTTTCCTTTTTGCAACACTAATTCGTAGTAGCTTCAGAATTTTTATGGAGTTTTAACTTTGCCACTTGGGTATTGTAAAAAATACTTTATGTGGTAAAGATAGAGTATACTTCTGTTCAATGGTCACATAGTGTGGTTGTTAGGTTTGTTCCGAAATCGCCCCTCTCAGCCCAAGGGAGTCCCCAGAGGCATGATCCCGCTCTTCTCATTTATCATGCTTGTCACGTGTTGCCCATCCTTCGTGTATACGGTACCGTATAGAGACATGAGTATGTGTATAAATCTATACTTCGAACCTTGATGCTTTGACGCCTCTCAGAATTTTATTACGTGATTCGCACGTTTCATTATTCTTAAAGAGTTTACAGCTCGAGGCATTGGCTCCAGTTTATGAGAAAAGAATTCCGTTTCAGTAATTTAAATGTTTCTGGAAAATTGTTATGTTTGTAATAGTAATAAATTTACCCTTTAAATTATTATAAATGTTGTACTTTAATTTAAAGTACTCAATCACGTTGCCTCATTAGAGCTTGTTTGACAATTCAAACAATCAAATAAATTTTACTACTTAAAATTGATTTTTTTTTATTTATCACTAGCGACACGTCCCTGCTTCGCAGGCGTGCAATTATGCATGTATTATACCTATAAACCTTCCTTTTGCATCACTCTATACGTTTAAAAAAAACCGCTTTAAAATCCGTTGCGTAGTTTTAAAGATTTGAGCATACATAGGGACGGACAGACGACAGCGACTTTGTTTTATACTTTGTAGTGATCTACCACCGGTTCGGAATGCAGCTCTACAGAGAAGATATGGGGATAAGGCAGATTTCGCACAATAGTCGTAAAGGGCCAAACATCAGCCAGATCTAGTCAACAATAGGAACCTTCTAATGCCGGAGCCAACCGACCCCCAGCAACGGCACCTGTTCACAAGCATGATGCATTTTGTTCGTGTAGTGACAGATTTAAAGTACACAATGCCATCAAGCCATACAATCCTAGGAGTATCGTAAGAGGCATTTAAAGGATCGCAGGAGGCAGATCATTTAGCCGTAAGGAAAAGGAAAACTTGATACAATCCCTGTGCCAATCCGTCTGGCCAGCATGGCAAAGTAGGATAATTTCCCTCCATAAATTTGGAGGAGGCCCGACTGAGTAATGGTATTGGCTGAAACGACAACTTGTGCGAGCAGAATCTCAATATTAATCACATTACTCAATTGAAACCATACATTCTAGATGTAAATCCATTTAATCATCGCCCAGTGACGGTATGTATATTTTGATGATAGAAGATAGTTTGTCACAAAGTAATTTTATGCAGAGAGCACATTCTGTCCATTAGACCTGATCAACAACTACTACTATATAATAAGCAAATAAGCAAACTATGGTTAAATCTTCGAAGTTGTTATTCTCGTAAAACCTCGAAACCGGATGAACCGATTTGGATCATTTTGGTTTCGAAATATTTTTACAAGTCCAAGGAGCCTTTCAAGTGATAAAATGTATGCATATTTTTTTATAAAATTGTTAATTTGTATTTGTCTGCTTATTAGTTACATCATATACATGACGCTATTTCAAAGGACATCATAGCTTTAGTGTTGGCTATCTTATAGATGACTAAATATAAACTTTAGTATCATAAACATATTGTAAAGACTCATCTAAAAACAATTTTCTTTAGCTGTATTTTGCGTAATGTAAGTTTTTAACGGTTTTACTTACGGTTGCAAATTAACTTAAATATTTACACTCTCTTATATTGAAATGCATGTAAGCCTTATATTTCAAAATACGATAATACTACTACTGCTATAATGAATGGCTGTTTCTTATAAGTCCTCTGCGTACGGTTTCCTTGTGTGAGTGGTTACGTTCTGCATGGTACGGAGTTTCGCAGTTAGCAAACTGCTCATATCACAAATAATCTCTCTAGGAGAGAAACTAAATCTTGTGATTCAGTGAATGTGTATGTGCTCTTCAAAATAGGTCGTGAGTTTTATTTAATTTAAATAAAATTTGGACCAGTAGTATTCTGGGGATTTCATTTTTTTAGACATCACTAGCTTATCCTTTGAACCCATGCTTCGAATATACCTATGTTACTTATATAGCATTGTAAGGTGAAATAAATTTTGAAATTGGTTAGTTAGTTTTGAGTTTATTTGTTACAAACATACATTATGATTACTTTAAGTATATAGTTATATAATTGTAGTACATTGCCACCGATCTGCAATACTACATAACGCTCCTGTCCACCGAAGGCGAACTGTAATCGATAAGACTGCATTATACGAGTACGTATTATAGATCTTGTCTTTTTTAAATGAAAATTGTATGGCATGGCGTGGTGCAATAAAGAGTTATTGTATACATAAGCCATAATGGTGAAGGATTTAAATATAATTTAACAGAGAAGAATATCTTGTTATGGAACCAAGTTGCGAACCTGACTGGTCAGCATGTGGCACAATAGGCTAATTACATTCCATGTAAGTGGAGGAAGCCCGTCTCAGCAACGGGTAAATTATGGGCTGAGGTCAAATGGGTCAATGTAGTTAAACAATTATATTTTTTTTGTAATTTTTAAGTTGCTGTAAATATGTGGAATGCCTTTGACCCTAGGCTTGGGTGGTGGAAAGCAACGACAAGGTCTAAGATGGAGCAGGCTATTCAAGGAAATGCCCTGTCGGGTAGCGGCTCTCTTATACACGCGACAAAACATAGTAAAACTGCTTGTTGCGGGACTTAGATGCGAGGGTGGTAGCTAGCCGGGCGGAACATTAGATCCTACTACCAAGGAGATCAGATGTTTCAAAGGATGGATGCTTATACCTTACGCCATAGAGCCAAACTTTGCTCAGCGTGCAGATGTAATGCGTTTCGCACTAAATATTGCGTAATTGAATAACTTTTTACTTTCGTGCGCTGTTACGACACCCTCCGGAGGTAATGGGGTGGTGACACTATGTATTCTAAAACCGTCACCACATTGAGTAAATATCATCATAGTTTTAGATACTTTCAAAAAATTGTGGCAATAAGGTTTTACAAAAATCTGGATTTGATTTGCATTTCATTTACATTTAATTTTTTTTACAAAAGTGTAAAAAATAAAAAATGTTTACACTTTTGTAAAATTTTTTTACAAAAGTTTGTAAAAATTTTACAAACTTTTGTTTGTAAAATTTTTTTTACAAACAAAAGCTGAACCGTAGTGAACATCAAATTACAATTTATTTTTCATCTAATACTCAACCAGACGATTTCGAGGAAATCTTTAAACAATCGTAGAAACCGAAATAGCGAAGAGAACCGAAATTAAGGCTTCCACAACGAATGGCTTGTAAAAAGGACGTTGCAATTACCGTGGGTTCTGATTTGAATTTATTGCCTTAAGGCTAATTTTCTTTTGGAGAAATCCAGAACATGGTTATAGTACCAGTTTCGTTGTTACCAATATAGGCAGGGAGCTCACGACTGGATTATGTACTTGATATAAGCGATAATAAAGTGATTGTGATCCCATTACAATTATAATATTCAGCGTGCGTCGTATCATTTTACCCGAAATAAGTTTCTTGCAGGATAATAGGATACTAAAAATAATTCTACAATGTGATGGGAGTATATAATGGTCTTGTCTGTGTGGTGAAGGATTAGGGCTATATAGTATAACCACCCCCTACTGTCTTCAGGGTGTCGTGACAAGGCCGATAACCTAGCCACAAGAGAAGGAAAATGTGATATGAAAATATGTACCAACCCGTCTGGCAAACATGGGTAATTACCCTTTATGTAATTGGAGGAGGCCTCGACTCAGAAGTAGGTCATCCATAAGCTGAATAGTCTAAGTATTAGTAGGTGTGTTCTCGATATCGAAGGGGTATTTTAATTTATTTATTATTGATCATATTATTGCAATAAACATATGTTATTTTTGTAGTTCATAGTGAAACAAAAAAATCAAAGCTTGGTAATATATTTTCGGTGTCCAATATGCACATTATTACTTAAATTGCCAATTAACCACTTCCTGTAATGAATAGGTCTGCTAAACTATTTTGGGCGAATCCATCTGAATTTGTTCAATTTTATAAATGTTTACTTATTTAGTTTTTTTATTTTCTAATACTACCTGTATTTTAATATGTTAGCTTCAAGCTAAATTCATTAATACTAGATTACAATATTCCCTAGAACGTTGTTAATAAATATAACATTTTAAGGTCGCCGCTTGGGCTAGCAGCATCTTGTCTATTACCATGACAATATTGTGAAAGATACCCGAGCTTTGAATCTTTGTACAATCAAAACGGAATAATTTGTTTGTTTGACTAAAGAAAAATATTTACTTTTTGCTCAAATATTTCATTTTGCTAGTTATATCATTACGTATTCTTGCTTTATGCTTCGTTGTCAAAGGTAATAAGTGAATATTGTAACTTAGTATTCCCGACGTTTACATCATTATCTACAAAATCAAACAGTCGTACTTTTGGGTTATGGCTTTTGGGTCAAAAGTCCTTGTTTTTTTTTAAATTGGTTCTTTAGATTCGAATCAATCTCTCTAACTTCATGTCTTGGCGGAATATATAGATGCTATACCCTGTACAAGATAGCTTGATCGATTTCACAGACGGGCTAGTGATGGGAAACGGAAAATATCTACCAGTTCAAAAAATAACGTTTTAAAATACTTGCAACCGTGACAAGTTGGCGTGGGGTATTATGTGAGAAATTCTTTATGGCACTAGATATATATAACACTGGGTAGACAAGCGATGGTGGGTCAATATTCATAATACGTTCCTATTTAATATAACAGGGTTATTATTGGACCTCTCGCCAAATTTAATCGATCAAGCTATCTTGTACAGGGTATAAATGGATTGAATGGGATTGGAAATGTTAAAAAAAACATATTTTATGTAAATACGTGTAAAAGGAAGGAATTATTTCATTTCAATTTCATAAAAATGAAACTATTTCTATTTCCCAACTGTTTGGAGATATTTTTTTTCAAATGGAGAGCTATGTCTTCGTGATGGCATCTAGTTTTTACGAAAATTGCGGGGTCGGTGAAATATGAATTTTCCCACACATATAGTTTTTATAGAAAGAATAATATGCACTTTTTATTATGCATAATAAATTCAAAATTAAATCATATATAATCATTAAATCACCAACATAAAAAACTTTCTACGCACTACCAACACAGCGAAAATTTAAATGAATTAAGCTCGAGTTTGAGACCTCTAGTATTTAAAGATGGTTGATTATTTGTTAGAATCAATTTCTCAAGTTTGTATTTATTTGAAACGTATATGGAAAACTTCATAGGAATCTCTGTACCAACCCGTCTGACCCGTGGCATAGTACGCTAATTACCCTCCACGTATTTAGAGGAGGCCCGACTCAGCATATGGGCTGGGAAGTACCAGTAGTATTTTGTTATGCAGTCTTGTACACAAAAGCCAAATACTCATAGATGTAATCACAGTTCTATTTCGTTAGCAGTTATTGGACCCCTTGCGAATAACAAAGCGTTTCATAGTGAATGAAACAACAGTGTAGAAACGGAAAACACACACAAACACGTTAGCTTATGCATGAAGCTTGCAAAGAATTACAAAAAAGAAGCTCCCAGCTTGGTAGTAAACCTTTTGTGGTTTTGTTAAAGTTTTACTAACACCAAAATCTACATAGTTAGACTTGTTTAATAAAATTGTACACTATATTAATTTTGATTTTTTATTATATAAATTCGATCGCAATGTTTTAGGGTCATGAAAGCCTAAGACACCAATAAATTTTATATACTTATCTTGAGTTATTAATCGAGGAAATATATGTTTATAGGAAACCACAAATAAAAGATAGCTCATTTTTATTTAAACTGTTATGAGAAGTTTTTTTCATATCACGTTTTCTTTCTTAGAGAGCAAGATTTGATCTACTTAATTCCTTCAGTTACGTCACTTTCCGACTGCAACATTAATTGACATCAAGTATTATAAATTCTTCCAAAGTTGCCCCTATATTCATTGGGTTTGATCTATTTAGTCTATAAACCGCGATGACAAATATTTTTCGTCGTGTAGTCTTGAGTGGCATGGGAGCACAAGCAACTACACCGTAGCAACTTTCATCCACAGGTGAAAGAGGCCTCTTAATAATAAAAAAGCGGAAAAAGGGAAAGCTCCGGGAAAACGACCACTGTTTATCGAGAAACAAAGGCAACTGAGGCATGCATTATGCATAATGATTGTACTAAATTAGGACAACAACAGCCCTTTTATACCATCTCAAATTGCTTATTGTTCACTGTTCTGAGCGCCCGAAAATGAAACCCGTTAAGACATATTTATGATTTACAACTTACCTCCTTGCGAATCCAATCTTCTTCTATTTAATTTTACTTTTTTCTTTAAGGGTGATAAATTTAGCTGTATCCTAAATATATGTGCGGCTTCTTAATTTTATTATATCGATTTTGTTAACCAATCGCTTACACTACAAAATTCTATCGGCATTATATCAATTATTTAATTTTATGTCCTAATTCCAAATACGTTATTAATATGTTTGCGACCAAAAGGGTAACCATCTTGCATTTTATGAAATGGTGAGCTCACAAACTCAATTTGGTATCAATCGATAGATTTATATTATATTTATTTTACTTAATACTATTATTTGAAAGTATAATATTTTTATACTAAAGAACATGCCTATATTAGAGAATTACAGTGAAACAGGACAATATAGTGGTTGTTTTGATTCACATATTGTTTAGTTAATTTTAAATCCAGCATTGTTACTTTGAAAGGCTTCCATGTTCTGTTTTTATTTAAAGTAAAGCATTGCCCATATATTAGGGCAGTCCATCGGCTAAGGTGCGCGCCACACTATGTTTTGACAGCCGAAGTAAAATTTATGAGCGCTCACCGACCACGATAAAACGGCCTTTGTCACAAACCAACTCGGTAACACACCCGTTTTACGATCAAATAAATTTTCGAACACTATTATGATTCAAATCGGTATCGAACCCGAGGTCGGTGCACAAACACCCCTGAACGAATTTATATGTAAAATATCCACAAAATATTTTTATATAACATGTCTATATCGTAAATGTGATTCAAATAATAAAAATACGCCTTACATCGAGTTCAGTACACTTTTACATCAAATCATCTTATGACTTTTTTACTTATATGTGGAAATTTTTTTTACGTGGGAACGTGGAAATTAGTACCCCGACCTTTAGTCAACATGCTACGTGGAACTCCCTGGGGTGAGCCTTAGACCGCCTTGCAACGGACCCGCTCTTCGGTGGATAGCTCTGGACCTATGTGCAATGCCTTACGCTTCTTTCAGGTGTCAGATGATACTGGCACCTAATTCGCCACAGAGCAAAGCTTCTTAGTGGTAGCAACCCTGGCCAGGTGTGGAGGAAACCTGGCCACTTATCTGCTCTCAATGTTACAAAACCAAAACCAAAACAAACAAACAAACCAACCAAAACCACCCCACCACAGCGCCGTGTGTCACAATAGTTTAAGTCTCCCACGTCAACTCTGAGGACAGAGGAGTCCCCGGAGCCAAAACCACAACGACACTGTGTGCCGCTTTTCGCCTGGTCTTTCCCCGTGGGCTCGCCCAGCATTGGTGATCCTGAGCCGGTATGGCCCCAACGCAATGATATTATATACCGGTAATCGTATCTATATTCTCAATTTTTAGACGCATGTCCTCATTCAAACAAACTATAATTCTAGCCACACGTTCAAAATTATATCAGTGTATTAAATTAATTCTTTATACTATATAAGTTTGTCAGCCCACAGATCCATCTTAACATTCGCATCACTGTCGCATGCTCTCTCCTCTACATACGAGTACATAGCGACAGGTCTACTGACAATCATCTAGATATTTCTCTTATGCATAAAAGGTTATGCGTCACAAATTGTATTTGAGATCTTTGGCCACTTCATCCATCATTAATTTATGTTTAGAATTTTATAAACATAGTAGCTCCACTATCACTACATAGTATAAAACAAAGTCGCTGTCGTCTGTCCGTCCCTATGTATGCTTAAATCTTTAAAACTACGCAACGGATTTTAAGCGGTCTTTTTTTATAGATAGAGTGATTCAAGAGGACGGTTTATATGTACATATAATACATGCATAATTGCACCGTGCGAAGCCGGGGCGGGTCACTAGTTTCATATAAGATTGATCTAGCAATATAGGTGAATAGACAGACACTTATTTGTAAATAAAAATAATTCATTTTTAATACGGAAAACGGTACCCCAAAACGAATCCTTTACATCACAGCGATAGCCTCTTGTGTATTTTATGTGTTTCTATAATATTTAGTCACACTTGTGATTAATAAATTACGACTAAACTGTTATGACTTCTCTTTCACTATGTATTATAAAGATTCATAGGTGCACACTTTAATTCTAATGAAGTTCTATGACTGTTTTATGGCTTACAAGACATCTGTTATAGTTATTTAGCGCGATGACTGTTATGGATAATTTTTTCTGTAAATTATGTTAGTGTTCATAGGTTTCAGTTAATTATTATGTATTGTAATTGCATGTGATTATTTTATTGAATGTTTCAATTTATTTAATTGTTTTTTTTATCTGTTTACTTTAATGAATAAACTTAAGTCTTCTGTGCTACGTCGAAGGGACAATTTAAGACGTTCAAAGCTCATAAAAATAACTTAAAAAATTGAGAAGTACGTTTTCATATGTTTCTGGTTCGGTACGAAACCAATCTTCATAATCCGAGCTTCAATCTAGGTCATCCATGTTTCCGAGGTACGTAACCTATTGTATCTACATCTAGTGGTGCATTGTTCAAGAGGGAAAGTAAACATTTCACCCATCCTATAGTAGGGCTTGAGTGCCGTCTAAAGTGTCTAGTCTGCGAAAGACCAGGCACTCTAGGAAGACAGGTGAAGGCTTAGATCAAAGGGCTCCATTGACCCGTTTGCGGTCGGGGTGTTAGCGTTTGTAGCTCCTACTAATGATTGGAAGGTTCTTTTTATTTCTCGATTATTGTCGATGGTGTAAAGTTTATTGAACTGCCAATGCTACAAACATATATCTTAGCTCTCTGGAACACAATTTGAAAATAGTGTAGATTGATACTGAGTGCCATCACTCAGTATTAATCAAAATTTAAAAAGTCGAAATTTAAACGAGAAGTAGGTTCCATTGACATACTACGAGGTGGCGTGATCAATTGACATCCTTAGTAAGTAAAATATATTATTCTACTAGAAGACATACAAACGAGGAATCTTCATACAAGGAACCTTTCTGATTCATCTGCGTTTCGCCGATGATATAGTAATATTATCTGAGACAAATTCAGAACTACAGATCATGATCAATGATTTACAAACAGTTAGCGGCGATGTAGGACTTGAAATCAATCTCAATAAGACCATGGCAATGACCAACAGCCTCAAAAAACAGATATAAGTCAATGGATATCCACTAGTTTACACAGACAAATATAACTACCTAGGAAAAACAATCAGCTTTGACAAAGAAATCAATGAACTAGAGATTGAAGAGCTCTCTCTCTTGAGATTGAAGAGTACAGCGAGCATGGAATAAATTCTGGAGTCTGAAAGAAATTTTCAAAAGTACCATGCCAATAAAATTGGAAACCAGGACAATGAACGCTAGCCTCTTACCATGCTTGACATATGGATGTCAAACATGGAAAATTTTCTTCATGTCAGCTGAGAAACACAACACACAACACACTGACATGATAAACACACGCTCGTGCAGTTTGTGAGCACACATTCAACAAGGACAACCACTACATCCACTTTGATAGACCTCAAATCCTTGCCAAGGAAAATCATAACATTCCAAGAGTGATCCGCGAGGCTATTGAGATTAAAAACATCCAAATTTCAATATAGATCATGGTTGGCAAGTACCACCTGCTAGGGATTAGTCATTAAATTGATCAAATCTCAAGCAAAACACTCATCTGCAAGACCTCTGGACACCGTGAGCGATTTCTGCATGCACAGGGAACGTTATCAATAAAACAAAATTATTGGCGGTAGATTTTAACTGTTTCTTTGTACTTTTGAAGACAACTGTCATCAAGTCTCTCCCGCGACCACGACTGCTGAAAAACATTCGAAGCGTCGGGAATTAAATAATGTAATATATACGCGATAAATCCATTAAAAAGTGATTAATTTCAATACTAGGTTGGTTCCTATTGGCTTGAAGTTTCGTTTTAATATTTTGAAATCTTGTTACATACCTGTTCCTTGAGTTCTTTCATGTTCTTAGTTTGGCCCACAATTCGATATCGACCAAAACAAAAGAAATGAGCTCCTAAAAACTGGACAAGACACGTATGGAACAGAATGTGAATTTTCGGACGAAATTAAGACTACGAAATAATATAATATCAGTTTACCGCTTTATTATCGGCCGGATTACGAAAACGAACCTATTGTTGCTGGTGATGATAAATAAACCTAAGGTAGGGGTAATGAAAAGCAGTAACACAACAAACTGGGTTAGCCAAAGACTTTGGATGGGCTTGATCAGGCAAAGTCTTTGGGTTTAAACTGCTGATGTAATATGTACATTGCTAATGCTTGGTTGGTGATCATGTCTTAATGTATGCTGAAACTCCATTTAGTCCTTAACATGTGCTGATACGGCTTAAACCATTCGATTTACTATAATATTACATTGTTAAATAAAGAAACTAGCGACCCGCCCCGGCTTCGCACGGTGCAATTATGCATGTGTTATACATATAAACATTCCTCTTGAATAACTCTATCTATTAAAAAACCGCTTCAAAATCCGTTGCGTAGTTTTAAAGATTTAAGCATACATAGGGACGGACAGACGACAGCGACTTTGTTTTATACTATGTAGTGATAGTGATGGGAATTTAGAACTGGTCATTTGTAAAATACAACTGTATTTTTTTAAAAAAAAGCACAAACAGTCATATCAACAGTCAAGCACATAACGCACTTATTTTAATTTTCCAGTGTCCTATTTGGGTGCTTATCGTAAATATAATAAAAGAAAATCTATAATATCTATGCCCGTCTTAGCAGTAGACCGCTTATAAACCAAATACAAGTTTATTAAAGAATTACCCGGATTAGTAATAGAATGTGAAAAGATATCAAGCATCTTTGTGTACCAAATGTACCTTTATTTATGATTGTCCTTTAACGTAATTCCAATTGTCTTTTTAACTTTACGCCAGTTATGGTTTGGCTCTGGGTCATGTGGCATTATATTACTAGAACATAACATCAAATATATCTTGACGTAAAAGATACTTTTGACCATAGTAGGTTATATTGCTCAATCAAATACATTCATATATTATACTAGCAGACCCAGCCACGGGTTATTTGGCTAAGGTTTTTGATATATTGAGATATCGCCGTCTGTTAGAATCGTTTGGTTGCTAACATTATTGTGACTGTCAAATAATAGAAAAATAATTTGCAATAAATTAATATTACGACTATAAATTGAGATGTAATCTATCTAATCTATCCTATCTTTTAAGTTGGATAAAGGTGCACACGGTGTGCATATTTCATTAAAATCGGTTTAGTCGTTTAGGAGTCCATCGTGGACAAGCAACGTGATGCGTAAAATTTAATTTAAATTTTATTAATTAAATATAAAATTTGGCAAATCGTTTCTTTGTCGCACCACGAGCATGGAACTCCCTCCCTGCACACGTATTTCCACCCACCTACAATATAGGGTCTTTCAAACGAAGCGTGAAGAGGCACCTTGCGGGCCCGCAGGGCGAGGATGGCTAGTGCTGTACGTATAGTTTAGCACTAGGTATCCCAACTTCGAGACTGCATTTCCACTTAACATCAGGCGGAATGCAGTCATCTGCCTGCTCTTAAATAAAAAAAAAATACCTATATACGTATTAAGATTATATTTTTTGTTTACAACGCTGCTAATAATAATTTCTTTATTACGGCATGTAATAACCTGATCACTGCAAGTCTATATTAACCAAGTTAAAATAGCTATAATTTATATATATGTCGGAGGAAGTAGTCAGAATGGACTTGATTGCTGGTTACATAAAGATGATATCAATTAGCCTAGAAAATACTTTGTTAAATCTTAATTTTAATCAGTTTAATTTGTTAGATTTTTCTATTCAATTTAGTTTGTCATCTTTTTAAAAGAGGACGTTATATTATTTTGCATTGTCAGAGCGGAGGGTAGTCCTCGAGCGGGGTCGAGGCGCCATCTTGACGTTCGGCAAAAACTTATAAAAGGAGCGCGATCGAGGTGGATCGGGCATTATGATAGAAACAGTGGTTGCGGTGTGGTGTGTTAATGCTGGAGTGTAGTTAAGATCGGTACCTTGAACCCGCTGCTCAAATAAAAGGTTTAAACAGTTTATTCTCCGACATCAGAAGTGGTATGTAACTCAGTCAGCCCACGTGGAGAAAACAGTGTAGTGATAATGTGTGTGCTTCTGTACGCGATGGAAATGACTGATAATGGCGATTCATTGTCACTCTAAAGGAGATATTAAGCTACATGGAGATTGTTCTAACTAAACCGAAAATCACAAGTGGCAGTCATAGTGCGGCGATTAACCAAGTGAACGGGATCACTTGCTTGCGTAGTCATGGACAAGGACACTACGCGTCTAACTGTCCTGAGCGGAGCAGCAGGAAGGCGAGCAACAGTTCTGCGGTCAGCCAGGTCAAAGAATAGTGAGTGGGTCTGGAATTTTACGTCACTCCGGTGAGCAGTTTCCATTTTCTTACTCGGGTAAATTGTATGGTATACGACTTTACGATAGTGTGACTTTGATCGGTATAAGACAAACTTCTATCACGTTAAATTCATGAATTTTGGTCACTGTTCAAGTTGATAATACTTAAGGGGCGCCAGGGACTTTATGAGTCCCGGATCCCTGAGCCGACGATGGTTAAATTCTTCCAGTTATAAAAAGGTGTCGGTCCCGGGGTCCTTTAGTTAAATCTAGTTGTATTCCGGCCTCCCAGTTTGGGAGCCGGGCAGGTAACTTACTGGCTCCTAACTGAACCCTAGAACATTCTGGTTCTTAGGTGAACCCGTAAATACAAAGTTAATTGTATTTATTTAACGAAAAGAAATGCAGGTAAAAGAAAAATAATTAAGGGGTAATGAAAAACCGTCCCGCCTCAGCTGGATTGCTAGGCGGACTCCACTACAGCACGGTCAGCTCCGCAGGAGGCCGGGCTCGAGGAACGGGTCTCGCGTCCAGGCTCCAAAGGTGCCTCTGGATCCTGGCGTTGAGACGAATCTCTCGAGCGGCCACACCTGAAATCCGCCGCAAGGGGGATCCTATTACAAAGTGAAACTATCATGCCTTCCAACAGAAGGAATATGGAGGGCCTACACGGGAAGTCCAAAGGTTAAAACTTTAACCAGTCCACGTGGCCGTATGCCAACACAACACAATGAGCCACGCGGTCCATTTGCATAAGCCGGCGTGGCGAGACAATAAGAAATACAAAGGATTAGTTATAATGCGTGTAAAACTCACTGTTAAAACAATGGCGGAGACGTTTCTCTCTGCTCTGACCGACGCGTCCGCCTATTTCACTGGCAAATGCCAAACTTAACGTTGATGTTTTTTTATTTTTTATTTTCTTGTGGCTCTCACGGTTTGTGTTTAGCCAATGTCAAGTCACTTTGTATCATTTCAATATTATTTCTCTCCATCATCATGGGTTTGCCATTTCCCTGTTAGCCACTCATAAGTAATTTCATTTTGAGTGTCCCCCTCCCACGTGGCTAAGATGTTCTGCACGGACGTGGGGTTGGCCTTTGGGAGGGCGTTGATGTTTTATTTGGGGTAATTTGTAATTAATCGTCTGGCCGTCATACATCGTAGACAACCCCACAGATTAAATAGGGATTCGTAAAGTTGCTAGAACACAAGCCGATATTAAAAAACTAATCTCACTTCCGGTTATTGTGAAAAGATAATCAAATAATATTTGCCAACTATTTAATAATTACAACTCGATTTGTTAAAAACAACTAAATAATATGGGTCAAAACTACCACATCAAACTGCCCAGGTGGCGCCACTAGCTGTCAGAGACTGACGTCCAACGGACTGACATTTAGAGTGACACCAACCTAAAGCCATCACAACATTGTGAATGTAAACAAAGGCAAGTGTAAAAACGTTTGACGGTTTAGCCAATATGTAAAAACTAATTATTTGAAATTCTTTTACATGTTTTGCCTGTTAATTACTTGCGATACGAAATTTAGATTAGACGGGATGTTTTAGCGTTAGGCTTGAGTTCATCGGTCTAGCGTCATATTTTCGGCAGTTTATATCAAAGTTTTCCAAGATTATGGCACCATTATATGCCTTGATTTGCATCGGTAAGGTAGATTGAGAGCCTAAACATAAGGCGATAGGACAGCAGATCCAGATTTCATGCGATCGAAGTTTCAGTCGGCAACGGTGAAATTTCACAACTTCGATAAAATAGGTGCCGTTCCAAAGGCGAGGTGAAAGGCAAGGCAGCCAGTGCTGTCAATTCAGCGTCAAGCTCTGCGGGACCGAGGCCGCGGTCGGACTTAATCTGTTTCAGGTGCAGCAACGCCGGACATTTGGCAACGAAGGGTCCACGTGGCAACAACGTGGCAACAGCGGAGGAGCTGGCGCGGCAGTAGGCGCAAGCAGTTCGGAGCAGCGCCTGCAGCAGCGGCGAGTAACGAAAGGCATGTGGAAGTTTGCTATGTTAGCAATCCCAGCAGTGCGCTGATGAACACTTGTGAGTCGTATCTATTTTATTATGATTCTGGTGCCGAATGCTCTCTCATCAAACATTGTGTTGCGTCAAAGCTTAGTGGAAAGAGGATAAATAACATTGTCAGTTTGACTGGCAGCTCGGTCAATAAACCCAACGTTTTAGAAAATGTAAACCGTATAGAGCAAAAGCGCGTCAATATTACAGAGTTATCTGCAAACTGGTTACAAGCGGAGCAACAACTAGACCCAGAGTGCAATAAAATTATTCATAAACTCGAAAACGATGATCTTGATTTAGAGCTGTAAAATTTATGATCAAATGTGCTGTATAGAAAAAATCAAAGAAATAACCGTAACATTTGGTTACCAATAGTAGGTACCTAGGGCTTTCTGTTGGTCGGTGATAAATCGTATCCATGAGTCGATTATTGAGCTATTAATTCGCGGACTTGTATTTGATTGGCCCTAACCCAAGGCCTAGTTGTCATTCATTGCGTTAACGTGTTGTGTTTCTCTCTCATCCGGCGAACTTGCTCTCACTTTGCTGTTTAGTGCTTTTTGTAAACAAACCCATTGATTTAAAAAAAAAAACTACAGAGTTTCTTACCGGCTCTTCTCTGTAGAGCAGCATTCCGAACCTGTGGTAGTTTCAGCATTAATGTGGATGGACGTAAGGGTTGTGGAAGATCAAGAGAGATGGATGGATTGTAAACATGAGAAATTGTGTATAAAAGGTGTGACTGTAGATATGACGACTGATAGGTGTGTATGGAGACTACCACCTAGCGTGGGACAGGGGTCGTAAGATGATGATAATGGTAACTGTAAATATGATGATTTAAAAGAGTTTTGTGATAAAACCTACGTAAATAAAGTTAATTACGAGTTTGAGTTTGATTGTTCACTTGGGGTGGGATAAAATCTTAGAGAAGGTATACCAACATTATTGGTTTCCTAATATGGCAAAGTATGTTAGAAAATTTGTTAAGAAATGTATACCTTGTAAAGTGGCTAAATCAAGTAGTGGTAAACGGTAAATCGAGCTGCACCCTATACCAAAAGTCAGCATCCCTATGCACACAATTCATATAGATGCCACAGGAAAACTCAGTGGGAAAAATAATCAAAACGAATACGTTTTCGTGCTCATAGACGCTTTCACTAAATACGTGTTACTTAGACATTCCCTGAGAATTAATGCAGAGTGTGCCATTTACGCACTTAAAGCATCTATATCACTTTTTGGCGCGCCTGTGCGAATATTAGCAGACCAAGGGCGGTGTTTCGCGAATAAAGAGTTTAATGATTGAGTTTAATGAGCACCCTCAAAAATATGTTGACCGTTGTAGAAGTTAGTCCAAATAGGTCATGGCAAGATGCGTTAGGTGATGTTCAACTTGCTATAAATAGCACGATTCATAGGGTAACTAAGGCAAGTCCATTAGAATTGTTAATAGGTAGAGTAGCTAGACCACTAAATTTATTAACTATTGACGATCATGAGATTGAGATAAATTTAAGAGATTAGGGAACAGGCTGACAAATTAATGAAAAATAATGCACAGCTTGATAAAGTAAGATTTGATAAAAATAAGGCAAATGTGACTAGATTTTCGGTAGGAGATTATGTTTTAGTAGAAAATCATGAACGGAATCAAACCAAATTGGATCCTAAATATAAAGGACCTTATGAAGTCATTGAGGTACTTGACGGTGACAGATACCATCTTAAGAGTTTGAACGCTAATCGAACTTACAAATACTCGAGAGAACGCCTACGTCCACTCCCCCAATCATATGTCCCTACTGAGCTGAATCCATGCTTATCAGATAATAATGACGGTAAGATCTTTGGACTAGTTTAATAGTTTCATTAATTAAAACATCATATGGCTATGTGCCTATGTAACTTCACGCCTTTAATACCTGAGGGTGTGGTCAGCGGCAATTATGCCTCGACACGCTGGATTATTTTCGAGTCTCAAATGTAATAGGTGGCGAAACCTATTGTCATACATGGGGCACAACGTTGTTAGTCATCGATGCTCATCACACATAACTTCCGGAAAGTCATTGGTTGAGCCAGGGTTCTAACACAGAACTTCTGAACTAGAAGTCTGAGTACTGAACCACTAGGCCATCGAGACTTATGATACGAAAGATGGTCCGTATCGAGTCTAGTCTCTTCTGAGAGTGAGAGTCGCCTCTTACTCGACGCCCACGTGAAAAGATGGGGTGGCACTATTCTCTGGAGCGGTATGTTTGAAGTATGGTGGGTCGTGGTAACAGCGTGGTGGCTTGTGGGCCATATGCAAAACATCTTAACAGTGCTGCGGTAAACGTATCTAAATGGCGAGGTGGCCATCTAGATATTTAAACAGGAATTATGTGAAGGGCGAGGTGGCCAAGTGGACAACAAATGGCGAGGTGGCCCAACGAACTGTGAAAGGCGAGGTGGCCAAGTGGACAACAAATGGCGAGGTGGCCCAACGAACTGTGAAGGGCGAGGTGGCCAAGTGGACAACAAATGGCGAGGTGGCCCAATGAACTATGAAAGGCGAGGTGGCCAGGTGGATAACAAAGGCGAGGTAGCCTTTTCGTTATCATGGAATCTGTTTAGTAAACGGCGTAAAGGGACACAAAGATTGGACGCTCGTTGAGATTGAGAATTTGACGTTTGATATCAGACTACATGAATGTTAAGGACCATATTCTACTTGGTCAGGAGTGGCCGAACCATGTTACCCAAAAATTTGTTTGTATCTTTACAGATAATGATGATGCTCACCCTTCAACATCACACGAGGACGTGTGAAACGTCAGGGTGGCCGTGTCGGAGGAAGTAGTCAGAATGGACTTGATTGCTGGTTACATAAAGATGATATCAATTAGCCTAGAAAATACTTTGTTAAATCTTAATTTTAATCAGTTTAATTTGTTAGATTTTTCTATTCAATTTAGTTTGTCATCTTTTTAAAAGAGGACGTTATATTATTTTGCATTGTCAGAGCGGAGGGTAGTCCTCGAGCGGGGTCGAGGCGCCATCTTGACGTTCGGCAAAAACTTATAAAAGGAGCGCGATCGAGGTGGATCGGGCATTATGATAGAAACAGTGGTTGCGGTGTGGTGTGTTAATGCTGGAGTGTAGTTAAGATCGGTACCTTGAACCCGCTGCTCAAATAAAAGGTTTAAACAGTTTATTCTCCGACATATATATGAATTTTGGTTACAATTTTACAAGAACAACTTGTTTTCTAAACATCGTTTTCGCTGTAGATACAAAATGTATGCTCAACTTTCAGTTCAAGAGTTGACCTTTACGGAGTATTCAAAAGCGGCCAGAACTGGCTTTTGTGAATATATATATAATATATAATGCCTATGTTCAGCAGTGGCATCAGTTTAGCTAAAATGGTAATGATGATTATTATCTTACATTTATACATGTATTACGAACATTGTATAATTGATATGAAATAACTTATACGACTTTAAATTTTTCATATGTTTTTAAAACATAACCATTGCTCTGAACCAACCTTTAAAGTATTTCGGGTTAACCTACTTCTAACTGAAATGACAATATCGTAGACCCAACATAAATTCAAATGCCTACAAGAGATGGTGACATTACTATTTCGCCGGCATATTCGCCTCCCTACGCGATTATTATACGAGAACGCTGTTAGTCCAAGAGGTTGCTAATATTAAGTATTAGGTATTTTGGGTTTTAGTTCCTTATTAATAATTATACGAATTCCAAATTATCTGCAATTTGTTTAAATCACAGGCATATGTCTTCCTTTGGTGTCAAAAAGGTCTCCTAAACTAGAGATACTTTCAGAACCAAATGGTCGCAAAGGAATTAACATGATTTCTCTCATAATTTAGCTAAAGTGAAAGTTAACCATTTCTTTATTATTGTGTTACAAAGAACAAACCTATTACAATTTATATAAATAATAATAATAAAACCTCGTTAAAGCCGAAAACGAGAAACTCACCAAATATCTCGATTTGGCACACGAGGTTACCGCAATGTGGCATGTAGATTCAACAATCATTGTGCCGATAGTCGTTTCAGTAAACGGTCTTACCGCGAAGAGTTTCGACCAACACCTTAAGAAACTCTCGCTGAGTTGCTGGATTAAGGGCCTGATACAAAAGGCAAGGATCGTGAGGAGGTTCCTCTCTCTGGAGCCCTGAACCGTCGGTAGCTTAGGTCATCGACCTCGTTGTCGACGGGTTTTCTATTGTTTTATATATATTTTTTGAATAACAATGTTTTTTTAAGAATATTTGTAAAAAATATGAAATAAAAAGATATACTGATAAAAATAAATCTCAATATAAATAACGGTTATATTAGTGTGTCGAGCTCTTTTAACATAATATCGCTATCGTATTGGAAACGCAGCTACTATCGAGAATAGTAATAGCCAACATGTGTAGGAAATACACAATGAAATGTTTGGGACTCCAGTTAATTTCTACGTCAATTTATAGCGAAGGAATGGCTGTAAATCAAGACCCAATTAAAATACTGTAACTGAAGTAAGGAGAACTCGTCTTGCCATGTTTTAATGATTTGGCTTATGTAGAAAAGGTAAGCAACTTAAAACACGTTGAAACTATTGGCCTTTTAGAAAAGTAACGTTGTTCATGTGGTATATTCAGTGATACTTGTAAAACATAAGAAGCTTTGAGGTTGGCACTGGGTTGGATCGATTTGGCCAACTACCAGTATTTACACGGAGTAATTGCTATCTGCCCTTCCCTAACCATCTAGTGGGACCGGTAGTAGTGATTATCAAAACAAACAGTTCTGTATTTAAAAAAAAACAACATTCAAATACTTAAAATTACTGATGAACCTACAACTAAAAAACTCCTTTAAAAATATAATATAATAACTAAAATATATTATTAAAAAAGAGTCCCTTTAGGCAAGGTTCCGAAGATACTGAGCGTTCCCCATTTGAATAGCTAGACTGATTCTTTGTCCGAGCTAGCTGCCAGCTCTTCGGTCTCCTGTGATGTCGACTAACCTTTTTGCTATTTCCTTAAAAAGGCTTATAGCGCTAGGGCCCCACGGACCAAGGGTCTCGACACCGAATGAGACAAATTCATATTCGGAGCCTATACCGCTGTATTTGCATGCTTTGGCTTTTTCAGCCACTTCACAAGCCGCACCAGCTCTGTTGTTGGTCCCATATAGATGGGTAGGGGCTAGCGTGTCAGAAGAGGTTGCATCCCACACCAGCACCCGGCCCATCTTCCATGGAATCAAACTTAAAAATTAAATAATAAAGTATACTATAATCTTGAAGTATGGGCGAGAGTATGAACCCTTTTTCGACACCATATATTTATTATAAAAAATGGTCCGAAACCACAAGAAACTGCTTAGTAACAATCTTTGTCGTAATCTCACTACACTACTACTAAATGTCAATGTGCCAAAGCATAATGGTACAACTAGAAGTAATTGTGGTCTAGCGGAGTAACAAATTTGTTTGACTAAACATGTGATGACTACATATTAGCAATCAAAGTTCACTTCGATCATGCCATTAGAATCTATAGTCATAACCATTAAATATAAACTCAAAATTACATTTAGAATCAATCTTAACGTAGTTCTAAATACGAATATACTCATAAGGATTAAGAGAAACTATATCAAAACCCGCCATACAATTAGTGACTTATTAGACATGTTATTAATTAACAAAAGCACAGGGTGACATACTGCACTTAAGCACATACTATATCAATATGACACCGTCTTTGCCCCTCTAATATACATAAATTAACTAACAACTACCCAATTTACCCAGGCAAATGTTTATAAGAGGAGAAATGCTTCAATTAAATTCCCTTGATAGCCATTTCAAGGGACACACTGGCGTTTGATAAATAAAATTACAATATTCTCACCGTTAGACGCATTTGATTTGGCTATTAAAGAATTCGACTACTCGTAAGTACTGATAGTGCTCGCAGTATAAGCGAAATCAGGAGAGCTTCTGTTAAAAATAACCTTTAGGCGCATGAGGGGTGATTTTTTTACGGATGTAACGCAATTTAGCTTCACCAAGATGTGCAACGTTTTGCGTCACGAAGATATGCAACGTTTTGTATGCTAATTCTTTTGAAGGTTAGGATGTTTTAATATTTACAAATAACATCGTCGTTACAGCCCATAAATGTCCCACTTCTGGGTCTGGCCTCCTCCAAATTCATGGAGGGAAATTAGCCTACTGTACGACGGCTTGGCACAGGGTTTGTATTAAGTTTCCTTTTCTTGGGGCTAGGGGATCTACCTCTTGTGTTTCTTAATTATTATTCTTTTAATATACTATTTTTCATCGTCGGGTATCCATGAGGATATGCAACGTAAAAAAAGTGTTGTCTCAATTTTCCTTTTCAAGTGGCAGATCACCTTGCCATTTGCGTTCCTTTACTCGCCTCTTACGACATCTACAGGGTGGAATTGGGTTTGTGACATCGTGTATTCTAAATCCGTCACCATACGAAATAAGGAAATAATATTAAATGACTAAATGTGTCTTTGTATTAAGAGAAGATTGGTTACTTATTTGCCAATATTTTTATTAAACACTGACTAATCCTTGCAGATCAATTTTATATTATACATTCCATTATTTGTTTGTTGAATCACCAAAAGCAATTTTGTTGTTAAATGTACAAGTTTATATCAAGCAAGAATTTTTTTTGTTTAGAAGCATAATGCAAGTAAAAATATAAGACTACCTGTGCATTTTTTGAATATACTGCTGTCAACGAATGGTACATTGTCAATAATGTTAAATTTTTATTATACGAATTAGGAATTTTATTACTCAAACGTACGGGCGCGCGTCCCAGCGGTGGGCGTGCGTCTAAACGTTTGATGTTTCAAACATGTCACATGTACTTGCTATGTTTAGGGTGAAGTGAGTACGTGTTAGGCTTAATTTACACTTACACAGAAATGCTGGTATTTGAATGAAATAGGTATAAATTGATAGAAGATTAAAAAAATATAATCGTTCTTAAAATATAATATCATCAATTTAGCTCATTGCTGAGTAGAGTTTCCTCCAATTTGAAGGAAGGACGTTCATATCCGTAATGAATGAGCGTATATATCCATGATAGACTTTAATGACGTTGAAATTTTCTATCGCTATCTGAAGTTAGTTGCCGATTATCCAGTGGATACTTACAGTCCTTGCCAAACTTTATCTCGGAACCTAGTCGCATTACGTTGCGCAGAACATAAAATCAGGCATCAGCAGGAGGTACGCGGGGCGCGAAAGCAGGGAACGCCCGCGCGCGCTGTGTTCCACCCGCAAGCGTCCTCGCCTCCCGCGAGTTAGTGTGAGTGTGCTACGTTCGTATTTGTTATGAAATGTACGATGCACAAGTTTGTACCAACACGGCTACATTCAGAGCGGCCATAAAGATTAGTGAGGACTATAATTAGTAGTTGAGAAGAAATAAATAGATATAAATAAACATTTTATTTATAAAATTAAAACGTTATTTAAAACTAATTATATCGTCTAATTTATGATTGCTGTATTATTATAAAGTATGATTGTGCTTTTTTTGATGATTTTGTTTAATAATAACATAGTTACACAACATAACATTAATATTTTAACTGAACAATTATTTTCTGCCACAGTATTTTTTTACTTCTTAGCCCTTAATGACCCACTGTTGAATCGGGCCTCCTCCAACTAAATGGAGGTAATTTTTTTAGCATCTACAGGACCACTGTTTACCGATAAGAAAAAACCTTTTAACGTATGCTTTGCGTGAGAATTGATCACACAGTGTTGTCAGGAATAGTTTAAATTGGTCATTCAACTATTCATTTTCATTGATATTTTTAGTTTGGTTTAAGTACCAATGTAAACCAGCCCTTTGAAAGCAATTAATCAACTGCTTTAGTGTCTAAACTGTGGAAGGTTGTAAGAAAACATGAACGTTGTAGGCTATGTTGAAAGTCGATACTGTTGGCATTGTGAGAATTCAGCCGTGATAATAGTTGCGCAAGAGCAAGCTTGATGGCTTTGTCGACATTGTTCTGCGTTTTATGACATTGTAGTACAAGCTTCATATAATATGTTACATGGTTTTGACTCGCATTATCACTATCACTACTTAGTATAAAACAAAGTCGCTTTCGTCTGTCCGTCCCTATGTATGCTTAAATCTTTAAAACTACGCAACGGATTTTGAAGCGATTTTTTTTAATAGAGAGACTAGCTGACCGGGCAGACGTCCTGCATGATATTTGTTTACCGACTGCAGCGCCATCTGTCGGGCTGATTTGTGAATCTAAACCATCCTCGGTGCCACCCAAACGCATACAAAAAATTTCATTCAAATCGGTTCAGCCGTTTAGGAGGAGTTCAGTCACATACACACGCACACAAGAAATATATATATTAAGATAGATACCAGAGGAAGGTTTTTAAGTATAATACATCCATAATATAGTAGAGAAACACTTATTAATTTAGAGGTTCATCATTGCACCCGTGCGAAGCCGGGGCTGGTCGCTAGTTTGATATAATTTCTTTTTATAAATGGTGTGTTTGCGTGCTGAAACCTTATTTATTGAAATATTTAGATCAATTTAGCCGCATGAAAAGGAGGATTGATCCAACTGCACGTTGGGTAGTAGACTGATTTTCTTCCATTAAATGAATCAACAGGCTAATTACCCTCCATGTAATTGGAGGAGGTCCGACTCAGCAGTGGGTAATTATAGGCTGAATAGTAGTAAATGAATCAGAGTTTTTTTATGCTGAGAGAATATGATTAGGATTAATGAAGCTTTTTCTTTGTCTCTCGATGAGACTGTATCAGATATAGAAATTGAATCTTAACCTCCTTTTTCACTTTTATGAATATTTGATAAAAAAGCAAGGTTGTTGATAATATCAGTATCATGCAGTATTTCCGTGTGGTGACGGATTTAGAATATATGTCACCAACCCACATCATCCAGAGGGTGTCATAAGAGCCGACTCACGGAATGCAAGACGCAACCTAGTCTACGAGAAGAAATACTTGGTACAAACCCCATGCCATTTTGTCTAGCCAACGTGGCACAGTAGACTAATTTCCGTTCATAAATTTAGAGGAGGCCCGACTCAGTAGTGGCTGAAATGGTAATGACGATTATGCCGATGGCCAAAAACTTTATATAAAATAGATTAGTCGTGTATCATTTGGCAAGAAACGAAAATATGTGAAAGATTTCAACCAACTAAAGTGGAACGACAGCAATTTTAGACAGTCGCCTCGGCCTCACTAAAGAAACGGCAACGAAATGATGCCAATGCGCTGTCAATCTTACACCAGATAAGTTTTTGCGGACCAAGATAAACTGTCTGCGTCCAAATATAATTATACGATATTTCAATGTGTTTTTCTCTCAATTACAGCGACGCAAAAGCAGCTGAGGCGTCCTAAAATTCTTCTGTAATGAGCATTAAGCATGCCGATGTGTGCCAAAACTTGGAACTTTGTAAAGGTTTCCAATTGTATCACGAAGTTAGTTTAGCGACCCGCCCCGGGTGCAATGATTAACCTCTAAATGTATCAGTGTTTCTCTAAAATATTATGGATGCATTATACCTAAAAACCTTCCTCTTGAATCTATTAAAAAATACCGCTTCAAAATCCGTTGCGAAGTTTTAAAGATATATGCATACATAGGGACGGACAGACGACAGCGACTTTGTTTTATACTATGTAGTGATAGTGATAGTGATGAAACAAGGTACTTCACCGGTAAAATTTGTCGATGGTTACGATTACATTTAGTCGTCGTCGTTACAGCCCATAAATGACCCATTACTGGACGGGCCTCTTCCAAATTTATGGAGGGAAAATAGCATACTCTGCCACCCTGGCAAGACGGGTTGGCACAGGGTTTGTATCAAGTTTTCCTTCTCTTTGGGGCTAGGTGATCTGCCTCTAGCGTTATTTTAGTCGCCTCTTACGACACCCTCTGGATGGTATGCGTCGGTGACATTGTGTATTATAAATCCGTCACCATACGGACGGATTTACTTTTATTACTTCGCAACATTTGATCCTGCTGGCTGAATGCTTTAACAATGTAACAAGATCGTTTTTTTCATAGCCATCGACAAATTTACGACAAGACATGGCGTCTTTTCTAAAATCAGTAATGTAATGTTGTGATGTCTTAGGTTTTTGTAATTATTACACTAGTACTACTACAAGTACTAATCCGTCATCACACGGAAAGATTAAAATATAATATATCATTATAAATCAGAGGTGTTTAAATTTAAAAATATAATTTTGGTGTCGGTATGAAACATTTAATTTTGGCTATGATGTTTACTTTCGTGCACACCCAAAAATTGAGAAAATAATTTCTCAATATCAAGTTAGAGGAGCCCCGATTCTGTAATGGGTAGGTTTGAGTGAATGTAGTAGCACAATTCATCCATGCGTATATTAATTAATCTTCACCAGTCAACGTCCAAAAATTAATCTATACTAATATATTGACTGCCTCGTTGGTCTAGTGGTCAGATGTGCCGCCTTTGGATCAACGGGTCCCGGGTTCGATTCCGGGGTCGGGCCAGTGTCTTTGTCTAAACCAGAGGCACTGGCTCCGAGTCTGGGTGTCATTTCTATCTATAATATGTATGTATTTACAAAAAAAAAATGTATATAAGTAGTTTATCATCCATCTCGTTACCATAACACAAGCATTAAGTTGCTTAACTTGGGACGAGATGGCGTTGTGTGAAATGTCCAAGGATATTTATTTATTTTATTTATTATTTATTTATATTTTATATTTTTATATATTTATATAAAGCTGCAGAGTTTGTTTATTTGTTTGTTTGTTTGTTTGTTTGAACGCACTAATCTCAGGAACTACTGGTCCGATTTCAAAAAATCTTTCAGTATTAGATAGTCAATTTATCGAGGAAGGTATATTTTATTTTCAAAAGAATTAGGGATCCATATGAAAATTGCGATTTTGTAAACCAAGGTGTAAAATCGAAAACCTATTTATGCGTGCGCTGCAAAAACAATAGAACAAAATGATGTACTACGGATTTGTAGGTCTTATAAAGATCTACAAAAAAGTCCGCGAGAGCACATATCTAACTATCATAGTTTAGTCACAATAACCGATTTTATGTTCATAAAAAATATGCACGGGTTCGAAGCCCACGCGGGCGAAGCCGCGCGCAAAAGCTAGTACTGTAATATTTTTTAACCCGTTCCTATCCTTTAACAGTTGCCGCTACATCAAAGGGTGACCGACCGTCACAGCGTATCACACTCTGGCGCGAAATTGCGACTCATTGACAGAAAAAAATACAGTTGCGACATTGGATTTTTGCATTTCAATTAACAACACTATTTCTTTGGACGTTTGCTTTGGATCAGACTTGTATATTTGACATTGGCACAATTAAGTCGTTTATGCAATTAATTGACACATTCTAAAAAACATATTTAGCACACAATTGAAAACAAAATAAATGTTCTTTTATTACATTCGAAGTAAAAATAAGAAAAATCAGAAATATTTTTTTCAGTCTCGTTACTGCTACTAGACTTACGAGTCATGGAATACATGGGCTTGATATTATTTGAAACTTAGAATATTACATACGTATAATATGTGCAAAGATGCGTAGAGATTGTAAGATATTTCGAATATTTTCCTTTAAATGTCAAATATGATGGTAACTATAGCAAATTTTCGGAATTCAAACATGTCTTGCAAGTTAAATAATTGGCATTTGCGAGTTACCCCCGGATGTTCGTATAACGATCTTTCCATGGAACAATTAGTAAACAGCGTTGCCATAGCAACGGGCGTGTAAACAAGAACGGGGTAAGTGCCTCGATCTTGTCTTGGAGTTGTGGAAAATAGGGTTTGAAATTTGCGAACATATATAATAATTAGGGTGGGGATCTTGGCGTATTAGATTACGCTGTAACGTGGGCCTTCATTTATCAAAATTATCATTTCTAAGGGTAAGAAAATATACGCATGTAGTCAAATTATAATAAACAATTAAATACGATACTAAATACGATCCGAATCTGAGTGTTATTTTAATATAAATAGTTGTACTCAAACATTTGCCTATTTAACATTGTATTTTAATGTTACAGTGAATACTCACGAAAACAGTAAAATCAAATATTATTTATGCACATCGTCATAGGTGTTTATATGTAAAATATACTCAAGAAAATATTTATAACAAGTCTTAGGAATTATTGTTGTTTTTGAATTGTTTGAGAATTTTGAGACTAACCTATAAAAAAGCGATGGAGTATTACCGTAACCTTGATAAAGTATGTGTAACAAAAATGATAAATACCTATTCATCGAACGGATCGATAATAAGACTACTAGACTTGTATACATTGTCTGTAGTTATTGGTAGCTATAGAGAAATGATAAATGACTACGCCGAGGCAACACGATAACAATAGTACCTAGGTATCCGTGTGGTGACGAATTTAAAATATATAGTGTCACTGCTCTATTCCATCCTGAGGGTGTCGTAAGAGCCGACAAAACGACAAGTCTGAAAACCTATCCCCAAGAAAAGGAAACGAAATACTGTGCCAACCCGTCTGGCCAGCATGGCCCAGTAGGCTAATTTCCCTCCATATAATGGGAGGAGGCAGTGGGTCATTTATGGGCTGAGTAGTAGTAGACCAATATTCTAAGCTTTCAATGTAATTATCCCGAAAGCTTCATTCTTCAATACAAGATTAAAATATGTTCCTCACCATTATTCCGAACCGTTTGCGCTATCATATCACGTATCTAATAGATTTCCCGCTTTCATATAAACTCGACACCAACATTCGATCTCACGGCCAAAACAAAGGAATAAACGTACAAAAATTGTTCAAACACCAGCCCCGCAGAAATAGTCCCAACAAAGCGACCCGAAAAATGCGCTGTGAAATACATAAACAAATAAACGATTCAAAGGCTGAGTATGAACATCAAATAGTTTTACATTAACATCCCCTTTTTCTGTTTATAGTTTGTCTACGGCGTTCCTAATAAATTTTAATATGGCGCTTTTTATCTATAGTGTGTTGGTAAACAGTGGACATGTACTATGTGACGTCCGATTTTATGATTATCGATTTTATGCTCGTAAATATAGCGGAGCTTTTATAGGGCATTTTATGAATCTTCCTGTAGGCATACAATGATATGTAGCAATCCTATTGAAAATAGATATCCTGGCGAACAGGTTTTTAATTGCAATTTGGTGTACTGTCCTGTAGACCCGCTACCGAGTCAGCCCTCCTCCATATTCACGGAGGGAAATTAGCCTACTGTGCCACGTTGGAAAGACGGGTTGGGTGGTTTCTTCAGCGGCTACGTGATCTGCCTCTTGCTTTTCCTTGCGTCTTACGACAACTTGAGCATGGTATGGGTTGGTGATATTGTATATTCTAAATCCATCATCTCACGGAACCAACATAACTTATTATGTATTAAAAGTTATTAATTTAAAATTAAATAACCGTCAATGACTTTAATAATAAGTGATAGTAGGAACTACAACAAATATGTTTTATATGTAGAGCAATATACAAAATTGCAAAAATTTATTCCATAAACACTAACTTAAGTAATATGTACTTACAAAACACTAACTTAAGTAATAAAACAAGACTAAAAATACCAAATAACCTAAAACTTAAATACTAAAATATATTATTTAAAGGAGTCCCTTTAGGCAAGGTTCCGAAGATACTGGCAGCGTTCCCCCTTTGAATCGCTAGACTGATTCTTTGTCCGAGGTAGCTACCAGCTCTTCGGTCTCCTGAGATGTCGACTAACCTTTTTGCTATTTCCTTAAAAAGGCTTATAGCGCTAGGACCCCACGGACCAAGGGTCTCGACACCGAATGGGACAAATTCATATTCGGAGCCTAGACCCCTGTATTTGTGTGCTTTAGCTTTTTCAGCCGCTTCACAAGCCGCACCAGCTCTGTTGTTGGTTCCATGTAGATGGGAAGGGGCCAGTGTGTCTGAACAGGTTGCATCCCACACCAGCACCCGACCCATCTTCCATGGAATCAAACTCATACCGTCCGGTCTCTTACCATCGTCTCTTGCAATGCCAGTCGGCTCAAGTAGACTGGGCACGTTGACGGAGGTAAGGGACCGGCGTATGATATCGTTAAGTGCGGCATGTCTCGAGAAGCGGCCTGCACTTTTTTGGCATGACAGTCCGTGATGTCCTAGCTTGTCGACATCACTGCCACAGGGACATTTATGAGGAGCGCAGACCGGAACCCCAAGCCGTAGACACGTTGCGATTCGAAGCGTGTCAGGCTCAAGAAATGTTCCCGTTTTTGACGAAGGGTACGCGTGAAGCCAGTAGCCGGCCTCGTGCGCACCCACGGCCAAAAGCCTAGCACGCGCCGAACCCGTACTACAGCTTAAAAGGTTGTCATATGACAATTTGCAGTTTATGTAAAAAATATGTTATAAAATATGTTTATATACAAAATTAATTTCACATCACGTATTAAATAAAGAAATTTACTTTTTTATTTATTGGATAAATTAAGCCCAAGTTAAATTTCATAGCACAATTATTTTTGATCCCTAGGGCAATTAATTTATTTGGTTTTAAACCTCAAATATGTATGAAGGTTCAATTTCAGAACTAATCAGCTACGAATACAATTAACCCTTGACAAAGTTAAGGCCAAACTCATTTTCTCGGCCAAGTTGAATGTCGTCGGATTAATAACAAACTAAGTTCGGTACACTAACGTCTAGCTTTGACGATTCTTGTTATTGACAGAAATTAGGCTTACGAACAAACATTGAAGATAAAATCTAGTTATATGCTATAGTTTTCTTCTGTGTGATACTTTAGGTCAAAATTTGCGGCTTAGAAGGTAGCTATTTTACATGCACGTTTTATTTGAATCAAACATTATCCAGACAAAGTGACAACCGATTTAATTATTGTATTTGGAAAACAAAGTGTCACTAAACAATTACATGCTCAGGGTATCGTAGGAGGTCATTGAAGAACTAGACAGATAGAAAATCTAAGAAGAGAAGAAAACATGGAACTTCTGAAAACCAGGAAAACTTGAATTGAAATCTTGTACCAATTTTATACAAATTTGCCTCTGTAGCCATGCTACCAAGTCTAACGAGTTGGCAGGAAGCCTAACGTTGCAAAATTGGAGGAGGTTTGACTCAGTAGTAGCCACTTCTGTGTGTCTCTATTCATAACTAGCGGACCAGACAGACTTCGTCCCGTTAAAAAGATAGCGGTATTATATTGCAAATTGACGTTAGGAACACACGTACATTGCTTAGACAACCGTGAGTGGTTGTAATTTAATATGAACTTTATACAATAGCAATAAAGCTTAAATTATCTCTACGTTTTAATTAGAAAACGTTTGTATGGGAAAAAGAAAAAGGCTGCTTTTAGGGGTTTTCCTGCAATTATTCGAATTTTTCTCGCCGTAAAAACTATCCTTGAACTTCAACGAACATTTAAAAAAAAAAGAATTGGCCAAATTGGTCCAGGCGTTGTTGAGTTATGCGCTTACCAACACATTTTGAGATAGAAGAAGATATGGCCAATATGCCAGTAAGTATTTGCATATAGATTGGTATAGAGTTTACTTCTAAGTCCCGACTCTCCTCTATCATCAGAGTACGAGGTGCGACCTCTAAGCCGTAATGGCGATATGGCCTAATCGGAGGGCTGAGAAGACGTGGCTTCCATCTGCGAGGCCGTCGCAGAAGGGGGCGGCCAGTGGTACGGAACGTAGGAAACTATGCATTCGCTGTAGGCAATAAGAATGTCCTTAACGAAGCCAAATAATAAAAAATGACTAGGTACCAAGTTGTCTTTCTGTTTTCGTCAGGTTTACCTTGCAACTAAAATGAAATATATTATTCTGGAATTAACATTAACACAATGGTTAAAAATAAAAAAAATAAAAAGGGGAGATGGAGGGATTGTAGGAGTGCAGAGTTGTGTGTGAAAGGTGTGAATGTAGGTATGACGACTGAGAGGTATGTGTGGAGACTGCCACCTGGTGTGGGACAGGGGCCGTAAGATGATAATGGTGTTTATAAATATGACGATTTATAAGAGTTTTGTGATGAAACCTACGTAAATAAAGTTCCTTTTGAGTTTGAGTTTGAATCGCTAGTACATAGGCTTTACAAATATATCTGTGTCGACGACTTTTGTCACCACACTAGTAATCTACTACAGCTACTACTCAGCTTATAAATTACCCACTACTGGGTCGGGCCTCCTCCAGTTACATGGAGGGTAATTAGCCTACTGTGCCACGCTGGTCAGACGGGATGGTACAGGGTCTCGTTTCAAGATCTCCTTCTCTTGCGTATAGGTTTTCGGCCTTGTCAACTCTTACGTCTATTGTCGACTCTTACGACACCCTCACGATGAAATGGGTTGTTGACACTATGTATTCCAAATACGTCACCGCATAAAATACGTAATAGTAACTAGAAATCATTAAGTTATTATTATTAATTTGTTGCCTTCATCAAACTTTGAGCTTTTAAACATTTATATAGTCACCATATTATATGGAACTAGCAGTCTTTAAGATGGCGAGTATTGTCATCGTTACATACTATCAGAAACTCGTTCAGAGCATGTTATTTCATCCTAATTACTGTCCACGTTTTAACCTTAATAAACAATGTTGTTATTCTTCATAATACAAGTGAAGCCCACAAAAATATTAACTTTCATTTTATTTACTCATGTTGGTTTTACCGTTTATCCTTACAATAACCCTTTTTCTGTATTACATTTTAGTAAACACGTTCTCACACGGTCTGGACATTCAAATCACCGATCGATTTGTAAGTTTGTGGTACCTTTTGATACTTTATCACTGTAATAATTGTTTGTTATTTGCATATAAATTTAGACTTAGGTGACATTGATACAAGATTTATTATAGTATACATTTGAAGGATTATCGATGTTCATGATTTAAAAAATTACGCGGGTGAATTTGAATCACAGTGCTCCATTTAAATGCCAGAATTGTAAATGTCTTACCGCTAAACATTTACCATTAAACATTCAAAAGAAAAACGAAGGTTTATGTTGGCTCGCGTACTTTTTAAATGTAGTCTTCCTAAATGTAAATGTAATACTTCCTTTAAAACAAAACGCTAACATGACTGACATTGCATAATACAAGCAACTATCATACTCGTATTTAAGGTGATGAACCTTTTTTACTCAGACTGTACCTCAGAAAGTACCAAACAATAATGTTTCCTAATTTAAATCTTTTTTCACTTAATTGGATTCCCGAAATTAGTTCCTCAAGCTTCCAATCGCGACAAAATCGGTGTTACACAAGAATCAGAATGTGTGGACCTCGATATTTTTTCTATTTTATGGTCCTAAGGTTTCATACCACGCTAGTAGAACCGTAAATACAGTACAACAAATGTCTCATTGGTAACGTTTAGGGTCAATTTCGACCAATAAAGTTGCGCGTGGGTTGATAACACGACCAGTGTTACACGATCTGTGTAT
Source organism: Clostera curtula (assembly GCA_905475355.2). Lineage (NCBI taxonomy): Eukaryota > Metazoa > Arthropoda > Insecta > Lepidoptera > Notodontidae > Clostera > Clostera curtula. The sequence continues at coordinate 11,430,829 of FR997804.1, forward strand.
ATGTAATCTTATTTGTATATCAGATATGATTAAGATAAAACTATGTGGTTTATATCGAGATGAGGTGTAGATATGCTACGCTTTTGGATTGAGTGTGAGAAATACACCTATCTTCCAAACTGGGGTATCAATATATTTTGCTTTCAATTCGTGATTTGTTATATTTTTTTACTGTTAACACCATCAGTCTCGCTGTTGAAACTTTTTCATAAGTATTGCGTGCAATAAATCACTACATAGTATAAAACAAAGTCGCATTCTTCTGTCCGTCCCTATGTATGCATAAATCTTTAAAACTACGCAACGGATTTTGAAGCGGTTTTTTTTAATAGATAGAGTGATTCAAGGGGAAGGTTTATATGTATAACCCACCCCCGCTTTGCACGGGCGAAGCCGGGGCGGGCCACTAGTTTAATATAAATAAAAACCTTATTGGTGAGCGATGCCGAAAATACTAGATGGTTTTGCACAGGGTTTCGTATTACTCGTCAATGCCCCTTATCTTGTAGTTACATTTTCTACCGTCATTTCAATTAAAATTAAATGGGATCTAGTCAATTCCCAACTAATCACGATATTAACATTATGCTGCTTACTATAATATAAATAGAAACCGCGGCGCACTTTTAGTAATATAGTTAGTCCACACCCTTTGTTTGTCTTTACTAAAATTTAAAGTTGCTGGTAAATCTATCTGATCGTTTTGCGAACAATGTACGTGGGAGATAATTTAAAAACAAAACTCTCCATATGTGGACGAAACAGTTTTCGTTGTTACTTTGTACAACGATTTCATTTTAAACTAGTCGTTTAAAGTCTTTGGTAGAACATAAACGATGTGTAGGTAGCTTTTAAAATGGGCACTATGACTATTGGTCTTGAGATGCCATGTCATGATTATATTTTGTTAGAAAATAAATAAGAACCCAATCCTGAGAGTTTGTCGTTACAGGCAACTAAATGAATGGGATCACTTAGCTGCAAAAGAAGGAAACTTGATTGCTGCTGTGCATAGTACGCTAATCTCCCTCTATAAACTAGGAAGAGGCCTGACTGAGCTGCGAGTCATTTATGGGCTGAAATCATGGTGGTGATAATGATGATAAAAATGTTAATTAAGTTGATGATTATAAAAAGTACCAATTAAAAATCAAATGATGATTACTGTAGGATGTAGGTATAACATAATTATTATGAATTTCCGGAATGAAGAGCATTTACGTAATCCACTATATTTTTAACTTCTATATCAATCAACCTCTCGTTTATCCTAGGTTCTGCTGTATAATTATGACTACAGACAAAGCCTGCTTAGTCAAAAATAAATCAATACTTATAGAGAAAATTAATATTATTTTACTTTATTTTCAATATTTTATAATCGAATTCACTTAGAAATAGTATATACGACCCAAGCAACCTAATATAACTCCGATTACTAAACTTGTAGAGTAATAATTACGATTAATACTAGGTTTCATTTTCTAGAACCCCTTACTAGAAGCCTTACTCATACTTCAAGATATCAAAATATTTAAGCACAGAACTACTTACGAGTATTTTGCTCAGCTTTGCCTTCACTACGGATAGCTAAAGGATTTTTTTTACACTACGTATATAAAAACACTATATTGTATTTTTTATGAAATAGGAATAAAATTTATGTGCATAGTATAAAAAGAAAGTAATATCAAAATGGATGTATATTTTTTGTAATAGTTTTAATCCTACACAGCTGTATGTTACTTTGAACGCGTAGGTATGAAAAAATTGACACGGACATCATAGATTCCAATGCGGCTAAACGAGCATCAATCACAACAATTAAGCATAGCGTACCACACGCCCACACATCTTAAACAAATCGTGGCAGTATAGGACATTGGTAGGTGGCTAAGGAACTTAAAATCCAATTGGGGGAAAAAGGAAAAGATAATGATTATGTTAGTAAACATTAATTAACCCTTAATATTATTTTATGTGTATGTTTGTGACGTATAATTTCATGCGTTTATTTAAAGTGTCCACAAAACAAAATAATCTGATGTGGTGTGGTGGCGGACTTAGAATACACTGTGTCACAACCTCTTTCCATTCTGAGGATGTCATTAGAGCCGACGAAATTAATTGACAAGGCCGATAATAGAACCACAAGAGAAGGGAAACTTGAAGAGAAATCTTGTGACAACTTTTTACTACTTACTAACGGATTACGCCTGACTCAGCGGTGGGTCTTTTATGGGCTGAGTGAGAAGAGTAGATAATGCATATCCCATAGAAACGCTGTTCAGTGTAATGAAATAGCGAAGAAAGAAGCGAAGAAGTGAAGAAAAAGTTTGATCCAAATATAGCAAAAAATTCGACCATTTCATTAGGCCACATACACACATTTATTTCACTTTCACGTAATGTTGATGGTTGTTAACATAAACTTCACAAAGAACTTATATTTTACGTACAAAACAATAATAGTATTATAATAAAATTATCGCGATTCAAAAAAACTAAATAAAAATAATGCACAAAGCGCCATCGTTTTGTTATTCCAAGGCGTGAGCCTCCAGTCAAGAATCGATGGCAAAAAATCGTTTTGTGTTGTTGATTGAAAACGGGAATATTCAATAATCCATTAAACCATAACGTTGGTGTTTTGACACATGACTTACGAGGTCGGTACCGCATGACTGATGCGTGACCCCCAGGGCACAGATCGCGTTCTCACCTATCATATTCAACGATGCTGTTGAGATCTACTTTTGGCCGTTTAACTTATCTAGTCCTTAGTATACAGATTAAAAATACATGTCACCACCTCATTGCATCTCGAGGGTGTCGTAGGAGTAGACAAAAGGAAATGACAATGCCAAAAACCTAGCCGCAAGAGAAGAAAAACTTGATACGAAACCCTGTTCCAACCCGTCTTGCCAGTGTGGCACGGTAGGCTAATTAGCCTCCATATGATGGGCCCGAATCAGCATTCGGTTATTCATGGGCTAAATAGTAGTAGTTGGCGCAGTAGTTGAGCGATCGACTGCTGCGCAGCATGTCGCGGGTTCGATTCCCGCACTGAAAAAATATTTGTACGTCCTACAAGTATTTGTTCCGGGTCTGGGTGTTTTCTATCTATAATATGTATGTATTTACAAAAAAAAATGTATATATAAGTAGTTTATCATCCATCTCGTTACCATAACATAAGCATTAAGTTGCTTAGCTTGGGAGGAGATGGCGTTGTGTGAAATGTCTAAGGATATTTATTTATTATTTATTTATATGCTTAAACGTATGGTGACGGATTTAGAATACTTAGTGTCACCACCCCATACGATACCGAGGGTGTCGTAGGGGCTGATAAAAGCAAATTACAAGGACGATAGCCTTCCTTATGAAGTTTATATGAAACCATATGCCAACCCGTCTGGCCAGTGTGGTCCAGTAGGCTAATGAATCTACATGCAGGAGGCCCAACTCAATAGGGTCGTACAATTAACAAAAACGTTGTAATACAATTTCAATTCGTTCGAAATTCACAACACATTGTCCACGCAATAGAATATAGGTTTTTTTTTAAATTTTTGATTTAAGAGACGAGAGGTTTTTATAAAAATTACTCTGAATTCGATTATGAATTGTGAATTCATCAGGAAAATTAAAACCAACGAACGGTATTTCTCACTAAGAAAATATAAAATATTTTCACCCAACGAACAATGAGAAATCTTCAATGACAATTCGATTTCATCAATCAATGGAGACGATTTTTTTAATCATAGTCTTTTGTTGAGCGATTTTTCTTTGATTGTACATTCTATTCCAGCTGCTTACTAAATGTCACGATTTTTCAAATGATTTAAATAAACTGTAATTAAATTAACTTTCAAAGAGCACACAAGACAAAAAAATAGCGGGAAATTTTAAATAAGTTTTTAAATTTGTGAACATTGCTAGGTAGAATTCCGTATTGGTTTGTTCGAGTGGTGACGGATTTAGAATACATAAGGTCAGCAACCCAGGCCATCCTGAGGGTGTCGCAAGAGACGACTAAAGGAATTCAAGTGGCGGATCACCTAGCCACAAGAGCAGGAAAACTTGATACAAACGCTTTTTTTTAGACGGATAACCCTTTATGGGTACCCAGCCGCATTGGGGCCACGTCTGGATTATGTGGGACTCTAAGGCGCGTTAAGATGGTGATTTGCGCCTTGGTTACCCACTAAACCCCCGTCTATGTCCCGACACGCGCTATATTCCTGTGGATCTTATTTCTCCACTGGGTGAATTTGAGCGGCAGCGGCAGAGGGAAATGCTGCTCGAACCTATCTATCAGGCTCCATTCTGGAGCATTTCTCCTAATCACTCACACGGAGGCCCGGGTAGGGTGGCGACGTCTGCGTCCCCTTCTAGCTCGGCGCATAGGGTGGGCTCCGGGAGCTCTCTCTCGCTCCCTCTCATCTGCTTCCTTGGCTCTCATTACAGTGTCCGCAAAAGTGGCCACAGCCTGCCATGCTCTCTCGCTTCCGACCATCTCCGCGACCAGGGTTGGAAGCGAGAGGTCAGGTCCCACAACCGCAATGAGAGCCGTCCTTTCCTGGTGCCACGTCGGGCACTCCTCCACCATGTGACTACTATCGTGCCAAAAACCCTGTGCCAACCCGTCTTGCCAGCGTGTCACAGTAGGCCATTAATTTCCTATGAATTTGGAGGAGGCTCGACTCAGTAGTGGGCCTTTTAAGGGCTGAATAGGAGTAGCGATAATGAAGAAAGGGCTTAATATTTTTTCTTATGATTTTGATCACAACATCAATAGTACTTACAACCGATTATTTTATAGCTTTTGTTACAGGGATTTTGTTTTAACTTGTATAGAAGCCCAAATATATTAAAGCAAAACTGTAAATCAAATCGGGACAACTTAAGTATTGTAAAATAATATTTACATAAAAACACTAAACTAACAACCTTGGGATTTTCGTTTTTTCTTATAAATGTCAACTAGCGACCCACACCGGCTTAGCAAGGGTGCAATGAGGAGCCTCTAAATTTATCAGCGTTTCTCTACAAAATTATGGATGTATTATACATACAATGAAATCGCTTCAAAATCCGTTGTGTAGTTTTAAAGATTTAAGCATACATAGGGATGGACAGACGACAGCGACTTTGTTTTATAATATGTAATGATTTAATTTACTATTTTTAAGCGATGGATAATATTACTTACTTAAAGATTTGTGGCTCGAGTCTTAACTCAAGGTCTTGTTGAACAGTGGACCTCAATGCACAGATTACTCTAGATAAAAATCAGGGCCATAAAAGTAAAACTGTGTCGGACGCCATTAACAATGGCAGTAAGTTCTCAAATTATTTAAATTGTAAATATCCTTCAAACACACAGACCATACCGGGGTTGTGCCGCGCATTCGTATAGAGATATTTTATGTTTATTTTATCTACACAATGTTTTTCATATGGTAATGTCACAGCTCGAAAAACCTTTCGTCTATACACGAAGTTCACCTTTGACTCTTGGTAAGATGCTGTCTTTGTCATCGCGCTATCTTTTGATATGTTTCGATCGAGAAAGCCGATTATACTGGAGTGGTTGCTAGAGATTTTATAGGCCTTTTATAGTTACTTGGGGAAGTAGCATAAGTGGAGTAGATTGCGTCTTATGACATCATGGAGTTTGCGCGGGAACTTAGTACAGAGTAGGAGAATGGTGTTGTTTTTAGTGCAAATTAAAAAATTTGTTTCACATAAAAAAATGTGAAAAAATATACAAGCTAACTTAGGGTCATCATTATCATCATCACTATCACTATGACTATGACTACATAATGATGTCTTAGGTTTTCACGATCTTTACACATTTCAGACACTTTGCAGTGTCCCGCGACCACGGACACTGCAAAGTGTCTGAAACGTTGGGAATAAAATAAAATAAAACGATCATATCCGTGAAGCCATCATTTCCTGCAATATGACTACATAGTATAAAACAAAGTCGATGTCGTCTGTCCGCCCCTATGTATGCTTAAATCTTCAAAACTACGCAACGGATTTTGAAGCGTTTTTTTTTTTAATAGATAGAGTGTTTCAAGTGGAAGATTTATAATGTTTAATTCATGCATAATTGCACCCGGGCGAAGCCGGGCCGCGTCGCTAGTAATATTATACGGGAAAGAATTTGCTGATTTATAAAAAACTATTTTGTAAGTTGGTTTACCACAGATGCCACTTTTAAAGTTGTTACTACTACTTCTCAGTCCTTAAGTTACTCATGGAGTATGGAGCCCACTGGAGCCTACTGTGCCACGCTGGCCAGACGGGTTGGCGTAGAGTTTCGTTTAAAGTTTTCCTTCTCTTGCGGCTAGTTTTTCAGCTTTATCATTTCCTTTTGTCGGCTCTTACGACACTCTTAGAATGATTTGGTTGGCGACACTATGTATTGAAATTAAACATTTTACAACGTTTTTAAATCCCGACGTTTCGAATGCTTTGCAGCAGTCGTGGTCGCGGGAGAGACTAGATGACAGTTGTCTTCAAAAGTACAAAGAAACAGTTAAAATCTACCGCCTATAATTTTGTTCTATTGATAAATTTCAATGTGTAATAATCGTGAAAACCTAAGAAATCGACACTATGTATTCTAAATCTGTCACTTTACAGAAAACGATCTAAACATGTACGAAATATTACGATAGATTGGTATGTACCAAAAATAAACAGACCAATAAAATTTTATTGATCACCCAAGATAAGTTGACTTGAAACACAAATTCTCACTCTTATCAGGAATGGTTTTAATTTCCCAATTTTAGATAACACGTTGATATTTGGAATCAATAAAATCGTGACTATCTGAGAATTTACGTATCTACAATTCTACACAGTTATTCACTATTATCACGGTTTTGACATTAACTGGTAAACAAAAAGACAAGTTACTGGATTTTGGACATATTAATGATGATAGATTAAGCAAGAAAATATAATTTCGTTCATATTTTTTTACTACTGTTACGCGCCTCTTTAGCCTCGTGGTATATAACAAAAAAGTTATTACTCAGTTCGCAGAGTTTACTTATTAATTCCGTATTTCGCGAAAAACACTGAAACGTTTGGGAAAACCGGCTAAGTTTGCCACAAAAATGTGGAAAACTTAGTAAATATAAGCTGGGTGTCAAAAGAAATAGCCTAATTTAGTCCTTGTTCTTCGAAAATTCAGAGATTCGCCGAAACAAACAGGCAGATAGCTAAAAATATAAAAAATGTTGTAACGTGAAAATGTTGCAAAAATAGGAAAAATGTTATTTTGGTTTAAGTACCGTGTATATCTATATGCACTTAGTAAAAAGCCGTTAATTTAATATTACGAACGGACACTCCTATTCTATTTATTTAAGTGTATTATTAATTGTGTTTTATTACTTCTCTTCACAACGTTGCAGCAAAATCAAAGTCATTGTCGTAGTTTCAGCCCGTAATAGATAACCCACTACTATGTCGGGCCTCCTCCAAATTCATTGACGTGAAATAACCTACTATGCCACGCTGGCAAGTTGAAAAAGGGGTTGTATTGAGTTTTTCTTGCGTTCTATAACCCACCTCTTTCGACACCCTCAAGACGGTACGGGTTCGTGACATTGTGTATTCTAAATCCGTCACCATACGGAAAGCACATATTTTTAATGTATTAATTTTATTGAACATTGTAATTACATAGATACTTAAACGGATTTATCGCGTGTCTAAAACATTATTTAATTCCCGACGTTTCGAACCCTAAATAGTTTTTTTTTTATTTCAGTGTCTATCACTACATAGTATAAAACAAAGTCGCTGTCGTCTGTCCGTCCCTATGTATGCTTAAATCTTTATAACTACGCAACGGATTTTGAAAGCGGTTTTTTTAATAGATAGAGTGATTCGAAAGAAGGTTTTTATGCATAATGCATGCATAATATTGTAGAGAAATACTGATAAATTTTTATGTGCATCATTGCACCCATGCGTAGCCGCGGCGGATCACTAGTTTGTAATAATCGCGAAAGCCTAAGACACTATTATTGTGTTAATTTATTTTTCTCATATGACAGATGGTTTTTTTTCTAAATAAGTACTGTCTATGGCCTGTGTAAAGCCTGGCGAGTCTCTAGTTTACTTATGGCCTTATTTATTATATTATGGCCTTTAAAAAAGAATTGCCCGTTGATCTCGCAACTTGTACAATCACGCCCTAAGAGGTACATCCCAGACCATGTAAAAGTGATCGAGTTACAACGAGCTTGAACTAACGTGTGCATAGAACTTTACATACAATGCATGGTGGGCGTAACGTACAGCACTAGCCTCAAATGAGACTAGACTCGGTAAACAAGGTTTAAGGGTTTGCTTGCAATAGATTTTAAATTTCTATACTAGGTATTTTGTACATTTTATTATTTTTAGACTATAAATCTTTGGGCCTCCTCTAATTTTAGTTAGTGTTGGAGACTAGTATTAATACTATTGTTAAGCTACTACTAAAAAAAAAAAAAATAGTTTTCAAAAAGTCCGCGAGGCGCAGTGGCGCTCGCGCACGGTTCTGTACCAACGATAAAATGGCGGTGTGCAAATAAAATCTGCCGCAACTTTTATAATTTAAAATTTTATTTATTTTATTAAATAATTGAAACTGGTGGTGTATAAATTGGTGAAGTTTCTTTTCAGAGACCCCGTGGCCCCGAGGTGTTTTAGTTTTGATATTGTGCTTAGGTACTCTATAACCTCAACATTCATACATTCCGTATTAATTACAAAAAATATATTTGTGAATTGTAGAAAATTTCACAATACCATCGGAAAAATGATTGACTTATATGTTAAGAATGTACGATAGTAGGAGTCGACAATAGGAAATGACAAGGCTGAAAACCTAGCCGCAATAGAAGAAAAACTTGATACTAAACCCTGTGCCAACCCGTCTGGCCAGCGTGGCACTGTAAGCTAATTTGGAGGAGGCCCGACTAAGCAGTGGGTAATTTATGAGCTGGGAAGTAATAATATGTTAAGAAAAAAAATGTTATGAATCTTGAAGAAAAATATACTTATGTAGAGTTTAGATAAATTTGGGCTGCGGTAATGACGGTGCGTTCTCTCCAAACTGTTCATACGTACTGTCACATCGATATCAATGAAAGCGACGCGCAGCAATTTTAGTCATTGTACAACAGTTTAATTTGCCGTCAAAACCACACAGATATCCAGCCGCGGCTTGGAACGCAGATCCGTAGTCGAAACCGTATGTCTGTGTGCTACATGCTAATAGGCTGCAATTGGCAGAAATCGTCTATTATAAATAAACGTTCATGTTTCAACATTACACTGAAAGACACGTTTTTTGAGCAGTTTCTTTTCATGCGGCGAGGATTTTACCTTTATTACCTTAGTTACTTAAAAAAAACTTTTCGTATCTTTGCCAATACTGTATTTGTTAGAAAAACATAAAAAAATCAAAAACAAAACGCCAATACAAAACACCGAACACACCTTTATTTATTTGGCTATATTAATATTTGATCTTATAACTAGTCATTACTACTACTCAGCCCATAGATGGAGAGTAATTAGCCTACTGTGCCACGCATATGACGACGCAATGGATAGCTATTATTCGCGGACTTGCATTTGATTGGCCCTGACCCAAGGCCTAGGTGTCATTCATTGCGTTAACGTGTTGTGTGTTTCTCTCATCTGGCGAACTTGCTCTCACTATGCTGTTTAGTGCTTTTTGTAAACAAACCCATTGATTTGAAAAAAAAACAACTACAGAGTTTCTTGCCGGCTCTTCTCTGTAGAGCAGCATTCCGAACCTGTGGTAGTTTCAGCATGAATGTGGGTGGATTTAAGGGTTGTGGGAGATCAAGAGAGATGGATGGATTGTAAGCATGAGAAATTGTGTATGAAAGGTGTGACTGTAGATATGACGACTGATAGGTGTGTATGGAGACTACGACCTACCGTGGGACAGGGGTCATAAGATCATGATAATGGTAACTGTAAATATGACGATTTATAAGAGTTTTGTGATAAAACCTACGTAAATAAAGTTAATTTTGAGTTTGAGTTTATAGGGATGCGTGTCAAGTTTTCCTTTTCTTTCGGCTAGCTTATGACACCCTCGGGTTGGTGACATCATATATTTCAAATCCATCACACGGACAAGTGTCCTATTACAGAAAGAAAGTACCAGAATAATTCCTCCAAAGACGCACCACTGTTAAAAGGGAAGTGATTTATCTTGCGACTATTTCGCTGAATGCAGCGGCGCCGGTAATGGCAAGTCTAACGACTATCAGTGAGGTGGCAATAGAAGCCAGTGACATCAAGCAAGGTTGTTAGCAATACTTGTACTCAACTAAGTGGGCTTATATTGTGTTCCTTATAAAGGAGGGATCAACATTTCTTAATGCATATTCAAATCGGAACATTTTTCACTGGCTTAGTGCTCGCATGCTCTTGAACAGCGACAAGTGCGGTACACATAGTGTAAAAAAATCTTCTTCTTCTTTTTTCAATTAACCCCAATGATAAGAATGGATTAACAATTTCAAATTTACATTTAAATTCAAAAGGAATGATGTCTTAGGTTTCCCGAGCTTTGCACGTTGCAGGAAATGATTTCTTGGCGGTCCATTATTGTCGTGTTCATTTTTTTTTAAATCCCAGCGTTTCTGTTATTTTGCAGTGTTCGTGGTCGACGACTCAGAACCGTCAAGAAATCAAAAGGAACTTTCGTGTACTTCTAGTCACAAAACAATAAATAATCGTTACGTATAAAACGACCATCGTCATTTTATGGCCTTTGTCCCACGCTAGGTGGTAGTCTTCTAGTATGTGTATTCACATAAGGTTATGACGCCGTTACCTAACGATTAAGGCAGGTTATGCATTGACTGGTACAGTCATTTGTTTGATGGATGACCATGTGATCTCCTGTGCCTTCGATGCTGATCCCGATCAAGAAGTCATGAAAACTGGTCAACACATCATTCAAATGATTAACGATCGACCCATCTAGGTTCAGTCTAAATATAAATATCCTTGGACATTTCACACAACGCCATCTCGTCCCAAGCTAAGCAACTTAATGCTTGTGTTATGATAACGAGATGGATGATAAACTAATTAAATTAATTATTTTTTTGTAAATACATACATATTATAGATAGAAATGACACCCAGACTCCGAGCCAGTGCCTCTGGTTTAGACAAAGACACTTGCCCAACCCCGGAATCGAACCCGGGACCCGTTGATCCAAAGGCGGCACATCTAACCACTAGACCACAACCACTCCTGGGGCAAAATTTGCCTACTGTTCCACGCTGCAAACAGATTGGCATAGAGATAATATAAAATTTTCCTTCTCTTGCGGCTTAGTAAACTGCTTTAGTTTCCTCTTACGACACCCTCAGAATAACATGGGTTGGTGACATTGTATATTCTAAATCCGTCACCACACGAAACTAGGTTTAACAAATCAAGTTATACCTCGACTTGACTGCCTCGTTGGTCTAGGGGTTACATGTGCCCCCTTTGGATCAACGGGTCCTGGGTTTGATTCCGGGATCGGGCAAGAGTCTTTGTCCTAAACCAGAGGCAATTTCTCTGAGTCTGGTGTAATTTGTGTTCGTGAATTTCATGTATGTAAACTGCCCCCGCGATAAAGGATATTAGTGAGGGGTACGTTTTAAGAAAAAAAAAAATTGCCGACCCATACTAAATTGGTAGAAGAGAAAGTACATACTGTGTTTTCGACTGTCTAAATAAAGCACACATATGAATAGTCGGTTCATAAAATCTTTGCTGGGAGCTCATAAATCATGATACTTCAGAGTTCAAGGAACACGTGTCATAACAATGTAATTTCGTTGACATAGACGGAATGTTGCAGCTGAAAATAGTAAATAGCTTGACGCTCTATTTTCAGATTAACTGGCAGCTAATTTAGAAGTATTTTTAATGTCACATACCATTACCACCCTGAGGGTTTCGTACGAGTGAAAAGGAAATGACGCGGCGGAAAACCTATCCGCAAGAGAAGGAATACTTAATATATAAATAAATATCCTTGGACATTTCACACAACGCCATCTCGTCCCAAGCTAAGCAACTTAATGCTTGTGTTATGGTAACGAGATGGATGATATAAACTACTTATATACATTTTTTTTTTGTAAATACATACATATTATAGATAGAAATGACACCCAGACTCCGAGCCAGTGCCTCTGGTTTAGACAAAGACACTTGCCCGACCCCGGAATGGAACCCGGGACCCGTTGATCCAAAGGCGGCACATCTAACCACTAGACCAACGAGGCAGTCGACTTGAAACGACTCATCCCATGCCAACCCATCTGGCTAACGTGGCACAGTAGGATAATTACCCTACATATAATGGGAGGTGGCCCACCTCAGTGGGTTTATGGCCTGAGTAGTAGTATGGATATATAATTAATGGCTCAGGGGAATTTACTTAGGAGCTCTATGGCTTCGATGGTGTCTGTTCGCCCCAGGAGTCCATAATAGCCTGCAGTGCCACGTTGGGCAGACGGAATGGTATGAGTGAGTTATAACTCACTCATACCTTAATAGTAGTCAGATCTTGATGCCAAAATGCCTACGTCTTAGGTTCCATAAGTGGTTTCTTATAACCCCCTCAGTATAAAATGTGTTGGTGTTACGCATTGTCGCGGGTTCGATCCCCGCACGGAAGAAATATTTGTACGACCTACAAGTATTTGTTTCGGGTCTGGGTGTTTTCTATCTTTAATATGTATGTATTTACAAAAAAAAATGTATTTAAGTAGTTTATCATCCATCTCGTTACCATAACACAAGCATTAAGTTGCTTAGCTTGGGACGAGATGGCGTTGTGTGAAATGTCCAAGGATATTTATTTATTTATTTACTGAAATCCTCTTAAAGGACCTTTAACCAGGTTGCCAAGCTGGGTGTTGTCGACTTTTAGAACTGACACTTCTGACAACGGATTGGTCGTATAATACAAACTTGTACGTATGAGTACATCACCTTTGTTTGTGATGTTCAATCCTAACCATTTTATCATACCAACAATAACAGTCTGACTATCCCAATGGCTGACCAGTTACAACCGGATTAAAATGTATATTTCAAAGAGCATGACCATTTATGACGCCATTGAAAACGCATTCAACGTAGGTTGGATCTAGATCGTGTTGTCACTACCAAGTGTGAAGTAAGATTTACGAAATCGTTGGTGCTACTTGAATTTCAAATTCTAGAATGCTGTAGAATTTTTAGAACACAACGTTATCGATATGAAAAAAAATCGAGCGAGACGATAAAGAGATTTCTATAATACGATAGATACCTATACTATTTCTAATAAGATTGAAAATCTGTGATTGGAGAAACATATTAGAGAAGCAGCAGAGAGCATGGAAATGGCAGAATGTTTAGCATGCCACATTAAATAATAGGCAGTTTTTTTATTAATTTGCTTGGAAGTTTGTTGAACATTTGCTGCAACAGATGATCGTACACGAAACCTTGTGCCAACCCGTTTGGCCGTGACGGCTATGCAAAAATTGTAATAGCAGAATGTCCGACTAAGCAGAATTTGTTATATGATAATGATGAAGAAGCTACATTGATTAGATAGCTAAGTCCACCTGGTCTCATTTTGGGCATAATTCCATTGTGTCTACTATCCACGCGCGAGCTCCGAGGAACTTGGAGGTTGGATGAGACATTTCTCAGGATTCGGTCTTTCGTGTCCTGAGATGATGATGATGAATGTTAGTTAGAAAAAATTGTAATTCATTTATTTATGTTTCTATGCTTATATAATCGTTTGATTTTGATACTGATAAAAATGTATGTCACGTGGGTGTTCGTAACCCAAATAAAAACTGGATTAACGTTTTATGTGGAGATAATCCTTATATATTTCAGATAAGCAAAATATGTACCGTTGGTCGCCAGAAATAAGAAATTTATTGTGACTTTATTTGAGGCTATTCAAATTCTTCCGCGTGCTGTCGGATTTAGAATACACAGTGTCACCAACCCTTGCCATCCTGAGGGTGTCGTATGTGGCGATTAAATGAACGCAAAAAGCAGATCACCTAGCCGCATGAGTAGGATCATCATCATCATTATCATCAGCCTATTTCAGTCCACTGCTGGACGTAGGCCTCCCCTATGGCTCACCACTGAACCCGGTCTTCGGTTCTATGCATCCAGTTGCTGCCGGCTGCCCATCGCAAATCGTCGCTCCATCTAGCAGAGTGGCGTCCCACCCTACGTTTGCCAGTACGTGGTCTCCACTGTAGCACCTGTTTGCCCCAGCGGCCGTCAGTTCTACGACAGATGTGGCCAGCCCATTGCCACTTCAGCTTGCTAATCCTATGGGCTATGTCGATGACACACGTTCTCGCTCGGATGACTTCATTACGAATTATATATCGTAGCGAGACACCGAGCATAGCCCGCTCCATAGCTCGCTGAGCGACTTTTAGCTGATGGACTAGCCGCACCGTCAGTGTCCACGTTTTAGCACCGTAGGTTAATACAGGTAGGACGCACTGGTTGAAGACTTTCGTCTTCAGACTCTTTATGAGAAGTATAATTTGATATAAACCCTACCTGGCTTCGCACGGATGCAATGCTATTATACCCTTGCAATGTAAGCGCAAAAATGTGTTTATGTACAACATCACATTAGAAACCTCTAAATTTATCACTACAATATTATAGATATGAACCGTCCTCTTGAATCATTCTATCTATTAAAAAAAAATAGCTTCCAAATCCGTTGCGTAGTTATAAAGATTTAAGCATAAATAGGGACGGACAGACGACAGCGACTTTGTTTTATACTATGTAGTGATATGCTAAAACATATCGAAGTAAAGTTATCTCCACAGTATGGTTCTACATTACTAATACAGATAAGGATGTGAAAACTTAAATATTCCCCGCTCAAATATTCCTCGTATGAAATTAACATATTCACTGTTTCATCTCAACTGGTTCCCACTTTTGAATTTCCTATTAGTGTTTACAAAGGCAAAGTCAATACGCGTGGTGGCCAGAACTTCTGGAGCGTTCAACTCTTAATATCAATCTAATGTCTGTTGCCGAGGGCACATAATCACTTGCACACAAATACATTATGAAATGAAGATCCACACGCTACTCTATTGTTGAAATTTGTTTACAGAATTTTCGAGTTATTGACTTTGGCGTGAGAATTGGTTTCTAACGTCCGTAACTTGGTAGGTCTGATCAATCAAATATCTAACATACTACTGTTAAGCATCATTATGGTTCGTAAGTGTGTGGTTAGACTTAGAAGCGCTGCGTGGTCACTTAAATCATACATCGGGAGATAAAACTGATATGCTTGGCATAGGTACCTACTATTGAATGTGTCTGCGGCGGCGTGGTTCTGCATCAGATCCCACAATGCCGCAACAGGACGCGAGTTGGAGCACCCCGGGGAGGTTTAGTGGGTAGGCCCCCACTATGGGGGAGAGTCCCACACTCCCCTCGCTGGCCATCCCCGTGGCCGGCGAGGAAGTCCATAAAGGATTTAACCCCGGGCGAAAAAAAAAATAGGTACTATTGAATGTGCGTCAATCTCGACACATTATGAACTGATAAATCTTTAACAGCCCATAGATGACCCACTGTTGAGTTGGGCTTCCTCCAGTCATGGTGGGTAATTAGCCTACTGTGCCCCGCTGGCCAGACGGGTTGGCACAGTCTTTCGTATTAAGTTTTCCTTCTCTTGCAGCTAGGTTATCGGTTGTCATTTCCCTTGGCCGGCTTTTAGAACACCCTTAGGCTGAAATGATGATGATGATGATGAATTCTTCCCTACACTATTATTCCACTAGTATAACATCTATTATTCCAAATGCTTCTGTATTATGCGTGACTACTGAATATTCAACAACTCGTCAATACCAGAATGTTTGTTCAATCAATTAGGCCATTATGAATAGCGTTCATACAATTATATTACTCGCCTAAACAGTGCGTTGAATAACATTGGGTAACAGCCAATCGGAATATGTAAACAATAAATTAAACATGTAACGAAAAATACAACCGTTTACGTTAAGTTTCTCTATGAACTTCTATGACATGTATTGATTTTGTTCCTTTAATCCAATATAACGTAAACGCACCTAATAACGACCCCTTAAAATCCGCGCCCATTACCGCCCTATTCAGAAAACTAGATTTTTTATGTGATGTATTAAAGGTAAACAAGTGGTTGCTTTAGAAAAAAATTAGATGTATTTGTATTGCAAATGTTCATATCTTGTTTGTGTATGTAACTCAACGATTTAAAGAATAATTGGTCAATTTGTCGGTGAACGCCGGTGATAGTGCATTTTCCATAGTGTGGCGTTCCCGACGACGTAAGTACTCTTGTTTCTTTCTTAGCAGAAGATTATATCTTCAAACATTTTAATGTTACTTCTAGTTCTTTTGATGCATTTTTCATACTTTCAGAAACACAAATAATAATTATTTTACTGAGATACTACTACATATTGCTTAAAATTCAAAATTAAAAATAGGCGGTAATAGGAACAAAAATCACAATTTTATTCCCATTACCGACCCAGTGGTTAAACATGTCGCTGATAGGTACTTTTTGTATCTTTTTTGTGCCATGATTTTTGTTAAAATGCTCCAATTAAAAGGCAGGAGGATACACTAACTCAGTTCCTTAGTATGTTAACTTGTATTTGAGCTATTAACGCCATATATTTAAGAGCATTAGTATCCGTAAAAATATAAATGTTCTTCTAAATATTTTGATGAATAAAGGAGGTATAATTTTTCTAATATTGTATTTTTATACTTAAAATATGATTATTATTAAAGATTTATAATAACCGCACCATTTAAAATCATACAAATGTCCGAAAACCACAAGTCGGTATTTAGGGTCGGTAATTGGTTATACGATTTCCTTTAATAATACTGTTGAAGTATCACCTTCATGGATTCAACACAGCACAGGCTGTTTGTAATTATATTGTTTGAATATTTGTCAAGTTTATTCTATTGTCTTGTGTACTCCATTATCTTGTTATGTCGTGTTGTTTTACCATTTTATATATTTTATTTATTATACTTACTACCAAGCTTCCACCGTGTTTTGCATACTCTGCCATGACCCCCTAACAAGGGTTATGGCCCAGAAGACACTCATTGAATACTGGTAGTGTAATGTATATTAAATAAAAGTACAATCGGCGAAAAAATGTCTAATCTACGTATAGAGCTATTGTTGGGAGATAATTACGATAGTTGGAAAATACAGGTAGAGGCATTGTTAACAAGATACGATTACTGGGAGTATGTAAGTGGAGAAAAGCCAAAGCCGAAGGATGATGATGCTGCAAAATTATCATGGGATATTGCGGATAGAAAAGCAAAATCTGAATTGATATTGGCATTGGATCCGAGCGTAGTTCGTCATGTTAAAAAGGTGACAACGGCACGAGATGTTTGGCTGAAGTTAGAGAGTTTGTTCGCATCACGAGGCCCTGCGAAGAAAGCAACCTTGATGAAAAGGCTCATGTTGCAGAAAATGAGCGAAAATCAAAAGGTGGGCGAACATCTCGATTATTTTTTCGAAGCTGTCGACAAACTCGAGGACATGGGCATTGTAATTCATGACGATTTACTAGCGATAATGCTATTATATAGTCTGCCGGCTAGTTATGAAAATTTTAGATGCGCCATTGAGTCTAGGGACGAGCTTCCGAAGCCTGAACAACTGAGGGTAAAAATCTTGGAAGAGTACAATTCAAGAGGAAATACCGATGTTGAAAGTAAAGAAGGCGTTATGTATATAAATAAACATCAGAAGAAGGGGCATAAAGCTGGAGATGGCAAAAATGTTAAATATAAATGTTTTAAATGCCATACATATGGACATAAGGCTTCAGAATGTAAGAAGAAGAAGGGAAGTACTGTCGAAACCGGGTGTGTAGAGTCATACGATCGTGAAAAGTGTGAATATTCTGAAACTTTAACCAGTGTTGAAATTTCAGATAACCGTGCTGTTGATATCAAAAGTCGACATGAGTGGATTTTTGATAGCGGCTGCACTTCTCATATGTGCAATGACGAGGCAAGGTTTGATGAGGTACTACCATCGAGTCAAAAGTTAAAATTAGCCACCGAATCTATGACGACCGTGCAAGGTAAGGGTACAGTTAAGATATTAGCATGCAATGATGAGGGTACGCGTAAAATTCAATTTGCAGATACGTTATTAGTTCCCGATTTACGTAATAGTCTCATTTCGATCGCCAAACTCACTGAACGAGGCTGTAAGGTCATTTTTGAACATGACGTTGCGTATGTCATCAAAAATGGTGAGGTAAAGCTAACCGCTGATCGGCGAGGAGATTTATATTATTTGAGGGAGGCCGATGTTTCAGCATCAGCAGTAACTGCGAATAATGTGGATCTGTATGGATGGCACGAGCGTATGGGTCATTTGAATGCGAGGGATCTTATGAAAGTACTGAAGAAATCGGGCATAGGCCCATCTAAGGCCAATATTGACTTGCGTGATTGTGACGTGTGTGCTAAGGGAAAAATGATTTCGTTGCCTTTTGTGAAGTCCAGAAAACCCTGTAATGATAAACTAGAAATAGTGTATTCCGATATTGTCGGGCCAATGAGAGCTCAATCGAACGGAGGCAACAAATATTTTGTCACTTTTATAGACGACTGTACTCGTTGGTGTGAAGTATTTATGATACGAAATAAAAGTGACGTATTGTCAAAATTCAAAATTTATAAATGTCATGTCGAAAACTTGACAGGCAGGAAAATAAAAACATTTCAAACGGATAACGGTACGGAATACAAAAATAAAATATTTGATGAATTTTTACTAACCAATGGAATTCAAAGGCGTTTTACAACTCCGTACACGCCGCAAAGTAATGGTGTTGCGGAGCGGATGAACCGTACTTTACTCGAAACAGCAAGATGCATGATTTTATCGTCAGGAATGCCAGCAAGCTTTTGGGCAGAAGCAGTAGCCACTGCATGTTATTTACGTAACAGATGTCCAACAAGCAGTTTAAATGGGGGGATTCCTTATGAGAAATGGTTCGAAAAACCTATGAACGTAAGTTACTTGAAAGTTTTTGGTACCAAAGTTCATGTTTTAAATAAAGAACCAGGAAAAGATAAATTTGCTTCACAAAGTGTTGTTGGTTATTTTGTAGGATATCCAGCCGAATCTAACGGTTACAAGATATGGATACCAGAGAGTAAAAAGTTCATCGTGTCAAGGGATGTCAGATTTCAAGAAGGCAAGAAATATCTTGACATTGAAAGCAAGACATCGTATCAGCCGCTTCTTGAGTCACAGTGTGATAAGGATACTGTGAGGAAGACTGTTGAATTTCCATTGGAGGTAAAGTCGGATGTACCATTAAATCCAACTGAATTAATTCAAAGAGATGTGTCATTGAGTCAAGAACCGTCGACTACACCAATTGTAGAGCCGTGGACATTGCGTGAGGTGACATCAAATGAGCTACCGACGACACCAAGTACAGAAGGTATGGAAGATACAGAGATTGGTGAAAGGAGGGTAACTCTGAAACGTGGTCCTGGAAGACCTAAGATTGAGAGAGGACACATAGGACGACCTCGAAAAATCTACAATATGGTCGAAGTATCAGAAAATAGCGAGGGTGAATCTTCAGTGGACGAATTCGTGGATACTGATGATTTTGCTGGGGCTATTGAAACCTCGTTGAAGGATGCTTTATCAAGTGACGAGAAGAGTCAGTGGGAGGAAGCAATTCTGTCCGAAATACGGAGCTTGGTGAAAAATGACACGTGGAAAATCGTTAAGAAACCATTTGACCGCAATGTTGTGGGATGTCGGTATGTACTGACGACGAAGCTTAATGTCGACAAAACTGAGAAAAAGAAGGCGAGACTTGTCGCAAAAGGATATAGTCAACAACCTGGCCTTGATTATCACAGGACATTCGCACCAGTTGCAAGGATAGCAACAGTACGTTTGTTGGTCGCATTAGCTGTTGAAATGGACATGGACATCGATCAATTAGACATTAGTACGGCATATTTGAATGGTGATCTGAACGAAGATATTTATATGAAAGTCCCAGAGCTGCTAAAAGAAAGTTTAGAAAAACTTGTAAAAGTTGACGGTCGTAACAGTACGACCGGTAAGAGAGCAGCGAAGATGCTTGAAGAAATGAGAGAAGGTGGAAACACCTGTCTTTTAAAAAAATCTCTGTACGGCCTAAAGCAAGCCGGACGACAGTGGAATGTGAAACTAGACTCGAAACTGAAAGAGTTAGGTTTAAAACCAACTGTAAATGAGCCCTGCTTATACCACAGGCGAAATAAGGATGGATCTGATATTTTTGTAGTCATTTACGTAGATGATATATTAATAGCTTCACAAAAGAGATTTTATATTGACAATTTCAAGCATGAACTAGCAAAAAGGTTTGAGTTGAAAGATTTTGGCCATGCAACTTTTTGCCTTGGGATTGATATTAAGAAAAATAATGGGCGTTATTATCTGTCACAAGAGAAATATATCAATGATATATTGAAGAAATTTGGCATGGAGAATTGTAAATGTGTCAAGACTCCTATGGAAACAGGAAAACCAGTTCTGAGCGAGAATAAAAAGGAGGAGGGGAAGATATTTCCCTATAGAGAGCTTATAGGATCGCTCATGTACTTAAGCGTGGCAACAAGGCCAGACATAGCAAACGCTACGGCTAAACTGGCACAGTTTGCCGAGAATCCTAACGAAACGCATTGGAGAGCCGCTAAGAGGATTCTACGCTATTTAAAAGGTACTATAAGTTATAGTTTGGTATATAAACAAACTGGGTTATGCATTCATGGCTATGCGGATGCGGACTGGGGAAGTTGTACACATGATCGTCGATCATTTACGGGATATGTATTCGTTTTAGGGGGTGCGGGTATCTCGTGGGCTTCACAAAAGCAACGCATCGTAGCAACATCGACTTGTGAGGCTGAGTTCGTGAGTTTGGCTGAGGCCATGAAAGAGGCTATGTACCTAAATAGTCTGTTGAACGAATTAGGTCTACACAATTTTTCTAAGGTAAGAATGCATGCTGATAACTTAAGTGCCATTTGCCTAGCCGAAGATAACGGTGTTTATCATGCGAAGAGCAAGCACATTGGTATACGTCATTTCTTCGTTAGAGATGTGCTGCGAGAAAATAAAGCGATAACTTTGGAACATTTGGCAACTGATAAGATGTTGGCAGATATTCTCACCAAGCCTTTGCCCCGCGTGAGACACGAATCTTTGTCGAATGAATTAGGTTTGTGTGTGCGGACTTAATTAGTTTTTAAGGCGTTGAGTCCATGAGTTGAAGGGGGTGTGTTGAAGTATCACCTTCATGGATTCAACACAGCACAGGCTGTTTGTAATTATATTGTTTGAATATTTGTCAAGTTTATTCTATTGTCTTGTGTACTCCATTATCTTGTTATGTCGTGTTATTTTACCATTTTATATATTTTATTTATTATACGTACTACGAAGCTTCCACCGTGTTTTGCATACTCTGCCATGACCCCCTAACAAATACCTATTACCGATCTACTTGTACATTTATAACGAACCCCCTTACTACCTATTTATTTTAAAGTTATCATAAAGTTACCTAATTAACATTATAGTATTCCCTAATAAACATACATATTTTACATAAAAATTTAAAATACCATAAGCTTTATTATATAGTAATACATAACTCAATGCAAAAATCGCCTTTTAAAGATGTTATTTTCTATACCGGAGATCAAGATCTAAAACATCATCTCCGAAACCATTAACATCAACTCCGAAACCATCGACACCAACTCCGAAACCATCAACATCAACTCCGAAACCATCAACGCCAACTCCGAAACCATCAACATCGACCCCGAAACCATCAACATCATAAATTCAAAGTACATGCGTGAATTTGGGCTCTGAACTTCTTGATAGTACTATTATTAATAGGTCAGAATATTGTAAAACTCCACTAAAATCTACGACAATCAGTAAAAATATTCCAAAAGAACATTATATTTTCCCGAGAACAAGACCACGAAGAATCGAAATGAATTTATGGCATATCAGAAAAATATTGAAGCAGAAAAATTATAAATAGAAGAAAAAAAAATGAAACAAAAATTTGGAGAAGAAACCAAAAAGATAAATTAAGCAAACAAGGCAATCCAAAATAAAAACTAGTAAATAAGGCAAAACGTAAAATAACCAAGGTGGATGCTTCAAAGGAAGATACAACTGATTCCGAAAATGATTACGAGATATGATCTTGGATTTCATTCTGAAAGTCTGTTGAATCAATTTCTTAATCTTATTTTTTTCGCCAAAGGTAACTTTTCTTAATTTATTTTATTTTTAATTGTTAATCTATTTTGATTCTGATTTGACATGACTGCCAGTCTTAAAATTTTATAGTATTTTTATATTTATAAGTTACATTTTGTAAATAATAGATACCAAATGCCGCATTGATTATATATTATAGTATAATCAATGCTGGCCTTTTGTAATTTGTGTTGAAGTATCACCTTCATGGATTCAACACAGCACAGGCTGTTTGTAAATATATTGTTTGAATATTTGTCAAGTTTATTCTATTGTCTTGTGTACTCCATTATCTTGTTATGTCGTGTTGTTTTACCATTTTATATTTTTTATTTATTATACTTACTACGAAGCTTCCACCGTGTTTTGCATACTCTGCCATGACCCCCTAACAAGGGTTATGGCCCAGAAGACACTCATTGAATACTGGTAGTGTGATGTATAATAAATAAAAGTACAATCGGCGAAAAAATGTATAATCTACGTATAGAACTATTGTTGGGAGATAACTACGATAGTTGGAAAATACAGGTAGAGGCATTGTTAACAAGATACGATTACTGGAAGTATGTAAGTGGAGAAAAGCCAAAGCCGAAGGATGATGATGCTGCAAAATTATCATGGGATATTGCGGATAGAAAAGCAAAATCTGAGTTGATATTGGCATTGGATCCGAGCGTAGTTCGTCATGTTAAAAAGGTGACAACGGCACGAGATGTTTGGCTGAAGTTAGAGAGTTTGTTCGCATCACGAGGCCCTGCGAAGAAAGCAACCTTGATGAAAAGGCTCATGTTGCAGAAAATGAGCGAAAATCAAAAGGTGGGCGAACATCTCGATTATTTTTTTGAAGCTGTCGAGAAACTCGAGGACATGGGCATTGTAATTCATGACGATTTACTAGCGATAATGCTATTATATAGTCTGCCGGCTAGTTATGAAAATTTTAGATGCGCCATTGAGTCTAGGGACGAGCTTCCGAAGCCTGAACAACTGAGGGTGAAAATCTTGGAAGAGTACAATTCAAGAGGAAACACCGATGTTGAAAGTAAAGAAGGCGTTATGTATATAAATAAACATCAGAAGAAGGGGCATAAAGCTGGAGATGGCAAAAATGTTAAATATAAATGTTTTAAATGCCATACATATGGACATAAGGCTTCAGAATGTAAGAAGAAGAAGGGAAGTACTGTCGAAACCGGGTGTGTAGAGTCATACGATCGTGAAAAGTGTGAATATTCTGAAACTTTAACCAGTGTTGAAATTTCAGATAGCCGTGCTGTTGATATCAAAAGTCGACATGAGTGGATTTTTGATAGCGGCTGCACTTCTCATATGTGCAATGACGAGGCAAGGTTTGATGAGGTACTACCATCGAGTCAAAAGTTAAAATTAGCCACCGAATCTATGACGACCGTGCAAGGTAAGGGTATAGTTAAGATATTAGCATGCAATGATGAGGGTACGCGTAAAATTCAATTTGCAGATACGTTATTAGTTCCCGATTTACGTAATAGTCTCATTTCGATCGCCAAACTCACTCAACGAGGCTGTAAGGTCATTTTTGAACGTGACGTTGCGTATGCCATCAAAAATGGTGAGGTAAAGCTAACCGCTGATCGGCGAGGAGATTTATATTATTTGAGGGAGGCCGATGTTTCAGCATCAGCAGTAACTGCGAATAATGTGGATCTGTATGGATGGCACGAGCGTATGGGTCATTTGAATGCGAGGGATCTTATGAAAGTACTGAAGAAATCGGGCATAGGCCCATCTAAGGCCAATATTGACTTGCGTGATTGTGACGTGTGTGCTAAGGGAAAAATGATTTCGTTGCCTTTTGTGAAGTCCAGAAAACCCTGTAATGATAAACTAGAAATAGTGTATTCCGATGTTGTTGGGCCAATGAGAGCTAAATCGAACGGAGGCAACAAATATTTTGTCACTTTTATAGACGACTGTACTCGTTGGTGTGAAGTATTTATGATACGAAATAAAAGTGACGTATTGTCAAAATTCAAAATTTATAAATGTCATGTCGAAAACTTGACAGGCAGGAAAATAAAAACAGAAACCTTTTGGGAACCCTACCTTGCGACAGTGGTTTGGCACATTTATATAATTTGTAAATATTTATTTCTAAGTAGGTTATTTATTAAGTTATTTTAGTAAATGTTTGTTCTTAGTCTAGTGTTTTTAAGTATTTTAATGTTATTAATTTTTAAAAAACATTTCAAACGGATAACGGTACGGAATACAAAAATAAAATATTTGATGAATTTTTACTAACCAATGGAATTCAAAGGCGTTTTACAACTCCGTACACGCCGCAAAGTAATGGTGTTGCGGAGCGGATGAACCGTACTTTACTCGAAACAGCAAGATGCATGATTTTATCGTCAGGAATGCCAGCAAGCTTTTGGGCAGAAGCAGTAGCCACTGCATGTTATTTACGTAACAGATGTCCAACAAGCAGTTTAAATGGGGGGATTCCTTATGAGAAATGGTTCGAAAAACCTATGAACGTAAGTTACTTGAAAGTTTTTGGTACCAAAGTTCATGTTTTAAATAAAGAACCAAGAAAAGATAAATTTGCTTCACAAAGTGTTGTTGGTTATTTTGTAGGATATCCAGCCAAATCTAACGGTTACAAGATATGGATACCAGAGAGTAAAAAGTTCATCGTGTCAAGGGATGTCAGATTTCAAGAAGGCAAGAAATATCTTGACAGTGAAAGCAAGACATCGTATCAGCCGCTTCTTGAGTCACAGTGTGATAAGGATACTGTGAGGAAGACTGTTGAATTTCCATTGGAGGTAAAGTCGGATGTACCATTAGATCCAACTGAATTAATTCAAAGAGATGTGTCATTGAGTCAAGAACCGTCGACTACACCAATTGTAGAGCCGTGGACATTGCGTGAGGTGACATCAAATGAGCTACCGACGACACCAAGTACAGAAGGTATGGAAGATACAGAGATTGGTGAAAGGAGGGTAACTCTGAAACGTGGTTCTGGAAGACCTAAGATTGAGAGAGGACACATAGGACGACCTCGAAAAATCTACAATATGGTCGAAGTATCAGAAAATAGCGAGGGTGAATCTTCAGTGGACGAATTCGTGGATACTGATGATTTTGCTGGGGCTATTGAAACCTCATTGAAGGATGCTTTATCAAGTGACGAGAAGAGTCAGTGGGAGGAAGCAATTCTGTCTGAAATACGGAGCTTGGTGAAAAATGATACATGGAAAATCGTTAAGAAACCATTTGACCGCAATGTTGTAGGATGTCGGTATGTACTGACGACGAAGCTTAATGTCGACAAAACTGAGAAAAAGAAGGCGAGACTTGTCGCAAAAGGATATAGTCAACAACCTGGCCTTGATTATCACAGGACATTCGCACCAGTTGCAAGGATAGCAACAGTACGTTTGTTGGTCGCATTAGCTGTTGAAATGGACATGGACATCGATCAATTAGACATTAGTACGGCATATTTGAATGGTGATCTGAACGAAGATATTTATATGAAAGTCCCAGAGCTGCTAAAAGAAAGTTTAGAAAAACTTGTAAAAGTTGACGGTCGTAACAGTACGACCGGTAAGAGAGCAGCGAAGATGCTTGAAGAAATGAGAGAAGGTGGAAACACCTGTCTTTTAAAAAAATCTCTGTACGGCCTAAAGCAAGCCGGACGACAGTGGAATGTGAAACTAGACTCGAAACTGAAAGAGTTAGGTTTAAAACCAACTGTAAATGAGCCCTGCTTATATCACAGGCGAAATAAGGATGGATCTGATATATTTGTAGTCATTTACGTGGATGATATATTAATAGCTTCACAAAAGAGATTTTATATTGACAATTTCAAGCATGAACTAGCAAAAAGGTTTGAGTTGAAAGACTTTGGCCGTGCAACTTTTTGCCTTGGGATTGATATTAAGAAAAATAATGGGCGTTATTATCTGTCACAAGAAAAATATATCAATGATATATTGAAGAAATTTGGCATGGAGAATTGTAAATGTGTCAAGACTCCTATGGAAACAGGAAGACCAGTTCTGAGCGAGAATAAAAAAGTGGAGGGGAAGATATTTCCCTATAGAGAGCTTATAGGATCGCTCATGTACTTAAGCGTGGCAACAAGGCCAGACATAGCAAACGCTACGGCTAAACTGGCACAGTTTGCCGAGAATCCTAACGAAACGCATTGGAGAGCCGCTAAGAGGATTCTACGCTATTTAAAAGGTACTATAAGTTATAGTTTGGTATATAAACAAACTGGGTTATGCATTCATGGCTATGCGGATGCGGACTGGGGAAGTTGTACATATGATCGTCGATCATTTACGGGATATGTATTCGTTTTAGGGGGTGCGGGTATCTCGTGGGCTTCACAAAAGCAACGCATCGTAGCAACATCGACTTGTGAGGCTGAGCTCGTGAGTTTGGCTGAGGCCATGAAAGAGGCTATGTACCTAAATAGTCTGTTGAACGAATTAGGTCTTCACAATTTTTCTAAGGTAAGAATGCATGCTGATAACTTAAGTGCCATTTGCCTAGCCGAAGATAACGGTGTTTATCATGCGAAGAGCAAGCACATTGATATACGTCACTTCTTCGTTAGAGATGTGCTGCGAGAAAATAAAGCGATAACTTTGGAACATTTGGCAACTGATAAGATGTTGGCAGATATTCTCACCAAGCCTTTGCCCCGCGTGAGACACGAATCTTTGTCGAATGAATTAGGTTTGTGTGTGCGGACTTAATTAGTTTTTAAGGCGTTGAGTCCATGAGTTGAAGGGGGTGTGTTGAAGTATCACCTTCATGGATTCAACACAGCACAGGCTGTTTGTAAATATATTGTTTGAATATTTGTCAAGTTTATTCTATTGTCTTGTGTACTCCATTATCTTGTTATGTCGTGTTGTTTTACCATTTTATATTTTTTATTTATTATACTTACTACGAAGCTTCCACCGTGTTTTGCATACTCTGCCATGACCCCCTAACAATTTGTTATACATGTTTGGTTTATAGAAGATTTTTTTGACTGATTTAACGCTGCTAAGTATATTATATGATAAGAACACAAATAATTTGTTATGTGTTGATAACATTCCGTACTGTATTGGAGCATTTATATAAATAGTTGAACTATTCTAAATACTAACTATACAAGAGCATTTTTATTTAACTTTAACGGTTTCATTTATTTAGTGGTCGGTATTAAGTGTCACATAAACGGTATTAGGCACACACCCTATATTTTGGATCGGTAATAGGGACATGGCCCTTTTTTCTTCGATGTTGTATTTAATTTTTAAGTAATTATAAGTATAACTATTTCTATATAAGAATAGAAACATGGATAATTTCAGTACTTGAAAAACTATTTTGATTGGCACCACATATTATGAAAGTGCTTATTTTTTGGACATCAATCCGAACTCGGCTTAAACTGGCGGTAATGGGTGCGTTTACGTTAGATTTGGGATTAGATACATGTTAAATACTTAAAAATACTACACTAAATGCAACTATACAAACTATAAATACAATTTATAAAACATGTATAAGAAACATTAAATTATTATGATAATGTATCTGTGATATATAAATATATCGTTGATCATATTAAATTTTGTTTAAATAAACTTTTAGGCTAACAGCCGTAGACGAAAAAGCAACTTCAAGAATATGAAAGAAAGCCAAAGGAACCTTATGGAACTCAGATATGAGTAACTAAGCTCTAGTCAACATAAGTTTTACTTTCAACGGTGCTCTGCCGTCAATTTACTCTTATCATCATCATTTCAGTCAAAAGACATCCATTGCTGGACATAGGCCTCCCCCAAGGATCTCCACTAATGCCGGTCCTGGGCCGCCCGCATCCATTGCTTTCCGGCGACCTTAACCAGGTCGTCGGTCCACTGTGTGGGAGGCCTACTACGTTAATTTACCACAATTTACTCTCGTGTTAGGTTAGGTTAGGTTAAAACACTGTCGGGGCTGCGCGGCGGAGGCTGTCAAAGTTGGCAGTATCCACCGTGCGCCCGGTTACCTGGGCGTGGCCAGCGTGCGCTGCCCACTGGCCGCTGCGCAGCGGCTTCTGTCGTCCGGCCGCCTGGTGGTGGGCTGGGCCAGGGCGAGAGTGATGGCACTCGAGGCCAGAGCGGAATTCTGTTTCCGCTGCCTCGAGTGCGGCCACGTGGGGGCTCAGTGCCCCAACAAAGGGTCCGAGAGGGGGGCTCGCTGCTACAAGTGCAGCGAGCCCGGACACACGGCACGGGAGTGCCAGGCGGAGAAACGACGCTGCCCGCTGTGTGCAGACATGGGTTTACCCCATGAGCACCGGCTGGGCAGCGGGTCGTGCGCCCAAACCAAGGGCGACCGTAACAGGCCCCCTGGTAGGCGCGAGGTGGTCCGGGGCGCAGTCAGCACGGCGGCGCCCATGGCGGTTGACGCGGGCCCGACTATCCGGGCCGCTCCCGCCGGGACATAGGCCGAGTCCGGCCGCAGATCCCGGGGCAGGGCACGGGGATGCCCTCGCCCCACATGGGATCTGTGGATATGCGACGTCCTGTTGGGTGCTCCCGACAGGACGATTGCTCGTTCAGCGAGCCTGAGGTGTGGAGGTGGGCCTCCTTGTCTGCGGCGGCGTGGTTCTGCACCAGATCCCACAATGCCGCAACAGGACGCGAGTTGGAGCACTCCGGGGATGTTTAGTGGGTAGGCCCCCACTCTGGGGGAGAGTCCCACACGCCCCCCCCCTCGGCCACCCCCGTGGCCGACGGGGATAGTCCATAAAGGATTCTACCAGATTTTATTTAAAAAAAAAATAAAAAAAAATAAAAAAAAACGAACGACCGATTGAGACGAGAGCCACCCACGGGTTCTAGAATAATCGTTGGGGAGGGGGGGGGGGGTCGAGATTGACGTCGGGACAGCTATGAGTTACCTCGGCATCACGCTCGACTCCCGCCTGTCGTTTAGGGACCATTTTGATCGGATGGGTCCCAAATTGATTCGAGCATGGGCTACTCAGGAATATTGGCGGTCCTAACCTGACGTGTCGAAGGCTGTACGCCAACGTGGTTAAGCCCATACGGGTGCCCTCTACGGGGCACCCGTATGGGCTGACGCCCTTAACAAACATAATGTGGCTCTCCTACGGCGCCCGCATAGGGCTATAAGAATGGTGAGAGGCTACCGCACCATCTCATTTATGGCAGCCACTGCGCTCGCCGGATTACCTCCATGGGAGCTGGAGGCCCGGGTCCTGGCGTCCATCTACCATTTTTTAGCCGAGGCCCGGAGCAGAGGAGTTTCTCCCTCCTACAGTGAAATACAAGACTGGCGAGCGCAGGAGCAAAGCCATCTCTTAGTCAATTGGACAGAGATGATGCGGGAGCACTGGCGTGCGAGTCAAAGAGGCTTTGAGGCCCATACTGGAACGCTGGGTGCTAAGGAAACATGGCACTCTCTCGTACCATATGACGCAAATTCTCTCCAATCATGGCTGCTATGGGAAATACCTACATGATATAGTAGCCAGAGAGAGTACGAGAGAGTGCCATCACTGCGGTAATGCAGAGGATGATGCGGACCACACACTTCAGGTGTGTCCGTCTTGGGATGAGGATCGGGTGACACTTGTCTCAATTGTTGGTAACGATCTGTCGCTCCCGACCCTGGTCGTGAGGATGGTAGAGAGCGACAGATCGTGGAAGGCTCTGGCAAAATTCGCTGGAGCCGTAATGAGGAAGATGGAGGCGGCGGAGCGGGAGGTGGAGCGTGCCCCTGAAGCACCGCCAAGGCGCCGGGCACGCACTGGACGTCGCCGATTGGCGCCGGACCGCCGTTCTCCTTGAAGCGGGTCTCTGGGTGAGAGATTTGGGGAAATCTCTTGCCCGTCGGAGTAAGAGACCCGAGAGATCCGGTGTCTTGCCACGTGTTCCTGGCGAGACATCGACGGAGCGGAATGCTCCCGAGTCGTAATGCTCTCACGAGCAATCAAGAGTTGGAAGAGGAAGGAAAGCCTCTGGTTGCGGCAACGTGGTTTTGGCAGTACATAATTACTAACTTTCCCACGGCGCCGCACCCAAAACCGCGAGAAGGAACACCCCGGAGATGTTTAGTGGGTATGCCTCCACTCTGGGGGAGACTCCCACACTCCCCCGCTGGCAATCCCCAGGCCGGCGGGAAGTCCATCAAGGATTTTAAGCCGGGAAAAAAAACAAAAAAAAAAACAAAAAAAAAAAACTGTACTGGTAAAACACTGTGTACTGGTTACGGTTACCAAATAAAACCATAGACATTACCTCTACTACACTTCCTGAGTCAACGAGCCCTTCATAATCAAATAACTCAAATAAACTCAGGTGGAACTGCTCAATACCCTCCATGACCATGACGCTGACGATTGGATCGCGTTATGCTGTAAGATGCCAGTAAAAACAAGTTAACCTTAGTTTTTTTTACACTGTGAACACTACGGGATTCAACTATTACTGTTACTACTCATCCTATAATCACAGGGAGGGATATTTTGTTTTATTTAAGTGTGCAATATAGAGTTCACAAATCACTATCACTACATAGTATAAAACAAAGTCGCATTCTTCTGTCCGTCCCTATGTATGCATAAATCTTTAAAACAACGCAACGGATTTTGAAGCGGTTTTTTTAATAGATAGAGTGATTCAATGGGAAGGTTTACATGTATAACCCACCCCCGCTTTGCACGGGCGAAGCCGGGGCGGGCCACTAGTTAAAAATAAATAATTAGCCTACTTTACCACGCTGGTCAGACCGGTTGGCACATGGTTTAGTTTCAAGTTTTCCATGTCTTGCAGTTAGGTTTTTGGCCTTGTCATTTCCTTTTATCGGCTCTTACGACACCCTAAGTATGTAATGGAGTGGTGACACTGTATTCTAAATCCGCCATACAGAACGGGTTTCAATTCGTATAAATAGCAAATGAAAATTTGCCTCCTAACACAGGCAAATATTACTTAAAAGGAGTCCCCAAACACAATTACCCACTTGTTGTAACATATTATTGAATAAAACATTTTTAATTTTTTTTTGTTTTTTTATTTTTTTAAATTGAAATTGATTAGAGAATACATAGAAACTTCTTTGTTTCTTTTGTAGATAGAAATAGCAAGCCCACCATACACGTTTCTGTTAAGTATTACATTATAGCATAGTGTATCACTATCACTACATATTATAAAACAAAGTCGATGTCATCTGTCCGTCCCTATGTATGCTTAAATCTTTAAAACTACGCAACGGATTTTGATACGGTTTTTTTTAATAGATAGAGGGATTCAAGAAGAAGGTTTATATGTATAACCCACCCCCGCTTTGCACGGGCGAAGCCGGGGCGGGCCACTAGTTACTAATATTTTATTTATTATTATTTTATTTATTCGGGAAAACATACAGTCATACACACCTATATATAAAAAGACTTAAAAAAAATAGACCTAGAGTTTTATTTATTTTAGGATTATAACGGAATAACAGATTTAGAATACATTGTGTCACCATTCATGAGGGTGTCGTAAGAGCCGAAAAAAGCAAAAGACAAGGCCGATAACCGTAAGAGAAGGAAAACTTGATACAAAACCCTGTGCAGACCCGTATGACCAGGACGTGGTAGGCTAATTACACTCCATGTAACTCAAGGAGGCCCGACTCAGCAGAGGGTCGTGTACAAATAAATAAATATCCTTGGACATTTCACACAACGCCATCTCGTCCCAAGCTAAGCAACTTAATGCTTGTGTTATGGTAACGAGATGGATGATAAGCTACTTATATACATTTTTTTTTGTAAATACATACAAATTATAGATAGAAATGACACCCAGACTCCGAGCCAGTGCCTCTGGTTTAGACAAAGACACTTGCCCGACCCGGGAATCGAACCCGGTACCCGTTGATCCAAAGGCGGCACATCTAACCACTAGACCAACAAGGCAGTCAAAATGGGCCGAGTTGTCAAATTCAAAACTCATTTAATCAAGTTGTCTTATTAGTGCTCTTTTGAAAAGTAAATCAAATTTAAATAAATCAAATAAATCAAATTTAAAATTACCATTTAAAATTGAAACTTGATTATTTATCACCTTCAACCGGTTCGGAAGCTGAGCCGGCAAGAAACTCTATACATTTCCATTTTTAGATACAAGGGCGGAATAAGACAGATTTGTCACACCAAACTCGCGCAGTAGTCGCAAATGGCCAAACATCAGCAAGAGATCTAGTCAACGAAAATGTGGCAGCCATCGCCCACCTCAACCATATGGCAGGGAAGAGAACGACCCGCCACACGTGGTAGTTGTCACTATCACTATCACTACATAGTATAAAACAAAGTAGCTGTCGTCTGTCCGTCCCTATGTATGCTTAAATCTTTAAAACTACGAAACGGATTTTGAAGCGGGTTTTAATAGATAGAGTGATTCAAGAGGAAGGTTTATATGTATAATACATGCATAATTGCACCCGTGCGAAGCCGCGCAGGTCACTAGTAATAAATAGAATAGACAGCAATTTAAACAACACTTATTTTGTCATTTCTCAACCAATACACAAAAACTTAACCAATACACGACTAAATGCTACGCTAAAACGAATTCCTACAAAATGTTTATCCTTGGTTAGTCTTGGGCCAGTCTTTATTTGTTTTTAAATTAGCAGAATAAATATTTTACCTGGTTCCTTTTTGCATATCGATTTTCAGTACACTAAATTATAGCTTCTGTAATACGAAACACGTAGATCGATTCGTTCCAAACTTGTGACTTGTATGGCACATCACAAAAACTTCGATCCCAATCAGAGTTACGGAGTTTGGTGAATGTTGGAACATATTTAAAAATATTGGCCAATATTGAGATATTTCTTTTGTGGAGGGTTCCTTACTTTGAATAAAATGTACCACGTGTTAGTGTGTTTTACTAACAAAAATAGGGTTATTCAAAGGACGATCAATGGCGGTTGATACAAGTTCTAGTTTAAATATTATACAGATACAAGTTCTTGTTGATGGAATAAGTTTTTTCCTTTTTTTTAACCTTAATACTCAACCACAAAGAAACAATATGTTTGTTTCGTTTGTTTTTAAACTATAACGTTTATACTTCATTGTCATTATTATTATAATGGGACATGTGACAAGTTCTTGCCATCGTTAAGACCGGTAATAAAGTAATGACTGTGACTGTGATGAGTTTAAAAATAAGGAGAACGTCCTTATTTTTAAACACTTTTAAGTCGAAATTCTCGCTTTAGTTGTATATGGCTTTTTTAATCAATTATTCATGCATTGTACATTGGCGGTCTTAATTCAACTGGCATTGTCTAACAACATGAGCAGCGGAACTGCATCATGTATTTTTGAAATTGGAAACAATATGACTCCGCAGTTTATTAAAAAAGAAGTAGTTAAATACTCTAAACCCTAATGGAACCCTAAAAAAGACAGAATTTGACACAGTGGCACAATGTGTTCGGTTGAAAACATACTACCTTCAACCTTCTAGTTAAGCTCAGAAAAGATTAACAAGCCCTGCGTTTCGAATGAAACAGAATCGCGAAGGAAGTCACGGTAATTAGTACTGTAATCCTACTCGCCGCAGTTGGTCGTGTAACAATTTGGTTTGGCGTGTTATTGTCTATATTAAATCGGTTAGTTTGACATCTATTACTGTATAGTGTACAGAGTCACAGTAGGCTAATTACCCTCCCTGTGATGGGAGGAGGCCCAACCCAATAGTGGGGCATTTATGGGCTGAGTAGTGAAATTTCATCAGTCAACTTATGACTGATCAAATTTTAAGAATGTTCAATTTTATGCCAGCAATACACGTTGGCCGAGCTAAGGCCAACGCGAGCGTAGGCAATTTAATACAAGGAAAGTGCTACTGCCTACACGTTGGGCAAGTGTATCGAAACCAACTAGGCGAGCGACACCGAGCGATGGCCAGACAATGCAAATATACCGTCTATACGTTGGTATTGGCGTTCACTCGGCAATGCTAGGCCAACGTATATTGCTGGCTTCAAAGATGTAGAACCTATTCACGTATTATTCGTTGCACAAACATTTCAAATACCTAGCTTTATATATACATGGTATAACAAAAATCCTATAGTTATCCAAATTGAGGACATATCAGAAATTAACCAAATGAAACAGTTCTGTGTTTCAAACTTTCTATCTTGAAGTATGATCAATCAACGTTTTTCTGAATCAGAATTTTACTTTAAAACCGGATTTTACTACATAATTACTGCTAGTTGGTTGGTTTATTAACAGTCATTATTATAATGATTCAAGTATTTTTTTTTTATTTGATAAATTTCATTATATTTTTTGCGGTTTTTTTTATACTTGATAGGCTTACGCTTGATCGCCAGTTCTCCTGATGTTAAGCGACACTGCGACCTAAGATTTTTCTGTGGATTTTGTTACACCCGGCATACTACTACTGCTACCGAGCCCATAAATGACCCACTGCTGAGTCTGCTCCCATCACAGGGAGGGTAATAAGCCTACTGTACCACACCGGCTAGACGGGTTGGTACAGGGATTCATTTCAAGATTGCCTTCCTTAGGGCTAGTTTAACGGCTAGTTTAACAACACCCTCATGATGGAATGGGGTGGTGACACTATGTATCCTAAATCCGTCACCACACGTGTAGACCGCTACACACCCATAAGACCACCACACCCATAAGACTTCGAAACACACTCTATAACTGTCTTGGCTGCACCAGTTATTCAGCTACCAATATAATAAATTAAATAAATTTAAATAAATTCCAGTTCTCATAACTTGAAATGAGGGTAGATGTATAAAAAAAAACAACACTAAGGTTTATTGAAATCTCAAATTTTATTCAAAAACTGATACAATTCGCTCCAATATAACAGTGTTGCAATTGTTACATTAAGTAAAAATCAACAATATTCAGTAGGTACATACTAAAATAAACTATCAGTACGATAATTATAAGTGGTTTAATTTTCAGTTTATGTACAATTATATATTTCGCGACAACATCAAATATTCATTGAAAATAATATTACGGACTTCAAGTACCTACAATCGATTGAACTTTTTCACTTCAAAAGTTTAAAAGGCTAATTTGATTTTGTCGCTAAATATAATTTACTAGTATCTGCTCGTGGCTTCCTCTAGGTAGATTTTAATATCCATTCCCAATATCATACTTAGGTAGAAGAAAGTTATTTTTTTTTCAATAAAAAAGCAACCAATGGCAAAGAAATTATTTATTTAGTACTTCCCACGATTCAAAATTCAAACAAACAAACTGCCCTTTTATAATATTAGTTTAGATGAATATGCAGCTCTTATAGTATTAAGTAAATGTAGATACGACAAGGTTACAACTAGTGTGAGAAGATAAAATACCACTATCGATATAAAAATATAATAGTAATATTATAGACCGAAGAATGTATGTGTACAAGAAAGTTTATTACGATGTTACTTATCAGAGTAATCCCAGGTTTGATACTTACATTTCTATTTTAACAAATGTTGTTGTAATAAAAAATAATATTTTAAAATAAAGACCATTGTTATGATGGTTATAGTTCACAAATCGAAATTATCTCCTTTGATTAACCACGTCTAGGATTACTTTATTACAAAAATACATCCTATCATATACTCTATACACCTATTTGCTCAATACGTACCAATAGCAAACCAAACCTAAACAAATTAATTTAACAACTAAAACAAATCACAGCAAATGTCACCTATCTACATCTTTACATTGTATCTATCTATATTAACAAATCCATGACGACTTACCATATTACATGAAGTTCCATCTTAAAATTTCACCGTTACACTTAATAAAATTCGTATTTTGATAGGAATAATAATTAGTATGTTAGAGTAATTATATATTTTAAGACAAGTATTTTACAAATATAAAATAATTTCCTGGATTTTACGACCATACTTTCGAAAGTATCGGTTTTAGTATTTAAACGTATTATCATTTATGAAAACCGTATAAATATGATATTTATGACAGCAACTCCAGATGTATAATTATTTTCGTTTATTATAACTAACATCGCAATAACTCCAACATGTCTTGTCTTTAAGTTCAATAGCTCTATGCTTCGTAAATGCTGCATAATTTACAATTTTTCGCGAATGAGATGATAGGTTAATGTATTAATGTAGAAAGTTCGTAGCTCAGAACAACGAATAGAAACTAATACAAACATCAGAATATTTTAAGGTAATTACGTGTTCCCATAACATTCGATAAATTCTACGGAATACTCTAACTTTGCCCATAAATGGCGTATTACTCGTTGGCCGTCATAAATATTCATTTTTGGTAAGCAGGAGGAAGTTTTCACGGTTTCTCATTGAGGTCGAAGTCGAAGACGGGAATATTAGCGAATTTATGAGCAAAAATATTCCACACTTTCCAAGATTCTGAGCCACAGTACACTCAGTTGCTTAGCTTTAGACTAGACTTCAGATCTTCAATTACAACCCAAATTGAAAATTTAAAGGTACCAATTTCGATAAATAAAACAAATGTATTAGAAGAAGAAAGTTGTGTTTTAAAATAAAAAACTGTATCATTATCTGTCCATTCGCTCAGGACCGATTGACACACAGACATGTAGAAGTTAATATTACCCCTCTTTTGTCAAGTGACAAATAAACAAAAGCTGCGGAATATAAGCCTCAGTTGGTTTACTGCTTTTATTATAAATTTCTGTAGCCGAGACAAACTTTGGGGTTGTTATCTATTGCCAAATCGATACGAGAGAATCCGTCTTGCCAGTATGCAAGTTTGCAAGTTCCACTCTAAAGTGGATAAGTATACCGTACGGTCGTTTTAAGGCGAAGTTTCATTTAACTACACTGGTTATCCCCTCGATACGGTTCCTATGCATATTATTATGATATAATTGCTTTGGATTTGCTCTCAGACTCATTTGTAGGAATATAATATAATAGGTTTAATGTAAATAGCTCATCCATGACAAATACGACTTAGATCTTCCTAACATCATTTGTATTACGAGTAAAATAGTGTTTAATGTGTGTGTATTTATTTCAGAAGCAGACAGTTCAAAACTCTTTATAAAAGAATAGATAAGAGGATATTTACAGCACGATATAAAAAATAACTTTGAAACTTATAATAGTCAATAGGATTACAGTATAGCTAAGTAATTGTTATCAAATACAGTATTATACACTAACAAAGTTCTCCCGAAACATAATAAATGTATAAATTTTTAAGGCCCGTAACTATTTCAACATTTAGGGACAAACAACTTACATTAATGAAAATTCCTTGAAAAACAATTATTATAAATAATGAATAGACTTAGAATACGCAAAGATATATATAATCAATTATATATAAATACATAATATAATAATATTTGGAATTGGTTATGATATATCTTATGATCACCAATATCATTGAAATATCAATCTAGTTACAATGGAACAAGAAGTGTTATCTTCGGAACTACCCGTGCAGTTTTATAAACCACTTAACACTGAGCCTCACACTTCAAGTGTCTATGATCAGAGTAGAGCTTCTTCTAACTGGTCGAAGCCGTCGTACCATCAGTCGCTCTCGTAGACAGTTGAATTGGAGCTCTTGCGGCGACTGTATGGTGAGTTGAATTCAATCCTGGTGTCTGGAAGCCAGGTGTACGCAGTGCGCTCCGAGGATGCACTGGAATAGAGAAAAAATAAACTTTAACGTTTGAACACTTACAGTTCGTTCACGATAAAAATTTAGTAAGTAAAGGTGTATATTATATATTAAAAGGACAGGATACAACCGTTGTCTTCGAAAGTATGCCTTTAAATGGTCACTGCGACAGTGAGATTCTAAATTGGAACGATTTTATTGGTTACAGGACCTGGTTAAGCACGTGACTAATGATGGCTCACTGCATTCTTAGCGCGAACAAGGTATAGTTAGAGTGTGGCATCACAGGTGCTATAATTTATGTGTAGATTTATTTGTATAAATAAGGGCCCCCGCGCATTTAGGCGGCCAGGCCGCATAATGCGCGGAGTGGTCGCGGCGGCCAATAGGCCGCGTATGTGACGCGATGTCTTTCGTTGGCCGCGCGACCAAAACGTGGCCGCGCGGCCTGGCCGCGTAATGCGCGCAGTTATATACATCGTAGAAGAATTAGTTGGCCGCAGCGACTTGGCCGCGCGCCCTGGCCGCATAATGCGCGGAGGCTCTAAGAGTCACAGTGATGTTCACAAGAACAACTAATTTATTAGAATAATATTGATAACTTTTAGTGTATTTTTAATGGAACACGCACTAAGTAATAAAACCGGCGGTTTCCTTCACCATCGAAATGTATACATACATACTACTACTATTCAGCCCATAAAAGTCCCACTGTTGAGTCCAGAAAATGAACACTATTGACCTCTTTTTCTGCGGTTTTTTTGTGGATTAGCTACAGACGAAGCAATAGTAACATCGTAGGATAAAGCGCGTCTTATTTGGTCAACGATACTTCTTAAATAACTAAAGAGGTCGGAAGAAGGTCAATTAAGGGCACAATGTAATCTACGCTTGGACTCACTAGTAACGTAATCTGCAGTAGTAACCTTCTTGAATACCGAACGAGGCTACGAACGAAGCGAAAATCAGTTCACAATGGTCAGAGCAGGAACTAAGTAACTATTAAGTGTTCGCCTGCTTGAATGGTATGAAAGATGTGACTGTAGATATGACGACTGATAGGTGTGTATGGAGACTACCAGGGGCCATAAGATGATACCTAATGGTAATTTTTAATATGACGGTTTATAAGAGTTTTATTTACTTACACTTCTTTACACATGAATTTGCAAAAGTAGAAACAAAAAACATACAATGTGCAATTAGGCGGCCTACGTAAATAAAGTTCCTTTGGAGTTTGAGTTTCAAAAAAAACCCCTTAAATGTAACTATTTAAGGGTTTTTTTTTACAATTTAAATACATACAATTTATTATAACGACATTAATATCGTTTATAAGTTCTACGGTATCCTAAATGTATTTCTAATAAAGATATTTCGAATTGGTGTAAATAAATTGATTTTCATGACGTCTTTACAGATAAATACGCAAGAATTATCAATATGTAGTATACGTCAACCACCTTTCCTTAATTCATTATCATTGAATTAAGGAAAGGTCACTGCTGGATATGTGCTTCTCAAATATTGATAGAACACAAAATAATTAGGTACCTACGTAAGTCAAGCGTGCTCACTTTTCATAGCGACACTCGGCGGTTGCGCTAAGATTTGACTTTAGGGTATGCAAAAACACTATCTTTGCAGTGGCACTCGTACTTAGTTATTTGATTGATGGTTGAGAATAAAACATAACTATATTAAAATAACAAAAGAAAGTTATTTACTTTTTTTGTTTCTCTTTCTTTGCATAAAAGCTTAACAAGACGCGTGTATGAAGTGCATTCACATTCTCGCTCGCACTATAATATTCCCAATCGTACCGAGGTATCGTGTTAGTGAGCGATGTCTATGTGTGCATGTATTTCATATTTGTTGTCCGTGTGGTGACGGATTTAGAATACACAGTTTCACCGCCCGAATACACAGTCTTATCCTACAAATTTCATAATCTTATATCTGTAAATGTAATTCAATTCTTGTATAAATATATATAATTGGAATCTCGGAATCGGCTTCAACGATTTTCATGAAATTTAGTATATAGAGGGTTTCGGGGGCGATAAATCTATCTAGCTAGGAATCATTTTTAGAAAATGTCATTTTATTCGGGTTTCGCGGGCGATAAATCGATCTAGCTAGGAATCCTGACATCTATTGGCGAATAATAATACTACTTTTTTGTGAGCAAAACAGCAGATGGCGTTTTTAAGTAACAAGAAGTCAATGAGTGTTTGCGTAATTCGTACTTAAATATAATTTCCAAAAAAACACAAATTATAAAAAAAAAACAGATATAAAGTCATAATCCGGCAAAAGGAAATGACAAGGCCGATAACCTAGCCGCAAGAGAAAAGAGAAAAACTTGATATTACTTATCAACGACTGTGCCAACCCGTCTGGCACAGTAGGCTTATTACACTCCAAGTAACTAGACGACACCCGACTCAACAGCGGGTCTTTTATAGGAGTAGTAGTAGTAAGTATTTTGTGGCTAGATTATCATTGTGTTAATCGGCAGGATGTACCAATAGCAAGAGCAAGTCAGGTTAAGTTGGGTTCCGGAAGCAGTTGGTTGGGACCACACCCCACGTCAATCAAGTACACTCTCTCAAGTATAAATGTAAACAACATAAGCTATTGAAGTTGCCTTAAAACTCCCGCGATATTGATACAAGAAGTTAATGAACTATACGCAAATATTGAAGGGCTGTCAAATCAAGCTGAGAACTTTCGAAATATCCGCCTATTGCTGTAAGTATGACAGTATAATGAGCCAGTTTAAGTTGTGCCTTGTTTCACGTCCAATTAGCGTTTACAGTGTTCGAAGCTTGGCTTTCAACATAGCTGAGCTTTTAATGGTAATCGAGAACAACATTTACATGTAGTAACAATTGGAACATGTTTGGACAAAACAAAGGCATGTCTTGAGCTCAGAGTTACGCATTGTGTTGGTCTCTTTTTGTGCGGTCGTAATATAGACAATATAGAACATCTTGTTTGGATGACTAGCTTTTTTTATAGACAAAGCAAGTACCTTTTATGTCTTCTGGATGCCTTTTATATCTTATGGATTTATAGTATATTTTAAAGTAGTATTAAGTATATCTTAATATTTATAAATTATGCGTCACGTTGTTTGTCCGCGATGGACTCCTAAACTAGTTGAAAGATAGGATAGCTTACATCTTGATTTATTGTCACTAAATT
Source organism: Clostera curtula (assembly GCA_905475355.2). Lineage (NCBI taxonomy): Eukaryota > Metazoa > Arthropoda > Insecta > Lepidoptera > Notodontidae > Clostera > Clostera curtula. Next base: position 11,472,292 of record FR997804.1, read on the forward strand.
ATTTTATTGCAAATTATTTGCCTATTATTAGACAGTCACAATTTTATGTTCACTCCAAACGGTTCTAACAGACGGCGATATTTGTTGACTAGATTGAATACGTATTTAATAGATGGCGTTATGGTAAAAGTGAAATTATTGTATGTTAAATAATGTTAATGTTAAATGTAATAACAAACAATAACCTTTAGCCACAGCAACGCGTGGCTGAGTCTACCAGTAGACATAATAAGACTAAGATAAAAAATGAAATCAAGAATTTAAGTTGTGCCTTGTGTCACGTCCAATTAGCGTTTACAGTGTTCGAAGCTTGGCTTTCAACATAGCTGAGCTTTTAATAGTAATCGAGAACAACACATAATTGTTGACTCCTCTTAGAGTCGTAACAAATTAATGATAAAATTAAAAAAAAAATGTATGATGAGAAGATATTTAATAGATATTTTCACATTTCAAACTTAGTATATGCTTCACCTTATTTTTCAACGTAGGGTAAAAAATAGAAGCAGTATTATGTATTAAGGATTGGTTGCTTTTAGGCCGAGCTATTTATGATAATCTTTCAACCCACATGTTTTCCAATTTATCAGTAAAGTTGGGTCCAATTCGATAAAGAGAAATTATCATATAGAGCTTATTGCAAGAAATAACTTCTTAACGGTTCTGATCGTCTTATTTCATTTCAATCCCAACGTTTCAGACACTTTGCAATGAAATGAAATAAAACGATCAGAACCGTTAAGAAGTTATTTCCTGCAATGTGCAAAGGTCGTGAAAACCTAAGACATCATAAAGAGCTTAGTTGACCAAATATTTCCATCTAGGTCCATCTATCTCTAGTTTCTAAATTATCTTCTAATGAAATTCTTTTGGTTGCGTCTTACTATAGAATATATTTTACTTACTTACTTTAGAATAATAATTATGTGTATTTGCTAAAATATTAACAACTAACCGCAAAAATCCACCAACTTCCTTGTACAAATGTATCTCTCAAAAGCATTCCTCCATCCTCGAAGGACTTGAATAATTTACAACAGAATGAAAACTTAATGTATTCGCGTCTTCAAGTGCCACCTACTAGCACTTGTTCAAACAGAAGTGCTATTTATCTTTGCCTTAGGTAAAGCATGTTGTTTTAAAGAGAGCCCCTATAGAGCGGAGGTCATCGCTCTTGACACACTTTTACGAGAAGAGGCTTCGAACAACACGCCTGTTTTGTGGATATAACGTGTTCTGAAAAGAAATCTTTATCTATTTATAGCTTCGTAACCTTCAGATAAAATTTTCCTGCAGCATGATTAATGGTTTTTATTTCTGGAAACCTTTGTGGATGTCAGCGCATTTTTGGAATACGATATAATGTTAATGTAAATGATTTCCGCTACTTTACTGTTCAGTCAAACCTACTTAAATTTGAGAGAGAGAGAGAGAGGGAGAGAGACATCCAACTAAGTTGCCATGTTGGTCTGAAGGACTATCATATACGACAGCTTTCTTTTGTAGCGTCCAGCATGCTACAGACTTTAAACAAAAATGTCAACTATCAACATCAAGATAAGTCTTACATTGCAATAGTGAAGTTTACAGATAAATTTGCAACGATAAGTAATCCTCATCAACTGTAATCGCAGGATGGGCGCCGCGATTCCCTGACAGACACACCCCTTCTGGCTAGATGATCCCCAGAGCAAATTTCCGAAGAGTCAACACGAGCCTATTTCCTCGTGATTACTAGTAAGCGACACTACTCAGCAGCAGCAGTCACGTAGCAAACCAGATGGTAAGCTTTAACAGGACCACAGCATGCTATCTGGTTCTGCGGAACGACCCCTAACCACCCAGTGAACTCCACTACACCGTTGAAGTGCTCAGTCTCAGACACACAGATTCTTCTGGCACTTGAAAGCTAATCACATGACAGCAGCAATTCTAGCAGATCGTCCTTCGGTCTTGGAGGGAGCCATATAGCGACCAGATTGCTACGTACTTTACAAAAAATACAGAGAAATTCAACGCACTAATAATAAATCTTCGCCAATAGTACTTGAAGGATAAGCGCCGTGGCCCCCTGCCAGATATAACACCTTGTCTTGACGATTATCTCTTCGCGCCGAAACTTTCATTCGTTTACATCCATTATCATCGGTCAGTTTTTATAGATTGTGAAATTATTATTATTTAAGTACTTTCATGAGATCACTTTTATTACCTGAAACGCATAAAGCACAATCACCATTTACATTATTAAAGTGATAGATGGAGTATCATTTGACCGATCACCCTTCACGCTCTTGTTCACAGACGGCTATTGCGGTCCAGTGGCCACAGACACAAGATTAAATGGTGCTGTATCACTCAACTACTTACTTGAATGAGTAAATTCTATATAGTCTTTACATGAATACCGGGTCGAACCGTAAAGAAATAATAAACAACGAAATAGGTACTACTTAAAGTATTATAGTTTTTTTTTAACGTTGGAGACCCTCATGTCACCGCCTGGCCAGCAGGGTTATGTAGGACTCGGTGCACTGAAAGAACGGTTAGCGCACGGACCTACACACTTAACCAGCGGCAATTCACGACTGCCGGAAACAGAGCTTCGCTCCACAATGGCGGAACATGCTCCGCGACCCTGATTGGCCTTGTTCCATCTATCAGCAGACCCCACTCTTTGACAGAGAGCTCGCGCTTATTTTCTTTAGCCTTCAGCCGCGCAAGGGTGATCTTAAGCTGGTGAAGCCCCAGTAGAATCCATTGAGAAATTTATATTATTATCCATATCCAAGACATTGAAGTCAAGCTGTTTTTTACATTCATTATGCTTCCAACCAAATGAGCATTATTATGTCATCAGTTGAATTTAAGCAATAAATTTAAAATTCCTAATTGACATCGAAACAGATCACTTCCAATTCGGAGACAAGGCGGAGTCTATTGAAAGGAAATAAAGACAGCGTGCGGCAGACGCCAAAGTCGCGAACCCAAGCGAAATCCAATTTGAAATAAGTGCCTTCTGAATTAATCCAGCCACTTTGAACGGACCGGATGAAATTTCTGGTATTTTTCACGTCTAGCAATAAAAACGAGCCCTCGACGAGGGAAAAAGATGAGTAATAGCTTCACCCTGAGCTCTGAGGAACTGTGAAGAATAATAATATTATGCTCGCACGATGGAAACCTCTTTTAATCCGACTGCTGAGTGATACATAAGCAGCTTTATACACACTTTTAGATCACCACATTCTTTAGTTTTAGCCATTCGCGCTACGCTACGCTACGAATTCGGCTGATGCATTCATTCATGCATAATTTGAAAATGTGTTCGACCAGCTTTGGTGTCCTTTTTCGAAGTTATTGCCTAAACTGCATTGTATAAACTTCTCGATCCAAGTTCACCAATATGACAACAGAATAAAAAACTCGACCACAGTCTATAACAATTAATACAGTGTGTACCGTTGCTACGCTGTAGCATGCGCGACTGGAGATAGGATATGTGCTCTCACTTCCCTAATAACGCTGCATATTTCTCTAAACTTTAACACTTGATTATTTTATTACTTCTTATTACTTCAGACTGTAGATGAAAAGACTATATCTACTCATTCAAGTAAGTCTTCGTGTCACTTGAATCAATGCTTTATTATTCTTATTTTAACCAAATCTGCTGGATATAACACTCCGTGAATTCGAGAATATTCCATCCGCATCTGAATCCATTAGATTTCAGCGAACTAAACTAGAATGTCAGTTTTATCTAGATTTCATGGTCTTATTGGTTAAAACTCTGGGTTAACATAAAGAAAACAAAAGTGCGTCAGTCCATCGTGTGTTACGCCTATCATCCTTAAAGTTATCCCAACCCGATAGCCTACGTTCTACGGACAACATATCTTGCCCACTGCCACTGAAATGGATCAATCCAAATAGAGAAAATCACTAACATTACTGCTTTCAATAAAATCATTGTATACTATGACAGTATCTTCTAACTAAAATAAATTTAATTTGAACATGAGAAATTCACTCCACTGTTAGAGGAAGCCCACATTAGCTTACATATCGCCATTGTTTCAACAGTGTCACATAGAGTAAGTGTTAACTGTCACGGAAGTTTTAATATTCATAAGTTATCAACCAATTAGGGTGCAGTTAAGCGTAATATGACTCGTGGCACTGCTTGTAACAACAACTTTGTGCTCACCACCTGCTTCAGTTGATTTTCAAACTAGATCAGTTAGCACCTCATCTTAACGCCCGCGTGAACATTTATGACTTGGGATTATTGAGTTACAGTTTGTGGACTCAGTTAGTGAGGAAATTTTATTCGGTTGTCCGTAACGAGTTTATTTTATCTGGTTTCTGGCGTGTTGGGCTCCACATAATTTTTACGTTTGTGGTGTTTATTATTGAAGTAATATCATCACTAATATTGCCCTGGGCTTTTATAGTGTTCTTTCATCCTTGTTTACTAATTTCGTCTGAGTCAACAATAATCTGTCCGTGTGGTGACGGATTTAGAATACACAATTTCACCAACCCACACTGTACTGAGGGTGTCGTAAGAGGTGAATATAGGATCGTAAGAGGCAGATCACATAGCCGTATGAGAAGGAAAAATTGACACAAACCCTGTGCCAACCCGTCTTGCCAGCGTGGCACAGTAGGCTAATCTCCCTCCATGAATTCGGAGGAGGCTTGACTCAGTAGTGGGTCATTTATGGGCTGAAACGACGATTGGCTCATTTGGCTAACTACCAGTATTTTACACAGAGTCAATTTTGTCCGATATTATTTTCAAAGAGTTTACGAGGCTTGGTCTCAAATTTATGTTTAGTCACACTTAAAAATCGTACTCCATCTTCGAGGTCAAATTCAAATTGTGATCGACCAATTTGCCACCACATATATATTTTTTTTAAATAGTAAATATGTATATTTATTAAATTCATAATGTAAACTCTTTTCACGTGTGTTACCACCGCATTCCATCCTGAGGGTGTCGTAAGAGCCGACAATAGAAATGACAAGGCCGGATGCCTAGCGGCAGAAGAAGGCAAACTTGAAAACCCTGTGCCAAACTGTCTGGCCAGCATGGCTAAATAAATACCCTCCATGTAATTGCAGAAGGGCCTGTGTCAGCACCCATTGCTGATGCAATGTATGGGCTGAGCAGTAATATTTCTAAATATAACAATCTACAGCAGTCAAGATGTTGTACATAAAATGCAGACTGTAACTGTTCGCGAGCAAGTGGACTGTATATGAAAATACTGAAAAAAAACGATGGTGATCACCAGTTGGTAGTTTAGTTGTATGATATAAGGTCTAAATATATCTACAGCAGTCAAGATGTTGTACATAAAATGCAGACTGTAACTGTTCGCGAGCAAGTGGACTGTATATGAAAATACTGAAAAAAAAACGATGGTGATCACCAGTTGGTAGTTTAGTTGTATGATATAAGGTCTAAATATATCTACAGCAGTCAAGATGTTGTACATAAAATGCAGACTGTAACTGTTCGCGAGCAAGTGGACTGTATATGAAAATTGTGAAAAAAAAACGATGGTGATCACCAGTTGGTAGTTTAGTAGTGTGATATAAGTACAAAAACTAAAGCTCACACGACACGAAAGCAATGAGAATGACAGACAGAAGCAGAAAATAGGAACATTATGTCAAACTTAAAATATTTTACATATCACTATCACTTCACTATCACTACATAGTATAAAACAAAGTCGCTGTCGTCTGTCCGTCCCTATGTATGCTTAAATCTTTAAAACTTCGCAACGGATTTTGAAGCGGTATTTTTTAATAGATAGAGTAATTCAAGAGGAAGGTTTTAAGTATAATATATGCATAATAACAACCGTGCGAAGCCGGGCGGGTCGCTAGTTAAATATAAAAAAGGCTTTATACCGACCAGTAGCCAACAGTAATGTAAAAGTACATTTATCTTCAAAAAGCGTAGTGCTGGTAGGCCTCCCACACGGTGGACCGATGACCTGATTAAGGTCACCGGAAGACGATGGATGCGGGCGGCCCAGGACCGGCCTTTGTGGAAATCCTTCGGGGAGGCCTATGTCCAGCAGTGGACGTCTTTTTGCTGAAATGATGATGATGACATTTATCTTCTACATCTCAATAATAATCATCTTTTTAAAAATGGAATCGTTGGTCAACACCTCCCAAATCCAAAATGGTTAGTGCCTAATACCGATTGTAGAATAAAAAGTTGACTGCATTATAGCTTCGGTGGCATAAGCCCGCGAAGCGAGAATTGTCTGGGCAAACATAAACGCAGCGGTCAAAATGGAAGCCCCATTGTGTCAGAATGTATTCATTTGTATGGTAAGCCTAATATTTACAGTACGGAACTCGTTTCCTGCATGTAAATATTGAGCCGTACCGAGATGCGTTGAAGCTATCTCGTGATTAAAATTACCTACATTGCAGTAATATTTTAAAGAGCCATTGGATTGTAGATGATCTTTGAAGGTATTGAGATCCGGCAGCAGCCTAGGTCTAGTTATGATAGTTATTTACCGAGTATGTGAAAAACTTTCATGAGACGCATCAGTCGTGACCACGTTTCAACGTTACTTGAATGTACACTGTACAAATTAAAGGTAGTGGATATTTTGAACTACACAGATAAAGTCAGATGCTATAATTAATTTCTAACTAACACCTAGCAATGCTATTGTTCTTAAATTAATGTATTGTATTAAATCAAACCTAAAATTACGCTTCATGTTGTACCAAATTATTTTTTTTATTGAAGAAATCTATTTTCTTCTATAAATATTTTTATTCAAAATACGAACTGTTTTAACCGAAATATATTAGGAGTCACCCATGAGCGTATGTAATCAGTTAGAATGCTAATGGCCTAAATAATCTTGTTCGGACCTAAAAGGCACATTTTCAAAGCTTTACATATTTTTTTAAGTAAATGAAAGTTATAAATCCAGAGAGATTTATTAAGGCTAAGTGCTTTAGTGATTCTAAAAGGACTGAAATAATCTCAAACTGGAAAATTTGAGGAATATAAATGCTTGTATATTATAATAGGCGCTAAGTTTTAAAACCTATAGAAATATCTTACTTTAATTATTATGAATTATATCATTGCTCAATTTCCAATTGGATGTAAAGATTAATCCTGTTACAAGGAAAAAGTTCGCGAAGAGAAATAAAAGTATCACAATTGGTAATAACTTCGATTTGAAACTTCCCAAATATAAACCAAAAAAAGTGTTAGGGGGTCATGGCAGAGTATGTAAAACACGGTGGAAGCTTCGTAGTAAGTATAATAAATAAAATATATAAAATGGTAAAACAACACGACATAACAATATAATGGAGTACACAAGACAATAGAATAAACTTGACAAATATTCAAAACTATATTTATAAACAGCCTGTGCTGCGTTGACTCCATGAAGGTGATACTTCAACACACCCCCTTCAACTCATGGACTCAACGCCTTAAAAACTAATTAAGTCCGCACACACAAACCTAATTCTTTTGATGTTTATATGTAAATATAACGCCGTCTTTACTTTCAACATCGGTGTTTCCTCTTGAAATCCTCAATCCTTCCTCTTCCAAGATTTTCACCCTCAGTTGTTCAGGCTTCGGAAGCTCATCCGTAGACTCAATGAGAAAAATAATCGTATGTAAGTGGAGAAAAAGATTCGAGATGTTCGCCCACCTTTTTATTTTCACTCATTTTCTGCAACATGAGCCTTTTCATCAAGGTTGCTTTCTTCGCAGGGCCTCGTGATGCGAACAAACTCTTCAACTTCAGCCAAACATTTCGTGCCGTTGTCACCTTTTTTTTTAACATGACGAACTACACTTTGATCCAATGCCATTATCAACTCAGATGTTACCTTTTTATCCGTAATATCCCATGATAATTTTGCAGCATCATCATCCTTCGGCTTTGGCTTTTCTCCACTTACTTCCCATTAATTATTTCTTGTTAACAATGCCTCTACCTATATTTTCCAACAATTTTTCTCCCAACAATTGTTTTATACGTACATTTGACATTTTTTCTCGATTGTACTTTTATTTATTATACTTATCTTCTGGGCCATAACCCTTGTTAGGGGGTCATGGCAGAGTATGCAAAACACGGTGGAAGCTTCGTAGTACGTATAATAAATAAAATATATAAAATGGTAAAACAACACGACATAACAAGATAATGGAGTACACAAGACAATAGAATAAACTTGACAAATATTCAAAACTATATTTATAAACAGCCTGTGCTGCGTTCACTCCATGAAGGTGATACTTCAACAAAAAGATACAGTACAAAAAATACTGATTACTTGTATAATCCTTTAGAATTGCTCCATCTAAATCTTGGAAGGCGTAAAGTAACATTAACTTTTCGACAAAATGAAATTCTCAAAGCCATTATGGCACATTTATTTTCTCAAACGTCCTCATAATTTGTCATGAACGGGTCTCTATACATTAAATAGAAATAAAACCTTAATCTTAGATGTATTGAAAACTGCAGCTTTGTCGAGAGGTTGAAGCTTTAAGAATTATTTATTGGTTTTATAGCACTATAAGGTCTAGACGATTTCCTATCGCTTTGATGTTATATTTATACTTCATGAGAAGCCGTAAATGATTGCAGATCACTTGGTGATTTTACTACGATCAACTTTTCAATGTATTTTTTATAACCGCAGTACTACTATATGTTAAATGTATTTTAATTAAATTAAATATTAAATGTACTTTAGTTGTTACCTTCTAACTATGTTTTATCTTTTAGTTTTAATGTACAAAAAAGGTGATAAATAAATAAGAATCCAGTTTAAGATGGAACATGTCATTATCGCTATTGTAGGTACCTATACCCTGTACAAGATAACTTGATCGATTTGACAGACGGGCTAGTGATGGGAAACGGAAAATATCTAGTAGTCCAAAAAATAACGATTTAAAATACTTGTAACTGTGACAAGTAGGCGTGGGTGTATTAAGTGTGAAATTATTTATTGCTCTAGACATATAAAACATTGGGTAGATAAGCGATGGTGGGTCAATATTCATAATAAGTTCCTATTTAATATTACAGGACATTTTTGGACCACCCGCCAAATTTAAATAGGTGGTTCTGTCCATGAAAGTAAACAAAAAAGAAAATGAAATAATAATTGTAAAAGTGTTAAATTTCAATGTGCGAAAGCCAACGAATTTTATTTCAAAATGAAAATGTTTTTTATTCGAATATTGTCTTATAAAGTGAAGAAAAAGTGATAAAGAATTTCACACATAATACGGCCACACCATCTCGTCACAGTTACAAGTATTCTAAAATGTTAGTTTTTGGACTAGTAGATATTATCTGTTTCCCATCACTGTTCGTCATTGCAAAGTAAAGGTATCATTCCGAACTACGCTGCACGCAACAGTACTGCCGCAACAGCGACAGTACTGGTCCCCATACAATATTTTTAAAAGCTTATTATGAGATTACATTTCGTGCTAGGCAGCAATGTAGCGGTTGTATGGGGACCAGTAATGCCGCGACAGCACTGCTGCACGTACAGCGTAGTTCGGAATCATACCTTTATGTCGATCAAAAAAATTTACATCTGTCAAATCGATCAAGCTATCGTGAACAGGGTATACCATCAAAATTTTCGTTTGTTTTCTACCTGATTAGTCCCTTTACTCGCCCCTTTTGACATTCGTAGTATACGACGGGTTCACCACACAGACAATGTAAAATGAGACAGTCACTGTTATTTTAACCATACCTGACATCGCGGTCAAAAGCCCATAAACTAAGAAAAACACTAGAGTTTGAGATTCAGGTGAATATTAACACAAGTTGTCATTTAAAAAAGTCGAATAAATTTTATACGGTTTTCTTTTAATATTTAAAATAATGGGTAAAAAACGCGATTATGGGTGGCTCTGTTTCAATTAAGACTATCATATATTTTCAAATTATGAAGCAATAAAATAATTCTCCCATTTTACGGCCTTCATTTACTTTCTTCTATATCCATATTGTTGTTAAGTCGCCATAAAGTTTATTGATTATCAAAACGTACTTAATAGCCACTAAAATAGAGCTTAAGGCAATCCCGACAACTAAATTAATCTGTTATTATGTTTGAATGTTCAGTATCTTATTATAGACGACTTATGACTTTAATAATATACTCGTATTTGTTGAAAGATAACAACGTGATTTGAATACGCTTTTTAATTGATGTTATGACATTGTCGTTCTATTTTGTTTCTCGTAATGAATGAGTAATGTATCGAATAATATATTTAATTATATTATATTATAATTATATTATATATATCTAATTATTATGCCAACCTGATATGTGTCTCATTTCTCTCATAAGAGGCGTTACTAGTCAGTCAATTAAAAGCTGACCGGGCGGATTCAGCGTTCTGATAAAATTAAAACATTTGATGAGACGAATATTTCTGTTCAAAATATGTTTATTTATTAAATTTGGCTTGACATGACGGAAACATTTTGTATGATACAATATTAAAAGTAAGTAAATGAAGGTATAGTATAGAAATAGCACTAGTTTATTAGCAAAAGGGATATATTACAATTAAACCGATAACATCGTTATTGCGTAGGCAACCCTCATTTTCAACCCATAGTGATGAAACGGCCTGGGAACACAATTTTAAACAATTCCCGAAATCTCTACGGTAACCAACAGGGTAGATATTGAAGGCCCGTTGTGGTACAATCAGGGTTGTCGATTGTACGGTAGAATGGTCACTGTAGTACTGATATGGGGTTGATAGTATTGTTGGGCGTGTATAATCACTATGGATACCGGGTGTTGTGATGAGACCTATTGTTGTCTTTGTTGGGTGCTAGATTAGTATAAAAATAGAACAAGATTTAAAAAAACCTGCAATTTGAATATATAATTTTTATAAACCCTACTGTTGGCCTTATTTTATTCTTCCAATTTTTCTATATTAATGTGACTATCGCAGCTCTATATTTACCCCTAAGATCATAGAACAGACGGACTGAGTAGTCAGTAAATTTGTACTTAGCAATGAAGTTATCATTACACAGTACAAAAATTCTTATTGGCCATGCTACAATTTCTACGTATTCAGAAATATTTAGTACTCAGCCATCAAAGTCTAACGTTTAATTCTCTATACCAAAGTTGGACAGAACGAGTTAACTTCGGCTATGAACAAATGTTTTGTACCCATAACATTACCACTCCGTGGATTTGATTGAATCCGCAAATAGCTCCCCATGTTTATTTTAGTGCTGGGCTTACATGCCTCATATTAATTTATCGATATATTGCAATAAAATGTCTGCCCTTCAAGCTATACTATTAAAAATCCACCCGGTTAACTTAGCTCTATAGGCTAAATTGTACATTAGAGATACAACATTGATCTCCAAGCAACTTCTGGATTTTAAATGGTTCCGTCGTCTCCATCAGTTGTGTGTAATATCTGACCTCCTCCGTGCTTCGGAGGGCATGTAAATCAAACGTCATACTACTATCTAAAGCGTTCCCTACATGTAGTCTGTAGCATGAAAACTGACAATTGGTCTAACCATTTAATACCGGTTCTCCGACTAGACTGGTCGTGAAATGAAAATCGCCCATGTAAATACTGATAGTTAACCAAATTAGTTAACTAATTAAATTGGGAAAAGGCGAAAGCATATTTTATAGGATGAGATGATGAGGATTTCTTTACTGCATAAATCTAGAAACTTTCGGCGTCACTCACGTGTGATCCATCGCGTAAACCTAGGTCTAGATATTTATTTGTACATATATTAAACTTGATTAAAATTGAAATTAATTTCATTGTATTTTTGTGATTCACCATAATGGATTTCCAAAAGCTAGTCCTAAGCAGTCTGTCTCAATCGGATTCTAGCGACGGAAATTAAAATAATTTTGCGTGATTAAGTACCTAACAAAAATTCAAGTTACGTACAAATCTAATTTAATAATACGTAAATTTTGCTGCTAGCAAATTAATAGCTTATGAAAAGACTTCAAAGAAATTCATCCTAGAATTATATTACTTTTTATAAAATGAGAAGTAAACTTAAGTCATTGGTATCTTGTTTTATAGTTATTCTATAATTCAGTTTAAGTCGTGATAGGCATTTAAAAAATAGCATACGTTTGAAAACATTTCTTCTAAAAGTTAGTTATTATAAAACCGCTATAAATCATCAGCTTCACAAATTGGTACAGATTTTATCGATATCGACAGTGCAGTACATACACATGCCTACAAAAGGAAATGACATTGTGTGTGATATGCGGAAATGTATTTAATGAAACGCGAGGGGTGCCTTGCTGTGCGTAGGGCCGCACTAGTGCACACACATGCGTGCACTATTTACGTATAATTTGTGCATATATGCATGTGGGACTGCAAAATGGGTATCCTAGTAACAATGTAGGATCAATAGGGTTTTGATAAAAATTAAAACGAGCATTTAGACTTTTTTGTAGGTTTTTGTATTGGTGTCCATCATGTTGATATCTGACCTCATGTGTGTTTCGGAGTGCAAGTTAAGCCATCGGTTCCGCAGTAATTCTCGATTTTCCCACCAGATGGGTCAGATTGGTGAGATGTTAATACAGTGAAAGGATTCGAGCCATCAAGGGTCAGTCAGTCAAATGCTAAAGTAATTAAGTTAAAAGGTTTCGACAAAAAACTGAAAATACAAAGAATCACTTGCTAAGTCGTCGACTTATGAAGGCGCTATTTTTAAGTACCAATATTTTTCGAATTTTAACACAGTTTTAATAATAATTCTATATTTTGTTTTATATATACTACGACTAACAGTCTCCTATTTTAAATTCGAGATATTGAGTAACGTCTTAACAATAACTCGTAAGAAAACAACATTTTGTCATCGTTGCGAAGTCTAAATAATACGAGATACCGATACGGCATTTTATTTCAAGTTTCAGCAACGATGTTTTTAATTCCACGGTACTAATTATTCTTAACCCAATCAGGTTAGACTGGTAGCCCAAATTTTTTTTTTTTAGTTTAAGCCTTTTTGTTAATGATCTTTAAAGACACATGCTGTCTTGCATCTCCCTATAATGCAACGAACGCAATTAATTGGCATAATCCGTATAATATATGGATATATAAAATCGAATATATAGAAAATATATATTACTCTATCCTCGATAGAGCGACGATCTGTGAACTGGATGTGTCAACATGAAGACTAGGCGCTATGACGCTCTTTAGGGGAGGCCTTTACCCAGCAGTGAGCCGAAGATGATGATTCTGTCCTTTCTTTAGTTTCCCGTTCGGCCTTGAAGTTCGTGGTCATCCGATTAGCCTTACTTCTCTGAAAATAATAAAAGCCTAACACGCAATTCGATCTCATAAATATTGATCGTGTAAATTCAAGAAGGTAAATTTAGTACTTGGTTCAAGTTCAAGAAACTTTCTCAATTACGATTACTGACAGTTTATAAAGGAAGTTGTTAGAGAACTCGATTTTGAACGTGTACAAAGTTATTGAGGTTGTTATTAAATGTAATATATTAGTCTACAAATGGACGACGACTGTTGGTCCAATATCTTGAACATTACGTAACTGAAATTGAAGTTCGTAAGATAGATAAATCGATAGAAATATGTATTACCGTGATTCATTCCTTACTATAACTTAAGAAACTTACTGAGTACTGAATGATTGATAAGATAGATTAGTATTTCTTGGAGTTATAGTATTAGCTTTATTCTTAGTTTAACTATGAATTTCATATTACATGACTTTGTTGCTAAACAACTAAGACACAATAACGACTTTGAATAACAAAATAGACTAAGAGAATATTATAATAACCGCATAATATTATATTTTTAGGTTTATGTCTAGAGTGCCTGCTGAGATAAATGCTGTAGACTGTAGACCGTGTTCGTGTGGTGACTGATTTAGAATACATTATGCCACCATCCCATGCCATAGGTACTGAGGGTGTCATAAGAGCCGACAAAAGGAAATGTCGGCTGATTACCTAGCCGAAAAAGAAGGAAAACTTGATACGAAACCCTGTGCCAACCCGTCGGGTCAGCGTGGCACAGTAGGCCAAATACCCATGTAACTGGAGGAGACCCAACTCGGCAGTGGGTCATTTGTGGGCTAACTAGTGTTAGTAAATAAGAGACCATGTGATGACAATCTCGAAACTGAAGTGTCACTTCCCGATCCTATCGCGAGGGTGTCGTAAGAGGCGATAAAAGGAAATGATAAGGCCAATGACCTAGCCACGAGAGAAGGAAATCTTGATATTTTTATGTAAATGGTGTTACTAATAAATAAAAATACTTTTGACGACAAAGCTGCATTGTAAAACCTCTCATAATTATACTTCCGAGCGTCAATCACTAGCAAACGGTAATAATACAAATTCGATACAATCAATAACACTGCAATTGAACATAACTTAAATAAAAGATCCAATTATATGAGAATTCACCCGCTGGGTAGTATTCTTTAACACATGGTATCGACTGTGAGAATTAAATTCGACAATTGACACAGCTTATTAGCGAATATACGAGTAGTTACATTGGCCAAATAGCTCGGAGGCGAACCTATAATTTGGGGCATGGACCCCTGGAGACGTTCCTACTATTCGGAGTATTTCGATAGAATCGATTTACATGCTAAGCTGGGGTGTGGTCTCAATGAACACTGTTGGTGGTTGAGACTTCTTGATATCCAATGATTCAGGTATTTATTATTTAATTGCAGTAAACTTTTATCTGGTTTTTGATTATAATAAAGTATCATAATTAATTTTCATAATAATTTTTCACTTTTGCCTGTATTGCATAATATTAAACCATAATTAAATATAAAATTTCGTTCAATTATCTATTTAATAATAACACTTTGTTTTTATTTTTTGTATTACCTATTAAAAAAGCGAATAATTTTATATAAAATTCTTGAATTGGAAAGTTACGAAATGTAACATTCTGTAACTAGCCGTTGTATGTAATTTCTATATTTTAAGACACAGTTTTAATAGTTTTTAACTTTTATAGTTATAGGCCACGAGGCCAGTATTACATCGTTTTCAATAATAATTGAAACCCTATCCCGAGTTCCGAGTGAACCTATCACGTAAGTGAAGCCGCGGAAGTGACCATGGCTTCTGAATTGGTTTATCTAAAACACGCGTGATAAGTAATTCCTTAAAAATATTTACGGCGGTTCAGTCGCCAATATTGAGACCACACCCCATAGCCCCTACTATAGAATCTGTGGTAATTTTAGAATAGTAATTTGCTACGTGAGGTTGTTCGGTCAATTTACTGTTACATTATTGAGTACGATTAAACTGGGGTCCGCGATCGTTCGTTAATTATGTGCTGTAACTGCTTGTGCTTAGCGGTATGATTGTAGGAAGTTGTAAACGTGTGAATGTGAACTAACAGCTGTGGTTAATACATAGTAATCATTGACCATGACTTATTGTTTCCATACTAATAAAATTTAATATTAGTTTCTGTATTAAATAAATTGCTTTGTGAAATATCTTATTTATCGGGTTACGCTCTTTGATGATCTTAATACAACAATAGATGATACACTAATACTCAAGGGCTATACTAAAATACACTGGACGGCAGCTCAGCGAGTGATTCGATATTTCAAACAGTACAAAAATTTAAGCCTTCACTTCAAATCAGTTAGCAAGATTCAGCCAGATGGTTATTTTTTTTTAAACACAAAGTGGCCAGGTTGCTCAGATTGTTCACTCAAAGAGGTTTTAAAGTTAAGGCGTGAACACACACATACCGGAGCAGAGGCTTGCTGGAGACCGTTTCATTTTCCAATCAACATGAAATACTTTCCGAATTATGGGTGAAGTCTTTCATATTTATTCAAAAGCAACCGTATCTGCTTTGCATCCTCCGGTATCTGCATTTGGTTGCTATTAGGCAGAATACGTGGGTAGCTGCACATCCCTGGTTGCCTTTACATAAACCTTGTGTTAACTCATTCTCGCCATGCATAATAGGCTAATTATTGTGACTTAAGTGTAGGCCATTTGTACTCGTAGGATGATATATCGAACAACGAAGAAATAATTGCAATAAGATTAATTTACTCGTAAGTTATTTTTCTATTATTAATGCATATGAGTCAACTTTGCAAATTTTACAACTATTTAATGTCGGTTCAGCCCATAAATGGCCCACTACTGGGTCCAAATTCATGGAGGGAATTTAGCCTACTGTGCCACGCTGGCAAGACGGGTTGGCACAGGGTTTGTATCAAGTTTTCCTTCTCTTGCGGCTAGTTGATTTGCCTCTTGCGTTCCTTTAATCAACTCTTACGACCCCTCGGGATGGTATGGGTTGGTCACACTGTGTATTCTAAATCCGTCACCACATGGAACACGGTTAGTATTTAATGTAACGGTGTCAAACCCAACCATAAATTCAGTACATTGTTCTCACAAAACAAATACGCTCGTGAGAATCACAAACAAACTGTAATGAATAACGCAACCCCATCAATGCAATATAATGACCCGTTATGGCTGTTAATAAAAAATAATTTACAAAAAATATATCGTGCCATAAACGGTGGATGGCAACAAAATATTATAGTGTAATAAATAATGGTACACCCTGAATTTTAGTCATCATTGCGCGTGGCACACGCTTAAATGAATTAGGGACAACCCTACATTTAAAGTTGACATTCAATTTGATAAAAACCAATGTGTTCTCTCGGTATCAACCTATCATTATGTCATGCAAATTTGGCAACTGTTACTGGTGTCTTAATAATATTTATATTATTTTAGTTAGGTAGTTAGCCAAACGTGACAAAATTATCATTATTTTTGATTTGCCTAGTATTTTATACCTTTCGCAGGCAGATTTTATATTGTTTTGTTAAGTATTTTAACTGACTAAATATTTTATGTATCAATTTTATGTATATAATAAACATCTTCCCTTTTCTTCTTATAATGAAGAAACGGCCAAGATATATTTTGCGAGTGAAATATTGGTGTATTACCCGCATTTCTCTTTCTGTTAACGAGAGACGTTTTCAGTCTCATCAAGATTAAAACGATGGATTAGTTGATGTGAAGCCTATGTTGGATGTTTTTCATCTCTGATAACTTTAATAGGAAACTTACTTACTGTAAAGACTAGACTTAACATTTTAAATTATGCATTGATCTACTGCCACTGCTAATTAGCCCATAAATCCACTGCTGAATCGGGTGTCCTCCAATTACATGGAGGGTAATTAGCTAACTATGCCACGTTGCCCAGATGAGTGACACAGGTGATACGGTGTATCGTATCAAGTTTTCCTTTTCTTCCTCAATTAGACAACAAAAGGCTTTTCCTTTTGTTGGATCTTACGGCACCAAGATGGACTGGGTTGGCGCAGTTAGTAGTAGGCTTAAAAATTTAATAGATGTCATTTAAAGGTTATTTTTGGTATTGAACATTGTAATTTGTTCGTGGCTCTAATTAATATTTAAACAACGTACATATTGAACACTTAATATGTCTGATACTTTTATCAAGTGCGAGTTAATAGTGTGAGTTTTAACCAAAACATTTTAAAGTCAAGCGAATTGTAAAAAAGTTTCACAAGCGCAACCGAACCGGTTGCTGACCCCTCCATTGAAAATGCAAAGTGTACTTATTTATTTATTACATCCCCGCATGTCTGTTCAGTTAAAAAACACAATGACACATTCGAGATTATTACATCTTGCCACGTTTAATTGTACACAATGGGTAAACAACAAAGGCGAATAGAACATTTGTTACAGTTGTACCCCGATTCATTATACAACGCAACGCGTATACAGAATGAATGCGTTTGCCACGGCATTGGTTTTCTATAAAACATGTTCAACCACATTTGAATGATAAAAGTTTGATAAGTTCAGCCCGCCGAACTTGAGCATCCGGATAAATGAAGATATATTAATCGCGTTGGGTTAAATTGTTATTAAAACTATGATTAATGGTGCCTGTTAATGGAGCGCAGATTAAGGAGCCACGCAACCATGTTTGGAATTAACTTCTCGGTTAGCCCGTGACATAAGTGTTAATTCATCTTCATCATAAGAGCGTTGGATTCGACGGTATATGGTTCACTAGTCAAGTCGAGAATAGCATAGCATGATTAGTTAATAAGCAGGGAGGTAATTAATTACGAAAAAAGTTCATGGGAAAATGCTTTTTATGAACGAAATAAAAATGTTCAACTGACCAGAAGGTTATTACGTCGTATATTGCTACACCGTCAAATAAAATTATTTATCTTTCAACACACAAATATACATATGTATATACATAGCATACACACGCCAATAAACTGAAAAACGTTAAAATTTACTTCACGTAATCAACTACATATCTATAACATACAAATAAATAAAATTTAAATGTCTGACTGTAATATTATAATAACCGCTTTTTATTAAGTGCATTAAAAAATCTTTTGGTAAATAAGTAATACCTTCCAAAACAACCAAAATCAAATAAAATAAATTGTTACGAAGAAATCTCCAATAACAGTAAACAATCGTGTGTTTTATTAACTCATAATTACTGAAGGCATTTCGTTTACGTTTAAGTTTAGCCGCCTGTTGTTGTGCAAACAGAATTATCCGCTTTCATTGCCTCAGGATGCTCGATTCCCTTCGAATTTCTATGTTAAACAAACTTACATCCGAGCAAGGTAAACATGATCGTAAATTTTAGTACCAGCGTTCGAGGTAAAGGGAAGGATGCATCAAATCAAAATTTTTGCTACTTTAGCCGCGTGTTCGCTTCTCGTTAGGATATTACGTTTGGCTTTCGACAAAACAAACATGGAGTAAATTTAAATAAAAGCAACTTTGTAAAATAAATTAGTTTACGATTTATTATTTTATCATCATCATCAGTTTACTCCAACAATGACCCGTTGTTGAGTGAAACTCCTTTAATTTGTGGGAGGACAATTAGCCTGGCACGCTGGCCAGACTTGACACAGTCTGACGTCTGACTCAGCAGTAGGTGTTTTATAAGGAGTCCAATTAAATATCTATATTATTGGCACATGGATGTACATAGTGTCGCCACCCCTTTCACCCTGAGGGTGTCGGGAGAGCCGATAAAGGAAATGATAAAGCCTAGCTACAAGAGAAGGAAAACTTAATACGAAACCCTATGCCAATCTGTCTGGCCAACGTGCCACAGTAGGCTAATTACCCACCATGTAATAGGAGGGTGCCCGACTAGCAGTTGTTGCTTTTACTAAAGTAGATTATGATGTTCTTACATATATAAATAATATTGATTCAATACATTGTACACATACTATTATCCATAAATAGAAGAACACATTAGTTAGCATAAAGACATTTACAAACAACATTATGTATACAGCGATCTCTTACAGGCAACCTTAGAATGATAATAAATATATTTAATAATAATATAAAATTAAATTGTATGGGAAAGAGAAGCGTGGGAAGACCCCCGACTAGGTGGACGGACGACCTTGTCGAACGAACTTGTTGACGAAGGTCGCCGGGAGTTGGTGGATGCGGTCTGCACGAGATCGTGCATTGTGGAAATCTATGGGGGAGGCCTATGTTCAGCAGTGGACTTCTGTGGCTGATGGATAAATAGATAGAATAATCATAAATTTAATACACAATACAATATGTATTGATGCAGGTATATTTATTGTTACTATTATTAACGTAGAATCACCTCATCAAAAACTTGGTCAGACCATGGTGGCACAGTCGGCCAACTCACAACTGACATTTAAAGCCATCCAAGTCACGGATGATAATATGAGCCGAGAAGAGATTGTTTCTGAACCTAATTATTGATTGTGAGTAGTATTTCTCAAACATTTGTAAGTCTTTGTCTAAACCAGAGGTACTTGCTTGGAGTCTGGGTGTCATTTCTATCTATAATATGTATGTATTTACAAAAAATAATAATTATATAAGTAGTTTATCATCCATCTCGTTACCATAACACAAGCATTAAGTTGCTTAGCTTGGGACGAGATGGCGTTGTGTGAAATGTCCAAGGATATTTATATTTATTATTTGTTTTCTGAAAGAGATAAATGACCCGAAACTAGTATCTGCCACATTACGTCAATCGAAGGGGTTTTATTGGCAGACAGTATGTTAAATTGGGGTACATAAGAAAAAACGAGCCGAGGAAGCGTGACGAATGAATTTCGGTAATAAAATTAGCATAATCAATATATCGAAGCAAGTATTGCACCCCGTTTGAACAGAAACGGATTTGTGAATATTGCTGTAGAAATTGCACGCGTTTGGAATATTGACCCGACTTCAAATAAGGAGGAGCTTTAGGACTGTACGTGTTTTTTTGTCTGTATAAATTTCAGATTAATCGATTCAGTAGTTTGCCGAAAAACTTGAAATCAGTGAACAAAATACATTCGTCGGAAGGCAAATTTGTGTATTTTTGTATGACGTTGTTGATTCCGTCAATGGGATAAAAAACGTTTTAACAAGAAATGTATACTGACTTCAAAAATAACAAAATTAATGATAGGAAAATTAACTAATTTTGTGGAGAATTTTCAACAAATTTCTACATCTACCGAAACGTGTGTTAAAGGTTGTTTTTTTATTCTGTGTTACAAGTTTGCTATAAAACAAAAGTATTTCCAGAGAGCATTATTAAAGTCTCTGCACAGAAGGAATTAACTAAGTCTCAAAAAAGAGGTTCGCCATTTTCTACGCCATTTTCAAGTCTGTGATACGTTAGTTTGAAATATAACTACACACTCTTAAGACTTACTGAATTGTCGTTCTACGTGGAAGTTAACTTATGGTATTTTTTTCTCATTGGTGTCTCTAACAAGAATAACTTTCTAATTATTTTGTCGACCTAGCAAAACCCCGAAGCAACACTTTTCAACGAAAATTTACAAGTTTTATTCAACTCAGAGTGTTTTCTAGCAATAATAATCGTATTATTGACTAACAGCATGTGGGTACAATAGACATGTCTGTCGGCATCGTATTGTGATTCAATTACGCGGCACAGAGCCGAGCACTGGTTGACATGCTATTGGTAGATGCATGCAACGGAAATGTCATCATACTGTGTTTAGAATACAATTTTAAAGAGAATGTAGCACAGATTAAGGACATTCCTTTCGGAGGTAGGATCCTTTTGGTTGACTTCCGACCAGCTCAGGGTAAGCAAGTACGGAGCGTGCAGAACTCGAATTTCACCCCTCAGATGTGAAGGGACCCCCCCTACCCACTAAGGCAGGAAACTGGTCTTTTCCATTTTATCCAATCCTTGGAAACGGACAACTAGGAAAATAGGACCCTCTGATTAATATGACATACTTACAATACATCCTACTAATATTGTAAACGCGAAAGTTTGTAAGAATGTATTTTTGTTACTGTTTCCTTCAAAAACTACTAAATGGATTAATGAAACCTTACAATAATATAAAATAGTAATAGTCTATGATTTATAAAGATATTGTGTTAATTATCAATATCACTATCATCATCACTATCATCACTACATAGTATAAAACAAAGTCGATGTCGTCTGTCCGTCCCTATGTACGCTTAAATCTTTAAAACTACGCAACGGATTTCGAAACGGTTTTTTAATAGATAGAGTGATTCAAGAGGAAGGTTTATGTGTATAATACATGCATAATATTGTAGAGAAACACTGATAAATTTAATAGTTCATCATTGCACCCGTGCGCAGCCTGGGCGGGTCGCTAGTACAAAATATAACGATAACTGTCAAGTACACACAATTTTCCATCACCACGCGGGTAATGGCAGCTAGTAGGTATGAATGAATGAATGAACTCTTTATTGCACACTAAAAAGACAAGATACAGACAATAAAATATTATATGGTAACGTGTACTGGGCGGCCTTATCGCATACCGCGATCTCTTCCAGGCAACCTTTGTATAAATAATTTAGACATTAAAGAACTGGCGGTCAGTTGTGTGCTCAAGACTATTACATATTAAATTTAAGTGGTATGAGTGGGGCAATGCAGCTTCAAATTCTGTGACGATCTCAAGAAAAATGAACGTGATTCATGAAGGAGTTTGAAACGATCCTTTAGATAGGAAGGGGCTGTAGGACTGAACAGTATACTGTATAACAAAGATACATAATATGTGAGTATTCCGACGAAGGCGAATTGGGAGCCACTTGAGCTTAGTGCGAAATTCGGAGACATGATCATTTTTGCGTAGTCCAAATATAAATCTTATACAGACATTTTGAAGGCGCTCAAGTTGTTAAATGTGTTAAAGACTTGACCTAAACATTGCCTCAAACATTAAAAAACACAATATAAAACTAGCAGCCACTCATTTTAATTCTGATTTCTGTACCACAAATTAAAACATGCCATTCAAATGTAGTCTTGTTTCCATTACAGAACAGTGACGTTACCCATATTCTCACATTGCGATACCACAGATTCGATTTAACTGACCTAATAAATTGTAACATAACTAGCTGTATTGGTGAATTATGTCTTGAGCTACTGGCTTTGTTTGCATTGTTTGAAGATACGGCATTGACGAACAAAAGCGTACGACAATACGTATTATTTTGTTACATGTTTGTTCTGAAGGCACTATGATAATGATGAAAACGGAAAAATACAATATCACGGGAGTGACTCGATGACAGTTATCTTCAAAAGCACAAAGAAACAGTTACATCTACCGCCTATGTTTTTGCGTGCACAGAGAAAGTTATCAATGAAACAAAATTAAAGGCGCTATACTTAATTGTTTCTTACTAAGAAAACACTCATCGAGTCATTACCGTGAACACGACTGCTGCAAAGCATTAGAAACGTCGGGAATTAAATAGTGTAATATATAGTAGTATATTTTAATCACTATTTTGAACTTCTAGTTCAGAACAATGTCGATTGGTCCCTCATATTTTAAGATAGAAAATAATTTTAAACACAAAACAGCTTCGTTTGATATCTATGAGATAAAGTTACTAAGTGACAAAGGTATGGTGTCTCAATTTGGATGGATTATTTTATACAGGGTGCAACAAAGGCCCTACGCTTTTGTTGCATCCTGTATAAAATAATATCATTTTAACCAACTGTAAAATAAAATGTTATTGTGGCAAAACAACATTTATGTTAATATACAGTTATATACAGGAATGAGATAAATTGTAATGGAATTTTAAGGGATCATTAAAACGTCATCGTATCGTTGAATAATGGAAACAAACACTGCAGGAACTGTTTCTGAGACAACGTTTTGATGAAGATTTATGTCGCGCATGCTAAATCACACACCGCATCATTCAAAATAACACTGACTTGTCGACTGTGCAGACGAGCAACTTTTATAAAATTTAATCTCAAATATTCTTTACCAATTTAATTTTAACTACTAATATAATAAACGCGAAAGTTTGGTTTGTAAGAATGTACAGATGTATGTTTGTTACTATTTCACCCAAAAACTACTGAATTAATTTTAATGAAACTAAAAAAATATACATCAGAAAAGTATATGGGCTATAATTTATAAAGATATAGGGTGTGTGATGCCATGAATTACATGATGCAACCAGCTCCTGTGGCACAGGTTTCGTTATAAAAAAAAAATATTTTTTTTTTGTTAGATGCCTGTGCGTAACCATTGCCGCTATTTATTAATAATTTTACAAATGTTATCTTAACGTCTAAATAAGATATCAGCTCTCTGTTTATCTTATTTTACGTCAATAAATTACAAGTCCATACTCTATGGAGTTCCATTACTTTTTTATAAGTATCATCATCATCATCATCATCATCATCATCATCATCATTTCAGCCAAAAGACGTCCACTGCTGGACATAGGCCTCCCCCAAAGATTTCCACAAAGGCCGGTCCTGGGCCGCCCGCATCCATTGTTTTCCGGCGACCTTAACCTTAACCTTTTATAAGTATGACTTTAGATTATGTTTAATTATGATACGTAAATTGTGAGACATGTTCTTTAGTGGAGACCGCGAATTTGCAAGCGTAGTGTTGGACGGCCCGCTGCTAGATAGAGCAACGAGATGGAACTGCAAAAGGTTGCGGGCAGCAGCTGGATGCATCAAGCTGAAGAAAGGGTGCTATGGCGTTCATAAAGAAGGCCAATGTCCAGTAGTGGACTAAAGTGGGCTGATGATGATGATCACGTAAAAAGCTCAGTTTTTTTTATATTACATAGAAATCACCCTCGACTTTTTTTCTAATTTTACTGGGGTTGGCACCGGTCTAATCTGATTTGGCTAACTACCAGTATTTACACGAAGCAATTACGGTCTGCCCTTCGCGTCCCATCTAGTGGGATCACCGGTCACGCTACTGACTACGTGTAACGACTGTCATAGCTGGTAGTATGGCAGCCGGGACAGACGGCATTACCTACCCTCCGATGCACCGAGAAGGTCAGATACACACAAAAATTATGGACATGGTCACCCATCCAAGTTCCAGAAAATCCAGACGTTGCTTAACCTGCAGACCGATTATGTGTATCTATATATGTAGTTGGAATGTTGATCTTAATGTGGGTCATAGGCTGTTGTTGGCGACCAAAATATTAATTGAAAGGGTTTAAACTAAATGTAGGTTCATTATATTAAGAATCTTTAACTGTCTTATGATAATCATAAAAACGTAATATATTTATACGTTTCCTTCGTATAAAACATATTTAACCAGTTCTACTAGCCAATGCTGGGTCGGGAACCTACTGTACCACGCTGGCCAGGCGGGTTGGCACGGGGTTTCTTTTTAGTTTTCCTTCTCATGCATGTAGGTTTTCAGCCTTGTCATTTTTTACGTCGGCTTTTACGACACCCTCAGGATAGAATGGGCTGGTTACTCTATGGATTCTAAATCCATCACCGCTCAGACAATTTTATTACGGGGAGCGTCCTTCAAAAGTTTCCTTTGCAGTTTTGTGTAGCGCCGTAATATACTTAAAACATCCTCTAAAATGCAGGCCAGTGTAGCCTAGTCATCGTAGCTTCACGTAATTGAATTCTAACGTGAAATGAAGTTAGTCATACAAGTTTGTGAGTGGCAAGTCTACCCACACCTGAAATGGGAATTGAGCTATTTTCGTACCTAATAAATTTGTTGGTGAACGTCTATGCAACTTTTCAGTGTAAAGTTTCCAAATGTTGTCGACAGGACCATATTTTTGTTACGCTATCGCTAACTAGCCAAAAGAATAACAGTTGTGCCGTCAAAAACAAATTTTGTGAAAACGTTTCAGAGTTTTAAATTCGTCCGTTTCGTAGGTTACGTTTAATTTTTGTTCGTAAATAGATAGCCAAATTTCGACTTGCATCCAGTCGAATGTTGGCTATTTCGAACTCATGGTTGCGAGGACTTATCTTACGCAGAACCTAAAATATATTTCACTAGCGACCCGCCCCAGCTTCGCACGGGTAAAGAGATGAACCTCTAAATTTATCAGTGTTTCTCTGCTATATTTTGAATGTATTATACATATAAACCTTCCTCTTGAATCACTCTATCTATTGAAAAAACCGCTTCGAAATCCGTTGCGCAGGTTTAAAGATTTAAGCATACATAGAAACCGACAGACGGCAGCGACTTTGTTTTATACTTTATAGTGTTATAGACTAAAATAAGCCTATGTCACTTACATTATTAGCTAGCTGCCTATGAAAATTCCGGCAAAATGGATCCAGCCGTTTCTGAGATGAGCTGGAACAAATGGACAGACAGCGAAAAAAAATGTGTTTTTGTTTACATGACCGACGTTCGTATGGATAAAAATACGTTAACATTTTTTTATCACCAAAAAAGTAGCAAACTAATATAGGAATATAAGAAGTGAATACAAAAAGATTTTTTTTTCTTTTTTATCATAAAAAAAAATAACAAACTAATATAGGAATAAAAGAAGAGAATACAAAAAGCAATAAGGACGTGTCACGGCGGGGTGCGTGTTGTTTTAATAAGTCTGAATCAAAGCACCCCCAATCATTAAGATCGCACAAATAAATAGTACCAAACACAGCGTGTAAATACGTGGGGATGTACTGGAGTCAGTTCCGACAAAAAACTTGTAACAACGACCTATCCTTTTGCTAGATGTGACATAAAATTTTGTCGTTTTTCTACGTAATGTAAACTTGGCAAAATAGAATTCGTATTTTTCTTTTTTTTATTACTTGTATAAAGAAATAAAAAAATATACGAATTCTCTTTTATATTGCCCTCAAAGACAGCCTTGCGTCTTTTTTCCACAGAATATATTCGCTTTTTTTTTGCTTTTATTAAGGTGACCTAAATAGTATGATACAACGTCCTCCTACAATGATCCTATAACGGGAACTTATATACCCTTGTTTGGCAGTGATATGCGCTTGGGCGCTTTCCAGTAAAATTATTAATGTACATTGGCAAGCACGTACTCCAATGCACTGTACAGTCGTGCACGACACTCCGTGGCGTTCTAAATTGCTACTCGTAAACCGCGCCCAACTACAGAGTCTATCACTAAAATTAAACGTTAAATGAGAAAATGTATCACCAGCAATATGAAACTTTACGACCACTACGTAACTTACATTATTATATTTTTATTATCACAACCGCAAGCAGCGCTGGCATGCGCGTACATTTCGGCGGCTATTAATTTATTAGGACTGACACGGAATTGTCCATAAATTGCGTAGTAGTATTAACGCAACGAAATTTGCAAGCGAGTGTACCGCGAATCGCGAGTCTCGATACACGCACACACACCGACATGCAGTCATTGTGTGCGGCTTGGAAACTTTTGATCCCCTGACATAAATCTCCATCAGAAAATAGGGAGGGACGTAACCGGCTTAAGCTTAACTGTGACTAGTGGCCCCGAACTTTACTTTAAATATATTGTAATAATGATAAAATATACTAGTTAATTTGGGTCTCTATTTATTTTGCAGTAAAGAGCTTTTTGTCATAACAGCCCCTACGTGATGGGAACGTGCCTTGCAAATATTGTTTCATATTTCGTGTGTTTGCTTATTTGTTTGGTAAATAGATTTGTATTATTAAAGCTAATAATCTTATTCCGTTACTTACCTAATCGTGTTGTTACTGTCGAGAGTTCTCGTATTTAGGAATACGAGAGTTATTAGCCAGTTGATGAGCAGTGGAAACTAAAATATTTACATAATTCCATATTACTGGAATGTTTTAGAATTTAATAAATACACGTATCCTGTTCAAGAATCAATCTTGAAATTTAATAACTAATATTTTAAACTTTTTTTTGAGTATGTATTATAATTTGTGTAGTAAGGCCGAATCAATAATTATTGCACAACCTCTGACCGAATTATCTAAACAAATAACTTTAAAGTTTTAATATTCTTTTAACCGTGCCTCTATTACTGTTGTCCACTGCTGAGCCCAAGCTTCATCCAATGTACGCCACAGTACCTTGGGGTCTCTGTGGGGTACCCTGTCTAGATTAGATATTAAATTAGATTTGCTAAAATTCTACTAAGGACTCCTACTATCAGCCCACCCATGATCCACTGCTAACTCTCCTCAAATTACATGGAGTAATTAGCGTACTGTGGCCAGACGAGTTGGCACAGGGTTTCGTATCAAGTTTTCCTTCTCTTGCGGCTTCATTTTCAGCAATGTCATTTCCTATTGTCGACTCTTACGACACCTTCAGGGCGGAATGAGTTGCTGGCACAATGTATTCGAAATATTATCACCACAAATATTATCCTACAGTGCTGAAACATGGCCAATTACAGTGCGACTGGTTCACCAGCTTAAAGTCACGCAGCGTGCTATGGAGAGTGGGAGAATCTCTTAGGAATCAAATACGGAATTAAGTCATTCGTGGAAGTACCAAGATAGTCGATTCGGCCCAAAGAATAGGCCTAAAAGTAGCAGTGTGCTGGACACATAATGTCGAGAGGGTCGGAGAACTGGTGATTAGTGAAGAAATCGGTTTTAAAGAGAGAGAGATAAACTGGATGTATATAACATAAGATCAAATGCAGTGGCGAATCTTGGGAGAAGCCATGCCCAGCAGTGGACTGTTGTAGGCTGATGATGATGACCGATGTCAAATGACGTGTTCAAGATATATTAACGTTACTGAAACTAAAATAATTACGAGTCTGAGTACCTTTGACTTTAGATTTATCGTTACAAGGATCGTAAATCAAACAATATAAAAGTATTGAAGGTAACCCCTTCGAAAAGGTTGATTCACTCTTTTATTAGCTGTCCGAGATTAAGAATTTTGACCTTGATATTAAAAACGTGAAGAACTTTTACATTATACTAGGATTTGTATGGATGACTGCCTCGTTGGTCTAGGGATTAGATGTGCCGCCTTTGGAATAACGAGTCCCGGGTTCGAATACGAGGTCGGGCAAGTATCTTTATCTAAACCAGAGTTACTTCCTCTGAGTCTGGGTGTCATTTGTGTTCGTGAATTACATGTTTGTAAACTTCCCCCACGATAGAAGTTCCTAGAGCAGGGGTTTCGTAATTTTTTATAAACAAGTGTAAAAATATGGAGAGAAAATGGGTACATTGTAACAACATTTGGTTCGATTTAAAAACTCTCTTTCTCGCTCTACTGTAAAAATATAAAGCGTTTTTTATAATAATATTCAATAAGTTGTCTTACACAAAAAAAACTGGCAAGAAAAGCGCTGATTGACTGTAAAGAAATGTCTGTACATTGTGAAGTGAAATACGGTTATGGAAAAAGTACTTTATTTATTTTTAAATAGCAAGTTAAAATATTATTTAGCGTCACTTCTGCCCACGACTTTGCCTACGAATTAATTATAGCCTATGTGTTATTCTGACCTTTAGGATATTATATTAAGAAGTTTCATAAAACACAAGGTTTTACGAAACAGTCACAATGTACACGAGTATGTGGTCGTATACATTGGCATTTATAAAATTACTAGGATAGGATACCCTTAATCCGTCTGCTTAATGTACATTTTAGGCTATTCATGTATTTTTACCAATGTAAGCTATTCATGTAATGACCAATTGGATCGCGTTGAAGTCAACTTGTAAATTTAAATTAATTTTTCACTTCAGTAGCTCAAACATGTAGGTTTTGCTCACTGAAAACAGTGGACAAAATGCGATTTTGCCCACTCAGTGAGACAAAGTAACTTTTTAATTCTAACTCGAAACATTGGCACTATCTCTTTCCCGCCAATAGAAAAGAGAGAGAGACAAAGACCAAGTGGCCAGTACCAATAGCTCCGATTTTTCTTCTTCTTCTTCATTTAGGTTTTGGCTTCCATCGTTATACCGATGATTTTGCCAATGACAAGTGTGTTGTGTTAGAAATTTCGTGTGATTATGAAAGTTAAATTAATTGGTTATAAGTTGCGTTAGAGTTATGAAGTTAAATGTTAGCAGGTAGCGCTATAGAAAACAATACAAAGCATTAAAGTACAGATTATAAATATCAAATTGATAGAGCAATATTATGGGAACTATAGTTGATTAAATACAAACTAGACGTACTTTTAACAGTTCGATTGGATGAAAGGAGTTCGTTATAGGGTTACTCCGATTTTTAATTCGACCTCAAAGACAAACACGTTCGGAATTTTGTACTAACTAAAGAAATTTAGCAAAAATGATAATTATATATTTTATTGTAATTCATTGAATTTTTAACTTATTGTTGTATTTAAACTAAAATAAGTATTTACTGCTTAAAAAACTGATATTTAACTTAGAAATATTTAATTATAGTTTCAAAAATGTTACGTAATATATTTCATTTCCTATAGTGTTCTCGCTGCTGAAGTGAAAAGTTATGTGTGTTACACGAGAGCAAAATTTTTCGCATCTCGTGCCTTTGAATCCCTCGCAGCACTCAGGAATCAACTTTAGAATCACTCGCTACGCTCGTGATTCAATCATTGATTCCTTCGCTTACTCGGGATTCAATATCAGCACTCGCAGCAAAAAACGACTTTGCTCTCTTGTTGCACAAATAACTATTGTTGTTGCGTATTTTGGCTGTTTTTTTTTGTTTCTGTTATTGTTTATAGGACTTTTATACATGCGTATATGCCAGTCCTATTGTACCTAGTTCTATGATTTACAGCTACGCTTATAACTAAATATTACAGAACATTTTGTATATTTGTCATACCTCACTACTGCTGGGATTGGACAATATTATGTTGATAGATACCTAGTATTTTGACAGTTTCCACTAGGTTGGTCCAATACACAGATTTTTTTTTCTAATCATTTCCATATTTTCTCATCATACAAATACCGTAAGTCTTCGTATAGCTCTATTAAATAAGCTCATGTAGGCTTCGCGATCTGTAAAATTGTCTTTATTCGATTCAGAAGTTTTCTGATTAACTCGATAAAAGTTTCATGGATTGCCGAAATCGGTGATTTTTCTTAATATAAAATGACATTGCGTTTCTGATCAAACTCACGCAATTCTGCATGTCATCGCACTTGGGATTGTATCCATCAATTACAAAAATGAAACTAGATAAGCTGGTTTATCAACGTCATTTTCTAGAGTGTAATTTTCAGGATTAGTAATGCCTTTATTATTAATAATTTATTTACTTTGTAACCGACTTAAAAAGCAGGAGATTATCAATTCCATAGTTCCTAAAATTATTTTTCAAAATGTGAAATTGTTACACGGTTGTGTCATATTAAACAAAATTACTCGTCAAATGTTTTCTCTATGCTGATGACCAAGTATTACTTGCATCTTCAGTCGAGGAGTTGCAGGAGATGGTAACTGCTATGAGTGGAGCTTTTGTTAGAAAGGGAATCAAGATAAATGTAAAGAAGACGAAAGTGATGGTGTTTGAAAGAGATGAGGCAGTGACAGACTGCAATATCGTTGCATTGGAGATGAACAAGTTGAAAAGGTGAATGAGTTTGTGTATCTGGGTTCAAAGTTTACTAGAGATGGAAAGTGTGAGGGTGATATTGAAAGAAGAGTGAATGCAGGAAACATGGTGAATGGAGGAGGGACTTTTGACTATGTATTTTTTTATTAAACCCTATTAGCATAGTATCGATATTAATGAAGCCAAAAGTTAGCAGAAATTATAATAAAACTACAAAAACGAATAAACAATAAAACGAGGCACATCGATTTTGTTACTTTAATATACAAATGCTGCTCACGGGCGATCGGAATTAATAGTGGGAAACTCAGAAATATGTAACAATTTTGCGTTAATCACATCGCATTAACACTTCCACTGCATTGAACTCGCCAAATGCAATTTGTGGCTAGTTTTATTGTACCTAATTGTTACTTGTATTTCATAAACGCAGTAACTAATGATACTAATTCCAGCAGTGTAATACTCATCACGCAAAAACTAATGAATGTATTTAGATGAAACTTTACACTTAAAAATGAGAATAACATATTCGCTATAATTTATAAAGATATTATGTCTAACTATTACAGATTTTTGTAATTTTTGTTGATATAGTTTTTTTTTATCTATGCATAAACCTAATGCCTGGCTTCTATATAACATGAATCAGTACTGATAAAAGATCTATACAAATATAAATGTTTATATATAAAAAAGTATACTGTAATAATATCTGCGATATCATACTGTGCGATCACAAGGGATCATCCAGAGAAAAATAGAAAGCCGCTTATAAATACATACTTAAAGATTATAATTTGTAACAAATACCGAAGTAACATTCAACTATATCCTTAAATTGATTGAGTACGTAAGCAAGTGGCAACTGCAAGAACGCTTTCAAAATATTGTTTCGAACATTCTTTTTAGATATAAAACATTCCAATAACGTTAACGACTCCATTACATCAACAAATGAACTGAATAAACGTAATCATTTTAAACCGCACAATACGCACCCAAACATTAGTGACACCCGTCAAATATAAATATGAAACTAAATAAGCACAGAAGCTACAACTAAATAGAAAATTATATAAGTACCTTAATCGGTAGAAGTGAACACTCTGTTACCCTATACATGATCCATCGGTAAGTAATTTGATAGATGGAAATGTAAAAAAAATATATTTACAAACATTTTGATATGAATAATATAAGTTTGAGTCTTTTCGGAAACTGACGTAAATACCGAGTGGAGCCTCCTCCAATTACATGGGGAGTAATTAGCCTACTGTGCCACGTTGGCCAGACAGGTTGGCACAAGGTTTCCTTCTTTGACGGCTAGATTATCAGGCTTGATATTTCTTTTTGTCGGCTCTAACGGTACCCTCCAGATGGAATGTTGGTAACACAATCTATACTAATATATAAAGCTGCAGAGTTTGTTTGTTTGTGTGTTTGTTTCAACGCGCTAATCTCAGGAACTGATGGTCCGATTTCAAAAAAATCTTTCAGTGTTAGATAGTCCATTTATCGAGGAATAGGCTATATTTTATTTTCAAAAGAATTAGGGATCCGTATGAAAATTGCGATTTTTTAAACCAAGGTGTAAAATCGAAACCCTCAATAATTTGACAATAGAACAAAATGATGTACTACAGGTTTGTAGGTCTTATAAAGATCTACAAAAAAGTCCGCGAGAGCACATATCTAACTATCATAGTTTAGTCACAATAACCGATTTAAGTGTTCATAAAAAATATGCACGGGTTCGAAGCCTACGCGGGCGAAGCCGCGCGCAAAAGCTAGTGTATTCTAAATGAACTAAAATATTCTAAAAGACTGATTTCAATTTCTACTAAAATGTATATATTTTTTCAACGACAAAATAAGTAAGATACTTAGCAATAAAATGTATGGCTTCGCAAATTCCCTAAGTCATTTTTATGCGCGATATAAAAAGTAAATATTTTATTCATTTGGTATTGGGAACTAGAACTCAATAATTCTACGATGTGGATCTTCTCCCAAGTGTTATTTAAAAAACTATTCTCCAAACTTTTGTGTATTTACGCGTACATTGTTATTCCCTTGTGGTATATTGATGAACTTAATGGCTTCAGTTATTGTGATTTTATTCTCAATAGCGACAGCGTTTTGTCCTCACAATACCATTGTTTAGGGATCCGTGTTTTGAAAATTTATTAATGAATTTTATTGCCTCTATTTTCAAGTTAAAAAAAAATCGCGTCATGTAATTTTACAAGCTGCAAATTTTTTCAGAGTAATTTTCATTTCATTTGTTATTTAGACCATAAAAATGACCCAATTCTGGATTGGACTTTCACTTATTTCGTATCGTGGGATGTTTTGGTTTTTGCCAGACGGCTGTGTTGTGTAAAGGTAAGAAACCCCCCTATATACTATACTTCTAAAAGATACAGGTTATACCTAAGGTTCCGTGATTTCCGTGTGATGACGTTTTTAGAAACAGGCCGATAACCAAGCCGCAAGAGAAAGAAAACTTGATAAGAAACCCTTTTTTTTTTTTTTTTTTTTTTTTTGCCCTGGGTAAAACCCTTTATCGACTTCCTCGCCGGCCACGGGGATGGCCAGCGAGGGGAGTGTGGGACTCTCCCCCATAGTGGGGGCCTGCCCACAAAACCTCCCCGGGGTGCTCCAACTCGCGTCCTGTTGCGGCATTGTGGGATCTGATGCAGAACCACTGATAAGAAACCCTGTGCCAACCCGTCAGGCCAGCGTGGCACAGTAGGCTAATGACCCTCCATGTAACTGGAGGAAGCCCGACTCAGCAGTGGGTCATTTAGGGGATCAGTAGTAGTAGTGGTAGTTTACCTAATGCAGGGGCTTCTATCTCAGACAGAGTTCTATCTTGTACTTTCTGTCATCGCTTACCATACATAATTTGTGGTTTAAAAATAAATTTTTCGTAAGTTAATCTATTATAATATAACATACTATCAGTATTATAATGGTCCTTTTTAATCTACACCGAGAACCCTCTCGAGCGGTATACTGAACATGCATTTTTTATGCCTTTCTTTTTGACTGCATGCATATCGATGCGGTTATAATGTTTGGATCATTATTTGCAACTGTTAAGGTAGCATCCAATAATAAATGGATCCCCAAAAATGCTTTCCATGTTCAGTATTTTGGCCTAATTATTATTGATAATAAATTTGAAAGGACTTTTATTATACCGACGTTACGACATGGATTGCACCTGTGTTCATAGAAGAAGATTTATCACCAGATTTTATGTGATAAAGTGTTCTTCTAACCAAAGTATTTCTACATAAGAACGTATTAGAATAATAACACTGTTTTAAATTTGAAAGTTATGGTTAAATAAATCAGGTTATCTATACTCTATACTAATATATAAAGCTGCAGAGTTTGTTTGTTTGTTTGTTTGTTTGAACGCGCTAATCTCAGGAACTACTGGTCCGATTTCAGTGTTAGATAGTCCATTTATCGAGGAAGGTTATAGGCTATATTTTATTTTCAAAATAATTAGGGATCCGTATGAAAATTGAGATTTTGTAAACCAAGGTGTAAAATCAAAAACCTATTTATGCGTGCGCTGCAAAAACTATTGACAATAGAACAAAATGATGTACTACGGGTTTGTAGGTCTTATAAAGATCTACAAAAAAGTCCGCGAGAGCACATATCTAACAATCATAGTTTAGTCAAAATAACCGATTTTATGTTTATAAAAATATGCACGGGTTCGAAGCCCACGCGGGCGAAGCCGCACGCAAAAGCTAGTAGTTTTATAATTCTTGCTAGCCCGAGGTAGTTGTATAAACCCGGGGTAGTGGTCTACTTAAGCTCTTGAGACAGTCAGACAGCAAAGGCTTGGAGTTGTGACCACGTATGAGACAGCATAGCGTGTGACGTCCTCGGTCAGTCTAGCGGACAACAAATCACATTTGACTATTATATAGATATTTGCCATAGAGGACAGAATAGCAAAATTAGCTCGTTAACAACTTGTACAGAATTAACAACACGGTTAGCGCAATGGTTGAGCGATCGACTGCTGCGCAGCATGTCGCGGGTTCGATTCCCGCACGGAAGAAGTATTTGTACGACCTACAAGTATTTGTTCCGTGTCTGGGTGTTTTCTATCTTTAATATGTATGTATTTACAAAAAAAAATGTATGTAAGTAGTTTATCATCCATCTCGTTACCATAACAAAAGCATTAAGTTGCTAAGCTTGGGACGAGATGGCATTGTGTGAAATGTCAAAGGATATTTATTTATTTATTTTATTTATTTAAATCGTTGATAAAATTAAAACAAAATTCGTTAATAACGGACTATGATCTTTAAACCTCGGAAGCGTTAAATTAATATACTTTATTAGCAATTTGTTATTTATCAGGTTTTCAATAAGCATTAATGGCCGCGTATTCGCATACACTATGCATTATTCATATTTAATTTTCAATGGCTCACATGCTCATAATTTAAGCATGCTCCACGGAATTGTGTGGCCGGCCAATCAATTTAAATTAATATAGCATGAAAATTTGTAGTGCGGTGTCGATGTCGGGAGCATTATAATATTATGTTCAAATGTACACAAAAATAATCGATATGGTGCATATATTGTCACCAAACTATTTGATTTTGAGAGCATCGTAAGTGGTGACTTTTTTTTTTTTTTTTGGTTTCGCTTGGGAAATGCTTTACGCATACCACCGCCCCCCGGGGAGAGGTCGGTGATTATGTGGGACTCCCGGGACAGAACCCGTATACCCACTAAAACCCAGCGGTATACCCTCACACGGCACGCTTGGGGCGCCAACGGTTCGCGTAAGCGCAGTCAACGTTAACGCCCCGACGAAACGTAAGTGGTGACTAAGACAACTTGTAGTAAGTTGAGAGTAGAGTACATAGTGTCACC
This sequence comes from Clostera curtula, assembly GCA_905475355.2. NCBI lineage: Eukaryota > Metazoa > Arthropoda > Insecta > Lepidoptera > Notodontidae > Clostera > Clostera curtula. The sequence continues at coordinate 11,508,284 of FR997804.1, forward strand.
ACCTCACTCCTTCCTTGAGGTGTCATATGAGCCGACATTATGTAAACGACAAGGCCGAAAACCTAGCCACAAGAGAAGGAAAACTTGATATGAAACCCCGTGCCATTAAAGACTATCTTTCAATATAACAAATGCCAGTCAATTCAAGTCGTGATGTGATACGAGATGTTTTATTTTTTCATCTAAGCTTGCCATCTATTGTCTGTTAGTGCAATAGTTTTTTAATGTTGCAAAAACAATTTATTTTGCAGAGATTCTTTTGCAACATACAACTTATACGTTTATAATATCGGTTGCTTATCAATTCTATTTGACTGTTTCGTTCCAAACAAAACAAAATTGCCATAAAATTGGTACAATGTAAAAGAAAATTGTTTTCAACGATTTTGTTGCAATGTTATATCGTTGCAGGGAACATCAATTCCGAAAAGATATAGCAAAATTATTCTAGTTCTATCTAAAATTTCCGATGATTCAAGACATACGCGAATAGAGTCACAGGAGAACCTAGTAACATTTTGTCGTTATATAGCGCATAAATAACCCACTATTGATTCAGAACTCCACTAACTTATTAGAAAGAAATTAGCTATATACTAGTAGGTGTGAAGAACTGCCTAGGAGGTTTTTTTTACACACGCAAGATGTATAATAGGTCTGCAGCGCCGCCTAGGTAACACACGCACGATCGAGTTGGCGACAGACTATTGGGGGAGGCAAATGGGGGAGGCCAATGTCCAGCAGTGAACTTATTCTGGCTGAAATGATGATGACTTTATAGTGAACATGCTAATATTACTATGATATTACATTGATCAAAGACTTAAAATTAAATTGTTTATAATTATAGAGTTGATTAACAATGATAGTTTTAAAAGGGCTTTTAAAAGAAATAATGTGAGTACTTCTTTATACATTGGACATGGGACACTTTCATACGGGCGATAATTAAATAATAACAACGGGGTGGCTGGTGGTTTTCAATGGCCTCATTAAAATTTTATTACACGCAACAATTAATACTGAGAGTAGATGTAGAAGTTTAAACTGACTGCCTCGTTGGTCTAGTGGTTAGATGTGCCGCCTTTGGATCAACGGGTCCCGGGTTCGATTCCGGGGTCGGGCAAGTGTCTTTGTCTAAACCAGAGGCACTGGCTCGGAGTCTGGGTGTCATTTCTATCTATTATAAGTATGTATTTACAAAAAAAAAATGTATTTTAGTAGTTTATCATGCATCTCGTTACCATAACACAAGCATTAAGTTGCTTAACTTGGGACGAGATGGCGTTGTGTGAAATGTCCAAGGATATTTATTTATTTATTTAAACGCATATGAGCATGACGTAATATGAGCATGGTGTTGGTGTACTACTGGATATTCACTATACAATACATCACATTGTATAAAAAGTTAATACATTGACGGATAACTTTTTAATCATCATCATCATCATCATCATGTCAGCCAAAAGACGTCCACTGCTGGACATAGGCCTCCCCCAAGGATTTCCACAAAGGCCGGTCCTGGGCCGCCCGCATCCACTGCTTTCCGGCGATCTTAACCAGGTCGTCGGTCCACCGTGTGGGAGGCCTACCAGCACTGCGCCTTCCGGAACGCGGTCGCCACTCGAGGACTTTTCTTCCCCATCGGACGTCGGTCCTGCGAACTATGTGCCCTGCCCACTGCCACTTAAGTTTGACAATCCGGTGGGCTATGTCGGTGACCCTGGTTTTCCTGCGTATCTCCTCATTTCTGATTCGATCTCGCAGGGAAACTCCGAGCATAGCCCTCTCTATTGCCCTTTGGGTGACTTTGAGCCTTCTGATGGAGCCCATAGTGAGCGACCACGTCTCAGTTCCATATGTCATCACTGGCAACACACATTGGTTGAAGACTTTTGTCTTCAGACACTGCGGTATTGTGGACGAGAAGATCTTTCGCAGCTTCCCGAAAGCTGCCCAAAATTTTTAATAAGTCTAGAGAATTGATATATTCTCGAGACTTAATGGAAATATAAAAAATCGTATAATTATGATCCAAAACCAGAAGAGTTTATTTACTGTGGTATAGTTACATATTTCAAGGTTTCTTTTACATCGGCCATAAATTAAATAAACACAGCCAAGCCCTTTTTCAAACATCTCTGTAATCGACAGAAAATACAAAGCAAAGATGGCTTAACATTTTCATTACCATAAAACCTCTATTTAGGTCCGTCACAAAAAGGAGCTAAACATTTAAATCCTTATTCAAAGCGAAACTCCCATCTTTTTTTTATATAAGAAAAGAAATTCATCCCTATCTCAGAAAAATCTCTTCGAAAGAAACTCAAACAATTGGAAACACCTCAAGACATTACCGTGGGGCCCCTAAATTTGCGTGCACAAGCAAAACGCGTAATGCCGGGGTTTGCCTGCCAAAATCGTATTTAAATTCGACGATCCCAACAAGCGATAAGCAAAATCATGAGTTAGGTTAGAAGGGTTATAGAATCCTGCAGCGTGAGGACGCATAATTCTGTTCCAGTGGGGTGTCCACGCCTTTGCTGTTGACGGAGATATCTCGATCTTGAATGGGCAGTCTCTTTAGCTGTTTAGCTGGGAAATTTCCCTTTAAAATGTTTGCAAATACGAAAGGTTTTATCGATGGGATCTGAGGATTTGTTCGCTTGTGATGTTGTTTGTCCATTGTGAGTGGGAAATTGCGTCTAATAGATGTTTCATCAAAAGTTAAAAGCATCATTTGCGAGCCGGTGAGGATTTCCTTGAATTGCCTGCTATATTTTAGATCTTGTCGTTGCTTTCCACATCACAAGCCTAGAGTCAAAGGCATTCAAGTCACTGATAAAACAAAACCCTCAGGGTGGAATGGGGTGGTGACAGTGTGTATATTACAAATCCGTCGCCACTACTGGTTCTTTAGCAGGTCTTAAATAAATTACTGTATATAGATCTTAATGTTGTGTTATTCTGTTTAAATTACTGTGTTTTCTGCGTACTAAACTTTATATATAATAACTACTTAGTTACTTAGCTTTTCTTACCTACTTAGCTTAGCTTACCCGACAAACTTCGTACCGCCTCAGAATCTATAAAATTTGCCACCTTTTAAACCTTCCCTGGACTTCCATGAATATGTTAAGACCAAAATTAGCCAAATCGGTCCAGCCTAACCTCGGTTCAGACTAACGAACAGCAATTATTTTTTATTTGTATATATATATATATTGTCGAAACAGAGCTTAAACGCCACTTTGGTGTGTTTACAACTTGTATCTTGTATTGTCATTTGTAGCGGACCAGGCGAACTTCGTACCGCTAAAGAAACAACTAAAAATCCATTTTGTAGTGGACCAAATTGTGAATCCAAACATTTTTCGAAAGCACTAAAATATCATCAAAATCTGTCGAGCTGTTTAGGAAGAGTTCAGGACACATTTAGAGACATTTATAATTATGAATATTTAAAGACGACAGGTGTAAAAAAAACTTACACTATTAAATTCATCAATTTGATTCAATTATTTATATCCATTTCATCCCCACTACTATTTTTTTTATAATCATTATATCTGAGGTTTTCGCGATTAATACGCATTGAAATTATACACAGATTTATCACAGGTATATTACATTATTTAATTCCCGACGTTTCAAATGCTTTGCAGCAGTCGTGCTCACGGAAGGGACTAGATGACAGTAAATCTACGGCCTATAATTTTTTTTATTGATAACGTTCTTTGTGCCAGCAGAAATAGCTTATGGTATCGAGAGGTCTTGCAGATGAGTGTTGAGCTTGAGATTTCATTAATTTAATGTCCGGATCCCAAGCAGGTGGTACCTACCGATGGAAATGATGTCAAAACACTCTATTATTCGCTTGGCGCATCAGGTGTTGCTTATGGCTTTTATTTTTTTATTATTTCTAGAGCTTTCATGTTCTTGAAAAAGTCCTTGAGCGTTGACCTCCGATATTTCAAACCCCGCAGCCTTCCACTGACCTCACACACATTTATCCAACGCTTCAACCTAAATCGGTACCACAAAATGTTAATTTAACTAAAACAGGACAGATAAGGGCATCCTCGACCATACTTAGCGCCAACAATTAAGTATCCCCTAATTTAATTAAACAACAAGCAATTTATTTTTGCTTGTCAGTTTTTATTTCCCTTTTTTATCCGACGACCCGACCGTAATTTAGGTACCCTAATCCCACGTTGCTCGGTACCAGCAAGGGGTGAAAAGGAAAGTAAGGGGTGATTAAAGATAAACAACGGGTTGGTTCCACGTGAGGTCTAGTCACTTTTGGATAATTTGCAATTACGTAATTATCTTTGGAGTAGAATTATATAACCGTTATGCAAAGACGACCTACTTTAATCTTATGTGGTAGAGATCGCGGGAAAATGATTGGTTTTGGTCTGGTTTTCAAATATCTATGAGAAAGATAATAAGTTAATAAATTACAGTAATAATAAGTTTGTATGTAAGTCTATAGAATTAAGTTTATTTTTTTAAATTTATTCAATAGTTATTAGTTTGTTTAGTTTTTGAGCCGTAGTGGCTGTAATAAACGTGTTTCTTTCGTTCTTCCTTTTTCTTTCCTTCAAAACAAAGATGGCGTTAATGGACGAATAAAATGATGCTTTAACGGTACATTTTCATTATTCTTGTAAGAATACCGAAAAGCAAATACTTTGACGGAATATGACAAACGATTTTATTACAAAAACGACGGAATATGATAAAAACTGTACTTTTTGAAGTCCATCTATACATCTATACTCTTTACATACTCTATACATATACATACATATACATACATACTACATACAAATTAATAAAATTGGAGTGTCTGTTTTTTATACTAAAATAACCACTTTTTACTAAATCCGTATGTATGTATACACAGTACATTGACCGAAATAACGTTTTTCTGTCTGTCTGTCTGTTTGTTCCGGCTAATCTCTGGAACGGCTAGACCGATTTAAACGAGACTTTCGCTGACATGTAGCTGATTATATAAGGAATAACTTAGGCTACTTTTTTTGACTAGCTTTGCCCCGTGGCGTCACCCGCGGTACGACAATAAGTAAGTGCGGGTGAAACCGCGGGGCGCATCTAGTTAGAAACAAGAAAAATGTGTTCTAATGTGCCCATTTACTTGGTTATTAAATCCAGCAGTCATGTATTTATGTAACAAACCGCTCAGATTATCCAGGGAAACATAGAAAACACCTGCAATATTTACAGGATCGGAAAGAAGCATAAATTATAATGTAGGTTTAAGGGTTGGAGCGCAGACCTTTGGCCTCTGCGGCGATACCGAGTATAGTGTTTTAACCGCGTATTTGCTTCTTCTTGTATAGATCTTTTTTATTTGTAATAGGTTACCATGTGGTGAGGGATTTAGGAAACATAATTTTACTACCCTCTTCCATTCTGAGAGTGTCGTAAGAGCCGACAAAAAGCAATAACCTGGTCGCAAGAGAAGGAAAACGAAACCTTGTCCCAACCTGTCTGTCCAGCGTGATACAGAAGTCTGATTATCGTCCGTGTAACTGGCCGCCGGCTGGAGGCCCGACCCAGCAGTGGGTCATATGTGGGCTGAGTAAAGTAGCAGTACTTTTAATAAGTTTTATTCAAACTAACTTTAAATAGGTAATCATGATGCTACTACCGTTTTAAATTTTATTGGAACGAAGTTCCTCATCGCGCGTTGCGAAAGGGGGCTAGACGGAAAAAATTCTTACGAAAAGTTGTCACGACACTTTTTGCTATAGTATGTATGCTCTGTCTCTCTCTCTCCTATAGAAAGCAAGCCAGGTATTTTCAATTCTATTTCTCATTGAACAGTGTGGTGTCGCGACGATTATTTGTTGAGTGTATACAAGTTTTTTGTAAATAATAAAAAATAAAATAAAATTTTATTACAATTCCTTCACTAATTAATCGAAAGGAACTTCGTTACATCCGGGTGTCCCTTGACACCTCTCAAGTTTTTTTTTTATTTATTTTATTTTTACAGGGGAAACTTCCATCCATCTCTTTACCAACCACTTTTACGTCCATCCTGATTCATACTGAAACTACCTTCTTCTCAGCCCATAAACCGTTGCTGAGTCAGGCCTCCTCCAATTACATGGAGGGCAATTAGCCTACTGTGCCACGCTGGCCAGACGGGTTGGCACAGGGTTTAGTATCAAGATTTCCTTCTCTTGTGGCTAGATTTTCGGCCTGTCCATTCCTTATCGTTGACTCTTACGACACCCTTAGGATGAAATGGGGTGGTGACACTATGTTTTCTAAACCCGTCACCACACGGAGAGACTGAGACTACCACCGGTTTGGAATGCTAGTCTACAGAGAGCAATGTTTTTGTAGTGACATTTCTATTAGTTTATTTATCAATGCTAGCGTTCCGACTGGGAACTTTTATCAATAAAACAAAATTATAGACGGTAGATTTTAACTGTTTCTTTGTACTTTTGAAGACAACTGTCATCTAGGCTCTCCTGCGATCACGACTGCTGTTAAGCATTCGAAACGTCGGGAATTAAATAATGTATTATACACGCGATAAATCCGTTAAAAAGTGTTTAATTTCAATGCTAATTTGAGTCAGCAGCCGTATTGGCTGCTGACTCAAGCATTACTGACGCGAGCCTCCTCTAATTGGAAAGAGATGATTTGTCTAGCTGGCTAGCTGGCACTGGCCAGCCCGTGCAAAGCAAATTAGCAATTAGATTATATTAAATTTATAGCCCTCTTTAATCAAAGCTAAATATTACTAACGCTAGTGACAAATAGCCATATAAAAGCGTTACAGTTATAACTCCCGAGAGACACAAGAATAAAAGACAAAAACACAAACATTTTCATAAATATCTCTTTGTGTACATTTCATCAAGACGCCGATTCCTCGAGAGAATAAGCCCTATGAATATTTTGAGGAATACGAATTGTGTTACCAGTTTTTTTTTTTCGTTATACTGATATACGTATTTTGTACCTACGTGCTATTACAATAAGGAATACAATATACCAGGCATTTGCCTATTATTCGTGATTGTTCTTTATTGTTTTCTTGTTAAGGCATAAAATATTTTATGTGATCGTTATAGCCAGGTTATTTATATGGATACATCAATCAACCTTTAACAATATTGCATACATCCACTAGTATGTATTACAATTTCAATATGCAAACGTAAACGTCACGTTCCGTGTGGTGAAGGATTTAGAATACACAGTGTCACCAATCCGTACCATCCCGAGGGTGTCGTAAGAGGCGCCTAAGGGAACATAAGAGTCAAATCATCTAGCCGCAAGAGAAGGAAAACTTGAAACAAACCCTGTGCCTACCCGTCTTGCCAGCGTGGCACAATAGGCTAAATCCCCTCCATGAATTTGGAGGAGGCCCGGCTCAGTAGTGGGTCATTCATGGGCTGAAACGACGAAACGTAAAATAGTAAGAGTACTGGTGGATTTGAATACGTAGTGTCACCAACCAATTTAATTCTGAGACTGACTAAAAAAGATTGTTAGACGGAATAACTAGCCACAAACCCTGTGCCAACCCGTCTGGCCAATCATCTGGCAATCTTGGGACTGTGGATTAATTTACCCCGTGTAATCCCTCGGAGGAGGTCCGACTGGGCAGTGCGTCCCTTATGGGCTGAGTCATAATAGTTTAACATTCCTCTCACACATATGCACTTAATCGAAACTAATATAATATTAATCAAGATGAAGTTTGTAACGAATAAACTCAAAAACGAATGAACAGATTTTGATTTCGTTTTTACTGTTATTTATTTAAACTTTATGCAACAAGTTGTACAATGGCGGGCTTAATGCCTTAGGCATTCTCTCCAGTCAACCTTTGGGCTTTGCGGAGACATTACTACACTGCATTACTTCATTATCTCAGAGTATCTAAAGATATATGCAAAGCCGAAATCAGCACAGGTTTGAAGTACATGCAAATCGACTGTTCCGAAGAATAAAGACCTATCTGCAATAATGCTTTGAGACCATTTTGAGCTTCATATTATATTATACTAGCGACCCGCCCCGGCTTCGCACGGGTGCAATTTTGACTTAGAAACCTTCCTCTTGAATCACTCTATCTATAAAAATAAACCGCTTCGAAATCCGTTGCGTAGTTTTGAAGATTTAAGCCTACAAAGGGACGGACAAACGACAGCGACTTTGTTTTATACTATGTAGTGATAGTGATAACTATATGAAGAGTAGAGTTCAAAATGGTTTCAAAGCTGTATTGCAGATAGGCCTTTATTCTTCGGAACAGTCGAATTAAACATAAGCTGGAGTATTCATATTAGTATGAGTAAATAAGAGTAATTTTCTTAACAAAATTATGTGTCATGAGGAGGTTTGAAATGAACAGAACCTGCAAAACACATTCTACATAAAGGCTAAAGCTTCTGCATACATACAAATTTATAACAAATTGTACTTAGTTGTTTTAGCTGAAACAAAATTCAGCATAATTTTGGGCTGAAATTATTATGCATTGATTCCATGTTAAAGCAAATCTCACGAAAAATATAGTTTTTATTAAATTTCTTCCGTATTTTAATTCCATGACAAGATGAATAAATCCAATACACCGATCGTTAAGTATCTTTTTAAAACTAAATATTATTGAGTGTAAAATTATCGCATGTTATTAAATTATTATTAGTTTGGATTAGAAGTCTTATATTCTATCCATTTGTATTTATATCAAAAGGAACTAACCGCCTAAATTATAACAACTTTGTGAGCTATTTAAATGGGAGTATGAGCCGTGTCCGGTCAAATTTGTATCATAAAAAATGACTTTTTGATTGGACTTGTTATAATGGAGTTTGGGAGATGGAATGGTGTACATAGAGCTGTTATTGAATTAGTTTATCCTACTAATATTATAAACGTTAAAGTTCGTGAGAATGTATCTTTGTTACTCATTAAAGGAAAAACTACTCAATGGATTTTGATGAAGCTTTGCACTATCAGAATAACACATAGGCTCTAATGTACAAAGATATAATGTCTAAAGCAGTGGTGGGCCGCAAATTTTGATCTACATATATATAAATAATATTAGAAGTATACTAATAATACTAGAAGTGTTTAAATCAAAATTTGTATATAATAAATTCATGCAAGTAAGAATTTATTTTTAATTATTTGTCGTTTCGTTAGTGTCTGTCAACACGTGAAAGTGTATCAACGAAATGTTTTACAGATTTTATTAAGGTGTGTCATCATCGTCATTACAGTCCGTAACTGACCCACTACTAAGACGGGCCTCCTCCAAATTCATGGAGGGAAATTAGCCTACTGTGCCACGCTGGCAAGACGGGTTGGCACAGGGTTTGCATCATCTCACTTAGTTCTTCAGTGCACGTAGTAATTTTACATTTAACCTCTTCAGCCAATCATTGCAATGCAAACTGCTAAAAGTACATACTTTTAGCTACATAGTTACGTTAGTTAGTTATAATTTGGTGGTTGGTGGATGGTTCAATGTTTTGTTGTATACAAAATTTATTATTATTGATTTTACGCTTTATTACTTTTTTATTGCATATAACTCGGAACCAACCACTAATAAGTCGTCCATAATTAAATTACCCAAATTTGCCAAAATATTCGTCATATTTTTCTTTGTGAAGTTTAGTTCATTTCTTTCAAGTATTATAGTGAACTAATTTCGATAAAACAAATCTGAAACAATACCAACAGTAAAACACAACTATCTAAACACTGTAACACTCATATAAAAAAATATATAAACCCAAATCAAGAAATTCTTGCTTTTTTCAGTTCGTTTAATATTCTAAACACATTTATGCGTTTCTGTCACACCGCCATAACATCTCTATGCAGATCCCAACAAACGTCTGGTCATCGGAACCAATAGGAACGTCCTACTGACGGGATGGTTAACCATGTTATTGACCTTACCCCATTGTTACCGCCATATGGAAACCGAAATTACCGAGCCCTTGCGTGGATTAGCAAATTTCCTTTAAAACTGCTATTGAAGGTTCTTTTTTCCATTTGCGTTTGGTGTGCAAAACAGCTGTTCAACGCGTTATGACGTGAGTATTTAAATTAATCGATTTAAGATAAACCTAATAGCCCAAGAGATGGTTGCAATATAAATATAAATAAATAAATATCCTTGGACATTTCACACAACGCCATCTCGTCCCAAGCTAAGCAACTTAATGCTTGTGTTATGGTAACGAGATGGATGATATACTACTTATATACATTTTTTTTTGTAAATACATACATATTATAGATAGAAATGACACCCAGACTCCGAGCCAGTGCCTCTGGTTTAGACAAAGACACTTGCCCGAACCTGGAATCGAACCAGGGACCCGTTGATCCAAAGGCGGCACATCTAACCACTAGCCCAAGTTGGTATTTGCTGGAAGTATGCTGAATGTAGTCCAATGCATCGCCTGTAATACGTAAACATATGCAGATATGACTTAAATATAGTAATCCAAATACCTATTATATTTAAGTAAACCTTATACGAAAAAAACAAACAGTATTTTTTAATTGATCATTAGAGCAAATTTTGTATGGAAATAACATAATGAACTGTATATCGATGTTCTATTTCAATTAATGTCACAGTTCACTGCCTTGTTGGTCTAGGGGTTGGATGTGCTGCCTGTGTATCACAGGTTCCCGGTTTGATTTTGGGGTCATGCAAATGTTTTAGTGTAAACCAGAGGCAATTGCTCTGAGTCTGGGTGTCATTTGTGTTCGTGAATAACATGTTTATAAGCTTCCCGATACAGGTTATACAAAACACAAGGGGTTTTCTAAAAAAAAAAATGTAAAAAAAAAATACTTCTAAGTCCTTCTAAAAGAACATCAAATCTAATAACTAAAACTTAACAGTATACTATTACTTTAAAAAAAATACCACAACGACATATGGCAACACCGTTTGTATATATTAAGGCGCAGAATTACGACCAAAACCAGAGGTCAATTATCATCCAATAGACAAGGGTGGACGTGATAAAAACAGATCTCCTAACACGTAATTACATAATTGCGCCTGCGCCGACGCGCCTTTGGTAACGACGCCACACGAATATGGGTTAGCCAGACCAAAAAATAAAATGATCAACGCTATCAAAATATAGACATGCCACTTTTACCATCTATTACATCTTACACCACATTTTAATATTCAAATGTAGTTTACTGTATTCTAAATCACAATGTCAACTGATGTCCGTGTGGTAACGGATTTAGAATACCATAATGTCAGCATTCTATCCTGAGAACCGAAAAAGAGCCGAACGGCGCTGACCCTTAGGCTCTTTTTAGTCCTCGCGAATAATCCTCGAATGGTGTCGGGATTCCCACGTTTCTACCGAGGACGCGTTTGTCAGGTTCAAGCATGTATGCACTTTATTCTAATATTTTTAAAGGCTATTTTCAAGTGCGTTAAAAAAATCCTCTCCGCTGCGATCCGTTCTGTCTGCGCTGACCCTAAAACCTAAGCCGACAAAAGGCAATAACCTGAGAAGAAGCCTAAGAAGGAAACAAACCTAAGAAGGAAAGGTTAATAAGAAACTTTGTGCCAACCCGTCTATCCAAAGTGGACCAGTAGGCTAATTACCCTTCACGTAATTGCCTGAATCAACAGTGGGTCACTTATGGGCTGAGTAGGATAGTTTTTATTTTCTAAATTGAGACCCCGCACTGGCATAATTATAACCTGTATCACGGGAGAAGTTTACAAATATGAAATTCACGAACACAAATGACACCCAGACTCAGAGCAAGAGCCCCTGATTTAGACAAAAGCACTTGACAACCCCGGAATCGAACCGGGGAACTCATTGATCCAAAGGCATATGCAATCCCTGGACCAAGACGGCAGTGAATAAGATTAGAATAATAATGAAGAGTATTTTTTATCAAAGTATTGAAATACATTCACGGGTAAACAAACTACAGGCATGTCCATATTATGATGGCAGCCAACCGTGAACACAACAAAAAGGGCCAGAAACAAGTTTTAATAAGAATGTGGAAGTAAAATATTTTTCGTACCGGAATCGTTAATAACTGAATGTTGCGGTCCGAAACAGCCGGGACGAACTGACAATTCCCTTTTAATTTGTAAGCCTGAGCAGGACTACGGATAACAAGGCGCCGCCTAATTATAGCTTAGCCCAAGAACAAACAAGGGCCAACGGCAATTTAAGTCTGTTTTAGCGCCATATCCTAAAGCCAAAATAGGCTATCGTATTTATATTCAGCCTTGGTTAAAAAAGATTACTTGGTATGAACTATGATTTATTTTACTGCCAGTTTCCTTGTAGCAGCATTCTGAACCAGCGGTAGTTTCAAAGTTGACTATAAGAGTTTTGTGGAAAACTACACAAATTACTTCTGCGTTGGATGACAACTTCACTTTTCAGCAAATAAATCCTCCGTAGCCTCGGAAGGGCAATCAAGGGCAGTATTATGTATTTTACGGAGCATTCTGTGCACCAAGATGCTAAACTTGTAAGTGCAAACACATTTTTGCACATACACAGCTGCCTATAATAATGTATTATTTTGGATTTAAAATAAAACATTTTATCGCGTACAAACAGAGCACACTTATTAAGAACGTATGCACCTGCGGTGAAATGCTTTCAAATCAGAAACTTACTTCAATAGCCTGTATAAGAGCTCCACTATATCTATTTAATAATATAAATATACTTTCTGACAGTATAGTTCAATGAAACAGAATTTTACGAGTGAATCATTAGGCAATTGAAATACGAGTGAAAATGCGAGCTCTTTACAGTATAAAGTACTGGTACATTTAAACCTACATTAAAATCATCTTAACGGCGACACTTTCATTGCTAGTGTTACAGTATTTTCTCTCCTATTTCCATGAACGTAAGATAAGTCTCCTAATTAATTTACTTAGTAATAAAGTTTTGACAGACACAAAGATAAGTAAATAAGAAAACTTTGTAAATAGACTAGCATACCGTAACACAGGCAAAAGAACTTAGCAAAATATGATCCATCAGAGACTAGTCAGAGACTGAAATGGAACATACAAGAAATCGATAACTGAGTTTTGGTAATAAAGCCTTGAACAGTTCGGTCAAGTGGGCAATGTATTGTGTTAGAAAACTTTCTAGACTTTTAGGTCTTGCGTATGTTTATACTAATATTTATGACCACGGTTGATGGACTATTTTTATATAAGTAATATAATATCTATTCTATGATATCTCAGGTCACATAAAAGATACAGAGCTGATTTTGTGGTATATTAATTCAGATTGCCTCATACGACATTCTCAGTGCATAAAATTTTGATTACGCCAGGTATTCTGAACTCTTCGCTACGCTTATTTTTTTAAACAACTTCTTCTTCTTCTTTTACCTGGCGTTAATCCCGGCTATTGCCAGGGTCCGCCTTCCGACTGAGCTTCCTCCACTTTGCCCGATCTTCTACATCCTTTTCAGTCACGCCATTAGCTCTCATGTCGGACTTGACGACGTCCAGCCAACGCTTGCGAGGGTGACCACGGGACCTAGCGCCAAGGACAGGCATGTTCATGCATCTCCGATCAACGTACTCCATAGGGCGGCGCATGATATGACCATCCCATGGCACACGACATTCTTGCAGTTTTCCCCCACGTCACGGACACCAAAACTACCTCGGATGAATGAGTTGCGTCGCATTACGCCGTTTTTTTTAAACAACTCCCCTGTACTAAGTTGTATCCATATATTGTGCGGATGATTTACAAATATACAATAATTCACCCACGCATAAATACACTTGCCGGTCCCCGTAATCGAACCAAGGGACTCGTGATCTAAAGGCGATGCATTCAATCCCTCGACCAACAAGGCAAAAATTTTGATATTATCTAAAGTATTATAATATACTGATAACCGCTCTAGAATATTCTAAAAGCGATCGTCTCAGCTTACTGAAACACATCGGCTTAATATCATGCAAGCCTCATCATTATGCATAACACAGGGATGGTTGCCGAACTAACTAAAGCTGATAGACACGGTTCATGTCGGTAACTCTACCGTGTTATACTGCCTTAATTCAAAATCTGAAGTTGTGGGGATTGTGGGAGACCCAAAAAGGGATTGCTGGATGCAGATATGACGACCAATAGGAGTGAAAGGAGACTACCACCAACCTCGGGACCAGAGCCGAAAGATGATTATTGTAGTAAACATGACGATTTATAATGGTTTTGTGATAAAACCTACATAAATAAATAAAGTTGTGTGAGTTTGAAAATCTTTATTACTAAAACAACGAAGCCTAACACATCGTATTTCAACTAACTTACACCTGCGCCTGCTCACACTTAGATTAAGAACATAAGCTGAACTTGGAGATTCATACGTAAGCCCGTCCCGACTTCGCACGGGTGCGATGTTACCCGCGTTTATTGTCGTGCCGCGGGTGACGCCGCGAGGAGAAGCTAGTCTAAAAAAAGGAGCCTACGTTTCTCCTTATATCATCAGCTACCCATCAGTGAAAGTCCTGTCAAAATCGATCCAGCCGTTCTAGGGATTAGCCGGAACAAACAGACAAACAAAAATAAAAATAAAGTTATTTTGGTCTATATTATACATACTTACCAAAACGACTTCAGGTTTTGTAAAGATTGAATCTACAGACATCACTCTATAAAATTGTGCTACCAGGGTGAATGCGAAGTTGGGTCAGTGATTATAAAAAAAAAACTTTATGTATATATATGACAACGAATACAATATAGAGTCAACATTATATTATGTCTAACTAGCGACCCGCCCCGGCTTCGCACGGGTGCATTATGCATGCATTATACACATACTTGAAATTGAATCACTCTATCTATTTAAAAGAGCCGCTTCAAAATCCGTTGCGAGGTTTTAAAGATTTAAGCATACATAGGGACGGACAGACGACAGCGACTTTGTTTTATAATATGTAGTGATAGTGAAGATGATGTAATAATCAACTAAGATAATAATAAGGCTGAAAACCACGCCACTAGTAAAGTTTTATATATTACTAGCTTTTGGGCGCGGCTTCGCTCGCGTGGACTTCGAACCCGTGCATTTTTTTTATGAATATAAAAGTGGTTATTGTGACTAAACTATGATAGTTAGATATGTGCTCTCCCGGAATTTTTTGTAGATTTTAATAAGACCTACAAACTCGTAGTACTTCAATTTGTTCTATTGTCAATAGTTTTTGCAGCGCACGCATAAATAGGTTTTCGATTTTACACCTTGGGTTACAAAATCGCAATTTTCATACGGATTCCTAATTCCTTTGAAAATAAAATATAGCCTATAACCTTCCTCGATAAATGGACTATCTAACACTGAAAGAATTTTTGAAATCGGACCGGTAGTTCCTGAGATTAGCGCGTTCAAACAAACAAACAAACAAACTCTGCAGCTTTATATATTAGTATAGACTAGTGGCCCGCCCCGGCTTCGCCCGTGCAAAGCGGGGGTGAGTTATACATATAAAACTTCCCCTTGAATCACTCTATCTATTAAAAAAACCGCTTCAAAATCCGTTGCGTAGTTTTAAAGATTTATGCATACATAGGGACGGACAGAAGAATGCGACTTTGTTTTATACTATGTAGTGATACCCTATGCCATCATGTCTGGCCAGCACGGCACGGTAGTCTAATTTCGCTCCATGTAACTGGAGGAGGCCCAACTCCGCAGTAGATCTCTTACTGGCTGACATGATGACGACGATAATAGAAATTTCTACTGAATACAAAATCAAAGTATTTCGAATATAAACACTAAATCTCGTTAAAATATTCCATTATACATTATATCTTATCAAATACTAACGTGTAACGTGATACTTAATTACAAGATACCATCGTGTCATCCCAAGATTGGTCTGCTTAGAATTTCTAATGAGATTATGATTCAAATTATTTTCCACGAGAAAATTTTCGCCAACATTAATTAGAGTGTTTATGTTTCGACTTTTGGAGCGGTCGAACAAATTATGAGTTAATAAGCTGTTTTATTCAACCTTCACCTCAATATTAAAGACCATTTAAATACGCTTTTATTATTTTAGTCACTACACCTTACCGTGTGGGGTCGGATGAGAGCATATAGTGTCGCCGCCCCATTAAATAAATAAATAAATAATAAATAAATAAATATCCTTGGACATTTCACACAACGCCATCTCGTCCCAAGCTAAGCAACTTAATGCCTGTGTTATGGTAACGAGATGGATGATAAACTACTTATTGTACATTTTTTTTTGTAAATACATACATATTATAGATAGAAAACACCCAGACCCGGAACAAATACTTGTAGGTCGTACAAATATTTCTTCCGTGCGGGGAATCGAACCCGCGACATGCTGTGAGTGTCATATGAGCCGATAAAGGATATCATCACCTCATCATTTCAGCCAAAAGACGTCCACTGCTGGACATAGGCCTCCCCCAAGGATCTCCACAAAGGCCGGTCCTGGGCCACCCGCAGCCAATGCTTTCCGGCAACCTTAACCAGGTATAAAGGAAATAATAAGGCAAAAACCTGGCCGCAAGAGAAGGAAAACTTGATACGAAACCCAAGGCTAACCCATCTGGCCAGCGTGGTACAGTTAAGGCTAATTAACCTCCTTGTAGTTGGAAGTTAGAAGTTAGACTTTATTGGAAGTTAGATTTATGTGACCATGTATAAATAAATATCCTTGGACATTTCACACAATGCCATCTCGTCCCAAGCTAAGCAACTTAATGCTTGTGTTATGGTAACGAGATGGATGATAAACTACTTATAAACATATAACATAGATAAACATATTTTTTTTGTAAATACATACATATTATAGATAGAAATGACACCCAGACTCCGAGCCAGTGCCTCTGATTTAGACAAAGACACTTGCCCGACCCCGGAATCGAACCCGGGACCCGTTGATCCAAAGACGGCACATCTAACCACTAGACCAACGAGGCAGTCAAAATGTATGGGTCCAATGACCTAAGTGACCTGAATTGTTAGTTCAACGACTTTCTCATAACATTAGTTTCATCAGCAGCTTTACCATGGACCAGAAATCAAACTCAACATTCTTAGCTCTATAAATAAACAAATGATAAAATCTCCTTTGGTTTTATCTGGCAAAACGCAATAATATACTCTGTATGTTACAAAACCCAGTGTTAGCTTAAGAATGTCATTCTATTTTATTTCTCGTTTAAATTCTAGTTACCATTCAATGCTTCTCATAAGAATTTGCCTTAAGATTTGGGACTGTGCTCGTGTAGGTGCATAATCAAAACCGCCATCCACAACATCTAATTACTACATCAAACCACTAAAATGGTGATATGAATGATATGAATAAATAATTAAATAAATAATTGAATAAATAATTGAATATGAATAAATAATTGAATCAAACCTAATAACTGTCGTATATTGTAAAGGAATCTTAGGGCTCCAATATGTATTTACCATATGAAAAGCACTCAGTATAAAATGAAATTACTATTTTGAACAATACTCCACACTCAATAAGCAAGCTTCCTTCAAACACATTTGTCGTACATTTCATCTTAGTACATTTGAGCCGTTTATTTGTCTTTTATAGCTTTTATGTCATAGGCCGTTATGATATTTGATATTTCTATGAAGTGTATAGAAGTAATTATGACAATTATCACCGACTCGCCACGGTCGCCGTAGCAATAATTAAGACCAAAAATGTGTTATCTACAAAACCAGTAATGTTCAAACAAAAAAAAATCTGTCTCCGCCGAGCTCTTTATTTCGATTTATGACTTGTGATCACGTAGTCAAAGAGATAGCCAAATATCTCCCACAGCTATGTGACTAACATTTACCGATGATAAAGCTATAGTTGGATTATTTGAAGTTTCTTTTTTCACGAAATCCCTGCACTAGGTCTCGCGGGTAAAGTTTACAAGCTCGGAATTCACAATCTAAAATTATACATTACATTATGTAACGTCTACATCAACATGAACAATGTAGTCTACAAAATCTAGAACTCACAAAGAAAAAAATGAATATGAACCGATTCCACAAATAAATCTAAGTTATTTTCAGTCCGATAAAACTAAGGCTTTATTTATTTTATAACATTGAAATATACATTGCCGCACAAGGACTAGTCGAATCAAACTAAAAGACAACTCGAGCGTCAAGGTGGAGTCTCAGCGTCTTATCTATACAAATAAATAAAATTGGAGTGTCTGTTTGTAATAATAAAATAACAACTTTTTACTAAATGCGTAAGTCTGTATACACAGCACATAGACTAAAATAACATTTTTTTTAATTTTTGTCTGTCTGTCCGTCTGTCTGTCTGTCTGTCTGTCTGTTTGTTCCGGCTAATCTCTGGAACGGCTGGACCGATTTTGACGGGACTTTCACTGATAGGTAGCTGATGATATAAGGAGTAACTTAGGCTACTTTTATTTAGTCTATACATCTGTACAAATAAATAAATGCGTAAGTCTCTATACACAGCACATCTATACATCTATATCTATATCTATACAAATAAATAAAATTGGAGTGTCTGTTTGTAACAATAAAATAACAACTTTTTACTAAATGCGTAAGTCTGTATACACAGCACATAGACTAAAATAACATTTTTTTTAATTTTTGTCTGTCTGTCCGTCTGTCTGTCTGTCTGTCTGTCTGTTTGTTCCGGCTAATCTCTGGAACGGCTGGACCGATTTAGACGGGACTTTCACTGATAGGTAGCTGATGATATAAGGAGTAACTTAGGCTACTTTTATTTAGTCTATACATCTGTACAAATAAATAAATGCGTAAGTCTCTATACACAGCACATCTATACATCTATATACAAATAAATAAAATTGGAGTGTCTGTTTGTAACAATAAAATAACAACTTTTTACTAAATGCGTAAGTCTGTATACACAGCACATAGACTAAAATAACATTTTTTTAAATTTTTGTCTGTCTGTCCGTCTGTCTGTCTGTCTGTCTGTCTGTTTGTTCCGGCTAATCTCTGGAACGGCTGGACCAATTTTGACGGGACTTTCACTGATAGGTAGCTGATGATATAAGGAGTAACTTAGGCTACTTTTATTTAGTCTATACATCTGTACAAATAAATAAATGCGTAAGTCTCTATACACAGCACATCTATACATCTATATCTATACAAATAAATAAAATTGGAGTGTCTGTTTGTAATAATAAAATAACAACTTTTTACTAAATGCGTAAGTCTGTATACACAGCACATAGACTAAAATAACATTTTTTTTAATTTTTGTCTGTCTGTCCGTCTGTCTGTCTGTCTGTCTGTCTGTTTGTTCCGGCTAATCTCTGGAACGGCTGGACCGATTTTGACGGGACTTTCACCGATAGGTAGCTGATGATATAAGGAGTAGCTTAGGCTACTTTTATTTAGTCTATACATCTATACAAATAAATAAATGCGTAAGTCTCTATACACAGCACATCTATACATCTATATCTATACATCTATACAAATAAATAAAATTGGAGTGTCTGTTTGTAACAATAAAATAACAACTTTTTACTAAATGCGTAAGTCTGTATACACAGCACATAGACTAAAATAACATTTTTTTTAATTTTTGTCTGTCTGTCCGTCTGTCTGTCTGTCTGTCTGTCTGTTTGTTCCGGCTAATCTCTGGAACGGCTGGACCGATTTTGACGGGACTTTCACTGATAGGTAGCTGATGATATAAGGAGTAACTTAGGCTACTTTTATTTAGTCTATACATCTGTACAAATAAATAAATGCGTAAGTCTCTATACACAGCACATCTATACATCTATACAAATAAATAAAATTGGAGTGTCTGTTTGTAATAATAAAATAACAACTTTTTACTAAATGCGTAAGTCTGTATACACAGCACATAGACTAAAATAACCTTTGTTTTAATTTTTGTCTGTCTGTCCGTCTGTCTGTCTGTCTGTCTGTCTGTTTGTTCCGGCTAATCTCTGGAACGGCTGGACCGATTTTGACGGGACTTTCACTGATAGGTAGCTGATGATATAAGGAGTAACTTAGGCTACTTTTATTTAGTCTATACATCTGTACAAATAAATAAATGCGTAAGTCTCTATACACAGCACATCTATACATCTATACATCTATACAAATAAATAAAATTGGAGTGTCTGTTTGTAACAATAAAATAACAACTTTTTACTAAATGCGTAAGTCTGTATACACAGCACATAGACTAAAATAACATTTTTTTAAATTTTTGTCTGTCTGTCCGTCTGTCTGTCTGTCTGTCTGTCTGTCTGTTTGTTCCGGCTAATCTCTGGAACGGCTGGACCAATTTTGACGGGACTTTCACTGATAGGTAGCTGATGATATAAGGAGTAACTTAGGCTACTTTTATTTAGTCTATACATCTGTACAAATAAATAAATGCGTAAGTCTCTATACACAGCACATCTATACATCTATATCTATACTCTATACAAATAAATAAAATTGGAGTGTCTGTTTGTAACAATAAAATAACAACTTTTTACTAAATGCGTAAGTCTGTATACACAGCACATAGACTAAAATAACATTTTTTTTAATTTTTGTCTGTCTGTCCGTCTGTCTGTCTGTCTGTCTGTCTGTTTGTTCCGGCTAATCTCTGGAACGGCTGGACCGATTTTGACGGGACTTTCACTGATAGGTAGCTGATGATATAAGGAGTAACTTAGGCTACTTTTATTTAGTCTATACATCTGTACAAATAAATAAATGCGTAAGTCTCTATACACAGCACATCTATACATCTATATCTATATCTATACAAATAAATAAAATTGGAGTGTCTGTTTGTAACAATAAAATAACAACTTTTTACTAAATGCGTAAGTCTGTATACACAGCACATAGACTAAAATAACATTTTTTTTAATTTTTGTCTGTCTGTCCGTCTGTCTGTCTGTCTGTCTGTCTGTTTGTTCCGGCTAATCTCTGGAACGGCTGGACCGATTTTGACGGGACTTTCACTGATAGGTAGCTGATGATATAAGGAGTAACTTAGGCTACTTTTATTTAGTCTATACATCTGTACAAATAAATAAATGCGTAAGTCTCTATACACAGCACATCTATACATCTATATCTATATCTATACAAATAAATAAAATTGGAGTGTCTGTTTGTAACAATAAAATAACAACTTTTTACTAAATGCGTAAGTCTGTATACACAGCACATAGACTAAAATAACATTTTTTTTAATTTTTGTCTGTCTGTCCGTCTGTCTGTCTGTCTGTCTGTCTGTTTGTTCCGGCTAATCTCTGGAACGGCTGGACCGATTTAGACGGGACTTTCACTGATAGGTAGCTGATGATATAAGGAGTAACTTAGGCTACTTTTATTTAGTCTATACATCTGTACAAATAAATAAATGCGTAAGTCTCTATACACAGCACATCTATACATCTATATACAAATAAATAAAATTGGAGTGTCTGTTTGTAACAATAAAATAACAACTTTTTACTAAATGCGTAAGTCTGTATACACAGCACATAGACTAAAATAACATTTTTTTAAATTTTTGTCTGTCTGTCCGTCTGTCTGTCTGTCTGTCTGTCTGTTTGTTCCGGCTAATCTCTGGAACGGCTGGACCAATTTTGACGGGACTTTCACTGATAGGTAGCTGATGATATAAGGAGTAACTTAGGCTACTTTTATTTAGTCTATACATCTGTACAAATAAATAAATGCGTAAGTCTCTATACACAGCACATCTATACATCTATATCTATACAAATAAATAAAATTGGAGTGTCTGTTTGTAATAATAAAATAACAACTTTTTACTAAATGCGTAAGTCTGTATACACAGCACATAGACTAAAATAACATTTTTTTTAATTTTTGTCTGTCTGTCCGTCTGTCTGTCTGTCTGTCTGTCTGTTTGTTCCGGCTAATCTCTGGAACGGCTGGACCGATTTTGACGGGACTTTCACCGATAGGTAGCTGATGATATAAGGAGTAGCTTAGGCTACTTTTATTTAGTCTATACATCTATACAAATAAATAAATGCGTAAGTCTCTATACACAGCACATCTATACATCTATATCTATACATCTATACAAATAAATAAAATTGGAGTGTCTGTTTGTAACAATAAAATAACAACTTTTTACTAAATGCGTAAGTCTGTATACACAGCACATAGACTAAAATAACATTTTTTTTAATTTTTGTCTGTCTGTCCGTCTGTCTGTCTGTCTGTCTGTCTGTTTGTTCCGGCTAATCTCTGGAACGGCTGGACCGATTTTGACGGGACTTTCACTGATAGGTAGCTGATGATATAAGGAGTAACTTAGGCTACTTTTATTTAGTCTATACATCTGTACAAATAAATAAATGCGTAAGTCTCTATACACAGCACATCTATACATCTATACAAATAAATAAAATTGGAGTGTCTGTTTGTAATAATAAAATAACAACTTTTTACTAAATGCGTAAGTCTGTATACACAGCACATAGACTAAAATAACCTTTGTTTTAATTTTTGTCTGTCTGTCCGTCTGTCTGTCTGTCTGTCTGTCTGTTTGTTCCGGCTAATCTCTGGAACGGCTGGACCGATTTTGACGGGACTTTCACTGATAGGTAGCTGATGATATAAGGAGTAACTTAGGCTACTTTTATTTAGTCTATACATCTGTACAAATAAATAAATGCGTAAGTCTCTATACACAGCACATCTATACATCTATACATCTATACAAATAAATAAAATTGGAGTGTCTGTTTGTAACAATAAAATAACAACTTTTTACTAAATGCGTAAGTCTGTATACACAGCACATAGACTAAAATAACATTTTTTTAAATTTTTGTCTGTCTGTCCGTCTGTCTGTCTGTCTGTCTGTCTGTTTGTTCCGGCTAATCTCTGGAACGGCTGGACCAATTTTGACGGGACTTTCACTGATAGGTAGCTGATGATATAAGGAGTAACTTAGGCTACTTTTATTTAGTCTATACATCTGTACAAATAAATAAATGCGTAAGTCTCTATACACAGCACATCTATACATCTATATCTATACTCTATACAAATAAATAAAATTGGAGTGTCTGTTTGTAACAATAAAATAACAACTTTTTACTAAATGCGTAAGTCTGTATACACAGCACATAGACTAAAATAACATTTTTTTTAATTTTTGTCTGTCTGTCCGTCTGTCTGTCTGTCTGTCTGTCTGTTTGTTCCGGCTAATCTCTGGAACGGCTGGACCGATTTTGACGGGACTTTCACTGATAGGTAGCTGATGATATAAGGAGTAACTTAGGCTACTTTTATTTAGTCTATACATCTGTACAAATAAATAAATGCGTAAGTCTCTATACACAGCACATCTATACATCTATATCTATACAAATAAATAAAATTGGAGTGTCTGTTTGTAATAATAAAATAACAACTTTTTACTAAATGCGTAAGTCTGTATACACAGCACATAGACTAAAATAACATTTTTTTTAATTTTTGTCTGTCTGTCCGTCTGTCTGTCTGTCTGTCTGTCTGTTTGTTCCGGCTAATCTCTGGAACGGCTGGACCGATTTTGACGGGACTTTCACCGATAGGTAGCTGATGATATAAGGAGTAGCTTAGGCTACTTTTATTTAGTCTATACATCTATACAAATAAATAAATGCGTAAGTCTCTATACACAGCACATCTATACATCTATATCTATACAAATAAATAAAATTGGAGTGTCTGTTTGTAATAATAAAATAACAACTTTTTACTAAATGCGTAAGTCTGTATACACAGCACATAGACTAAAATAACATTTTTTTTAATTTTTGTCTGTCTGTCCGTCTGTCTGTCTGTCTGTCTGTCTGTTTGTTCCGGCTAATCTCTGGAACGGCTGGACCGATTTTGACGGGACTTTCACTGATAGGTAGCTGATGATATAAGGAGTAACTTAGGCTACTTTTATTTAGTCTATACATCTGTACAAATAAATAAATGCGTAAGTCTCTATACACAGCACATCTATACATCTATATCTATACAAATAAATAAAATTGGAGTGTCTGTTTGTAACAATAAAATAACAACTTTTTACTAAATGCGTAAGTCTGTATACACAGCACATAGACTAAAATAACATTTTTTTTAATTTTTGTCTGTCTGTCCGTCTGTCTGTCTGTCTGTCTGTTTGTTCCGGCTAATCTCTGGAACGGCTGGACCGATTTTGACGGGACTTTCACCGATAGGTAGCTGATGATATAAGGAGTAACTTAGGCTACTTTTATTTAGTCTATACATCTATACAAATAAATAAATGCGTAAGTCTCTATACACAGCACATCTATACATCTATATCTATACAAATAAATAAAATTGGAGTGTCTGTTTGTAACAATAAAATAACAACTTTTTACTAAATGCGTAAGTCTGTATACACAGCACATAGACTAAAATAACATTTTTTTAATTTTTGTCTGTCTGTCCGTCTGTCTGTCTGTCTGTCTGTTTGTTCCGGCTAATCTCTGGAACGGCTGGACCGATTTTGACGGGACTTTCACCGATAGGTAGCTGATGATATAAGGAGTAGCTTAGGCTACTTTTATTTAGTCTATACATCTATACAAATAAATAAATGCGTAAGTCTCTATACACAGCACATCTATACATCTATACAAATAAATAAAATTGGAGTGTCTGTTTGTAATAATAAAATAACAACTTTTTACTAAATGCGTAAGTCTGTATACACAGCACATCTATACATCTATACATACATACTACATACAAATAAATAAAATTGGAGTGTCTGTTTGTAACAATAAAATAACAACTTTTTACTAAATGCGTAAGTCTGTATACACAGCACATAGACTAAAATAACATTTTTTTTAATTTTTGTCTGTCTGTCCGTCTGTCTGTCTGTCTGTCTGTTTGTTCCGGCTAATCTCTGGAACGGCTGGACCGATTTTGACGGGACTTTCACTGATAGGTAGCTGATGATATAAGGAGTAACTTAGGCTACTTTTATTTAGTCTATACATCTATACAAATAAATAAATGCGTAAGTCTCTATACACAGCACATCTATACTCTATACATACAAATAAATAAAATTGGAGTGTCTGTTTGTAACAATAAAATAACAACTTTTTACTAAATGCGTAAGTCTGTATACACAGCACATAGACTAAAATAACATTTTTTTTTATTTTTGTCTGTCTGTCCGTCTGTCTGTCTGTCTGTTTGTTCCGGCTAATCTCTGGAACGGCTGGACCGATTTTGACGGGACTTTCACTGATAGGTAGCTGATGATATAAGGAGTAGCTTAGGCTACTTTTATTTAGTCTATACATCTATACAAATAAATAAATGCGTAAGTGTCTATACACAGCACATCTATACATCTATATCTATACATCTATACAAATAAATAAAATTGGAGTGTCTGTTTGTAATAATAAAATAACAACTTTTTACTAAATGCGTAAGTCTGTATACACAGCACATAGACCAAAATAACATTTTTTTTAATTTTTGTCTGTCTGTCCGTCTGTCTGTCTGTCTGTTTGTTCCGGCTAATAGTCTATACATCTGTACAAATAAATAAATGCGTAAGTCTCTATACACAGCACATCTATACATCTATACATCTATACAAATAAATAAAATTGGAGTGTCTGTTTGTAACAATAAAATAACAACTTTTTACTAAATGCGTAAGTCTGTATACACAGCACATAGACTAAAATAACATTTTTTTAAATTTTTGTCTGTCTGTCCGTCTGTCTGTCTGTCTGTCTGTCTGTTTGTTCCGGCTAATCTCTGGAACGGCTGGACCAATTTTGACGGGACTTTCACTGATAGGTAGCTGATGATATAAGGAGTAACTTAGGCTACTTTTATTTAGTCTATACATCTGTACAAATAAATAAATGCGTAAGTCTCTATACACAGCACATCTATACATCTATATCTATACTCTATACAAATAAATAAAATTGGAGTGTCTGTTTGTAACAATAAAATAACAACTTTTTACTAAATGCGTAAGTCTGTATACACAGCACATAGACTAAAATAACATTTTTTTTAATTTTTGTCTGTCTGTCCGTCTGTCTGTCTGTCTGTCTGTCTGTTTGTTCCGGCTAATCTCTGGAACGGCTGGACCGATTTTGACGGGACTTTCACTGATAGGTAGCTGATGATATAAGGAGTAACTTAGGCTACTTTTATTTAGTCTATACATCTGTACAAATAAATAAATGCGTAAGTCTCTATACACAGCACATCTATACATCTATATCTATACAAATAAATAAAATTGGAGTGTCTGTTTGTAATAATAAAATAACAACTTTTTACTAAATGCGTAAGTCTGTATACACAGCACATAGACTAAAATAACATTTTTTTTAATTTTTGTCTGTCTGTCCGTCTGTCTGTCTGTCTGTCTGTCTGTTTGTTCCGGCTAATCTCTGGAACGGCTGGACCGATTTTGACGGGACTTTCACCGATAGGTAGCTGATGATATAAGGAGTAGCTTAGGCTACTTTTATTTAGTCTATACATCTATACAAATAAATAAATGCGTAAGTCTCTATACACAGCACATCTATACATCTATATCTATACAAATAAATAAAATTGGAGTGTCTGTTTGTAATAATAAAATAACAACTTTTTACTAAATGCGTAAGTCTGTATACACAGCACATAGACTAAAATAACATTTTTTTTAATTTTTGTCTGTCTGTCCGTCTGTCTGTCTGTCTGTCTGTCTGTTTGTTCCGGCTAATCTCTGGAACGGCTGGACCGATTTTGACGGGACTTTCACTGATAGGTAGCTGATGATATAAGGAGTAACTTAGGCTACTTTTATTTAGTCTATACATCTGTACAAATAAATAAATGCGTAAGTCTCTATACACAGCACATCTATACATCTATATCTATACAAATAAATAAAATTGGAGTGTCTGTTTGTAACAATAAAATAACAACTTTTTACTAAATGCGTAAGTCTGTATACACAGCACATAGACTAAAATAACATTTTTTTTAATTTTTGTCTGTCTGTCCGTCTGTCTGTCTGTCTGTCTGTTTGTTCCGGCTAATCTCTGGAACGGCTGGACCGATTTTGACGGGACTTTCACCGATAGGTAGCTGATGATATAAGGAGTAACTTAGGCTACTTTTATTTAGTCTATACATCTATACAAATAAATAAATGCGTAAGTCTCTATACACAGCACATCTATACATCTATATCTATACAAATAAATAAAATTGGAGTGTCTGTTTGTAACAATAAAATAACAACTTTTTACTAAATGCGTAAGTCTGTATACACAGCACATAGACTAAAATAACATTTTTTTAATTTTTGTCTGTCTGTCCGTCTGTCTGTCTGTCTGTCTGTTTGTTCCGGCTAATCTCTGGAACGGCTGGACCGATTTTGACGGGACTTTCACCGATAGGTAGCTGATGATATAAGGAGTAGCTTAGGCTACTTTTATTTAGTCTATACATCTATACAAATAAATAAATGCGTAAGTCTCTATACACAGCACATCTATACATCTATACAAATAAATAAAATTGGAGTGTCTGTTTGTAATAATAAAATAACAACTTTTTACTAAATGCGTAAGTCTGTATACACAGCACATCTATACATCTATACATACATACTACATACAAATAAATAAAATTGGAGTGTCTGTTTGTAACAATAAAATAACAACTTTTTACTAAATGCGTAAGTCTGTATACACAGCACATAGACTAAAATAACATTTTTTTTAATTTTTGTCTGTCTGTCCGTCTGTCTGTCTGTCTGTCTGTTTGTTCCGGCTAATCTCTGGAACGGCTGGACCGATTTTGACGGGACTTTCACTGATAGGTAGCTGATGATATAAGGAGTAACTTAGGCTACTTTTATTTAGTCTATACATCTATACAAATAAATAAATGCGTAAGTCTCTATACACAGCACATCTATACTCTATACATACAAATAAATAAAATTGGAGTGTCTGTTTGTAACAATAAAATAACAACTTTTTACTAAATGCGTAAGTCTGTATACACAGCACATAGACTAAAATAACATTTTTTTTTATTTTTGTCTGTCTGTCCGTCTGTCTGTCTGTCTGTTTGTTCCGGCTAATCTCTGGAACGGCTGGACCGATTTTGACGGGACTTTCACTGATAGGTAGCTGATGATATAAGGAGTAGCTTAGGCTACTTTTATTTAGTCTATACATCTATACAAATAAATAAATGCGTAAGTGTCTATACACAGCACATCTATACATCTATATCTATACATCTATACAAATAAATAAAATTGGAGTGTCTGTTTGTAATAATAAAATAACAACTTTTTACTAAATGCGTAAGTCTGTATACACAGCACATAGACCAAAATAACATTTTTTTTAATTTTTGTCTGTCTGTCCGTCTGTCTGTCTGTCTGTCTGTCTGTTTGTTCCGGCTAATCTCTGGAACAGCTGGACCGATTTTGACGGGACTTTCACCGATAGGTAGCTGATGATATAAGGAGTAACTTAGGCTACTTTTATTTAGTCTATACATCTATACAAATAAATAAATGCGTAAGTCTCTATACACAGCACATCTATACATCTATACAAATAAATAAAATTGGAGTGTCTGATTGTAATAATAAAATAACAACTTTTTACTAAATGCGTAAGTATGTTTAAACAGCAAATAGACCAAAATATATTTTTTTTTAATTTTTGTCTGTCTGTCTGTTTGTTCCGGCTAAAACGTTCAGTACTTTGGAGACATTGTTAAAAACTTAATTTAAAACAAAACATCATTCAGCTGATTCAGAATTTAGTAAAATTCTTCTTGATTTTGGAGAGGGAAAGTGTCTAGAAGTCAATAGTAATCATGATATAGAACTTCCTACCAGTCTTTGTTAGGTTGTGGTGGACACTGAAACTTTAATACATAGTATTTATGATGATATTCACAATCTCAATATCAAAGAAGATTCGATAAATAAGCCAACAAAAACTGAAAATAAATGTTAATTAAAATAAATGCAAAAACCAAAAAAAAATATTAATGAACTAATTAACTTTTTTTAAATTCCACGCGGACGAAGTCGCGGGTACAGCTAGTTCTGTTATAAATAAAGATTAATTTTGATTGAAACTTTCTAAGCTAACAGAATCACTATAATTGTTCGAATTAACTCTAGCTTTTCGAGATAAAGTATCAAATTCTCCCAGGCCTAACAGCAGATATCAGAACGAAGAAGCGGGCTGCTCCGAAATTTAAATGAATTATAATTACAAACAATTACCGGCTACCTTAATGAATGGCCGAAATAAAGCAGAATTTATTAGAAGGGGACGGAGAGCGTTCATTTGCATGCGAGTGATAAAGACGAGCTCTCGAGAACGCCTCCAATGTTTCTTTGAATGTATGATTCGGCGGTTGATAAAAATCGCTCGTCTTATTCGTCAGTCTTTTTTTAATTACTGAGGGTTTCGGTATGTGTACCAAAGGTGGCCATTGTATGGAGTAAATATGATCGGCCTACAGACATCGAGAAGGACATGTTTATAAAAGGAACGGAAGGTCGAAAGGATTCTTTTTTGTTTATAACGCGAGTCACCGTACTCACATACCAGTGTAATGATAAGAATCAGATACATTCATATTGTGGTTACTTATTTGGAACAGGTACCGAAATGTGATCTTTCTAATGTCTCTTAAAGTTCTACATAAAAACGTTAGTAAGTTCGGCTTAATATTAGTTTTTTCTCTCCCTCGTTTTTTCATTGGGGTCAGCGGTTTAACCTGATTTGGCTAACTAACACCATTTATAACCGAACCGGAATCCGAACCGGTGGTATTTTTAGTAGGCACGTTGGATGTAAGGGTTGTGGGAAAAGGGATGGGTGGATTGTGTGAATGGAAACATGCATGTGACAGACGTGAATGTAGATATGACGCCGATATAATTGTATGGAGACTACCACCTAGCGTGAGACAGGGCCCAAAATATGATGATGGTAGTTATAAATCACTACATAGTATAAAACAAAGTCGATGTTTTCTGTACGTCCCTATGTATGCTTAAATCTTTAAAACTACGCAACGGATTTTGAAGCGGTTTTTTTATTAGATAGAGTGGTTCACGAGGAAGGTTTATATGTATAACACACCCCCGCTTTGCACGGGCGAAGCCGGGGCGAGCCACTAGTATAATAATATAATATACGAGTATGTTGGTCTAGGGGTTGGATGCGCCGTGTCGGTGCACGGCGGGTTGTTTTAGTGGGTGAGGGCCCCACACTACCCCGTAGTCACCCCGGACGCGGGATGTGCGGTCAGGCATTTTTTCCCGCCAAACCAAAAAAAAAAGCGGGTTTGATGCGCCTTTGGGTCACGGGATCTCGGGTTCGATTCCGAGCCGTGTCTTTTTGTAAATCAGTGGCACTTGCTCTAAGTCTGGGGATCATGTGTGTTTGTTAGTTTCATGTTTGCAAACTGCCCTCGCGATACAGGTTAGTGTCATAGTGAAAGAGTTTAGTTTAAAAAAAATACGTTTTTTAAAGATTTGTAATAAAACCTACATGCATCCACCGACTCCCAGAGAACTTCACAAGGTCGTCCGTCCACCTAGCCGGGGTTCTTCCCACACTTCGCTTTCCCACACGTGTACGCCACTCCCTCCAAGACTTATATGCCCCAACGGCCATCCGTTCTTCGGGCTACGTGACCTGCCCATTGCCACTTCAACTGTGAAATCCTTCTAGCTATGTCAGTCGCTTTGGTTCTTCTACGGATTTACTAATTTCTGATTCTATCAGGCAGAGTAACTCCGAGCATAGGAGGTCAGATATTGATCTCCGATTCGCAGGCCTAACCATTTCGGAGGAGTTCAAAAACAAACACCGTGACACGAGAATTTTATATATCTATATCTATTCTATACTAATATATAAAGCTGCAGAGTTTGTTTGTTTGTTTGTTTGAACGCGCTAATCTCAGGAACTACTGGACCGATTTCAAAAAATCTTTCAGTGTTAGATAGTCCATTTATCGAGGAAGGTTATAGGCAATATTTTATTTTCAAAAGAATTAGGGATCCGTATGAAAATTGCGATTATGTAAACCAAGGTGTAAAATCGAGAACCACGCGAGAGCACATATCTAACTATCATAGTTTAGTCACAATAACCGATTTTATGTTCATAAAAAATATGCATAGAGATAAGCACGGTTTCAAAGCCCACGCGGGCGAAGCTAGTTAGAAGATAATTACAAAAAAAGATTTGATCATGTCACTATTATACTTTTTTACGTTGAGACGGTTGGCGCAGTGGTTGAGCGATCGACTGCTGCGCAGCATGTCGCGGGTTCGATCCCCGCACGGAAGAAATATTTGTACGACCTACAAGTATTTGTTCCGGGTCTGGGTGTTTTCTATCTACAATATGTATGTATTTACAAAAAAAATATGTATAACTTAAAACAAGCATGAAGTTGCTTAGCTTGGGACCAGGTGGCGTTGTGTGAAATGTCCAAGGATAATAATATTTATTAAATAAGTACCAATAATGAAACTTCACATCTTCAACAGCAAAGTAACACTACTTTTGTGCTATTGCAATAAAAAGTCAGTACTATGCAATTACTCTAACTATGTTATTACGCAGTTAAATCAGCCATCCACTTAATCCACTCCACACAAATTAGTTTAGGCGTATCATCATTGAAAGATAGCAATTTCATTTCGCAATAAAACATAAGTGCGTACCCCTGTTATAATTTACATAAATTAAATAAAGGTTAACACAGTATTATTCCTTGCGTCGATTCGACGGTTCTTGCCAACAGTGCAAACATTATTAACAATATTAATCGCTAATTATGGAGTGGCTAGTTTATTTTCTGCTTCAAATTCATTCTGCTGCATGACTTAGTAAAATGAAAACAGCATTAATTTAATAAATTACTAGCGATCCGCCCCGGCTTCGCACTGGTGCAATGATCGAAATTTATCAGTGTTATTCTACAATATTATGCATGTATTATACTTATAAACCTTCCTCTTGAATCACTCTATCTATTTAAAAAAAAAACTTCAATATCCGGTGCGTAGTTTTAAAGATACTATAGTCTGTGTGTTATAGACCCACATAGTGTCACCATCCCATTTCATCCTGAGGGTGACGTAAGAGCCGACATAAGGAAATGGTGGCTGATAACCTAGCCGCAAGAGAAGGAAAACTTAATACGAAACCCTGTGCCAGCCCGTCTGGCGAGCGTGGCACAGTGGGCCAATTACCTTTCATGCAACTGGAGGAGGCCCTACTCAGCAGTAGATCATCGTGACGACACGGTTGGCGCAGTGGTTGAGCGATCGACTGCTGCGCAGCATGTCGCGGGTTCGATTCCCCGCACGGAAGAAATATTTGTACGACCTACAAGTATTTGTTCCGGGTCTGGGTGTTTTCTATCTATAATATGTATGTATTTACAAAAAAAATTATAATAAGTAGTTTATCATCCATCTCGTTACCATAACACAAGCATTAAGTTGCTTAGCTTGGGACGAGATGGCGTTGCGTGAAATGTCCAAGGATAATTATAAAAAAAAGATATATATATATATATATATATGGGGTGAGTAGATTTTGGGCCTTGTTATTTTCATTCATCATATCTCTAGTTACGACGCCCTCATTAAAACATTAGTGTATGGTGGTGGCAAGTAACTCTAGATATTCAAGTTGATTAAGACAAAGAAAACATTATATGTAGGCTAGCTGCGCCCCGCGGTTTTAATTTAACCGCGTGGTGAAGGAATGTATTTATTCGTCAATTTTTTTTTCTACTTGACACTTATTTTTATATTTTGGACAATTCACACAATACTTTATACATGGACACTTTATAAATTGTAGTCGATGTGTTTTTTCTGATGTGTAAGCTATATATTGGTAAAGTTTCATTAAAATACATTAACTAGTTTTTATGTGAAAGAGTAACAAACACTTATCCATCGATACTTACAAACTTTTGCGTTTATAATAAATATAAATAAATATCCTTGGACATTTCACACAACGCCATCTCGTCCCAAGCTAAGCAACTTAATGATTGTGTTATGGTAACAAGATGAATGATAAACTATTTATATACATTTTTTTTTGTAAATACATACATATTATATATAGAAAACACCCAGACCCGGAACAAATACTTGTAGGTCGTACAAATATTTCTTCCATGCTAGCCAGCGGACCACACTGTTATAATTTCCCAAAATCGAATAAGAGGAAGCGCCGAGATAGTAAATAAGATTAACAAACCATTCCTATTAATCCAAATTCAATTGCAGAAATAAACTTTATAACTGAGCTTGGAGGAACTGAAACCGTTACGTGATTTTTACTAAAGTGCGTCTTTTTCCGTCTATTGTTTTCATTTTCCTACGCTAATGGAAAATTACCGCGGGAGACAAATGATCACTTTCCCACTCTGCCTTGCTTTGTCTATTTGAGAATAAAAGTAGTGGAATTTTACTTTACGTAGCGAAAATTAAACCTCTTAAAGGCCAGGGACTAGGGAATAAAGATTGATGGATTTTAGGAGAATGTTGTATTTAATAAATTTTCCAGTAGTAGCTAATTCAATAAAATCCTAAGATTGGATAGGGTGCAGCATTTTAGCCAAGAACTGTTGTGATGACTTCCGGAAACTGAAGTGTGTGTTATACACGTATAACGGACTAACGGACTTAAAATGCATAGCTTCACCACCAAATTTCACACTGAGGGTTTCGTAAGAGTCGACAAAATGACATGACAAGGCTGAAAATGCATTCAATAAATTATTACACCATAAACATGAAAAACACTCAAAATTTTACGTACTGTAAATTTTGGTATAGTCCAGGAACTCCCGCTGAGTTCCTGCACTATACCTAATTTATCTAATTCCTAATTTATTCTAGACTAGACTTGAGAACTTCTTGAAAAAGTAAGTTTCATGAAGTCGAAGTAAGTTACAATATTTTATTTTTTTAGTTAAAGCTTTTTTAGTTAAATGAAAATTTAAAGCTAGATAGACACAGTGCTCAATACTAACATTTTATATTTATAGAATATGGCCAATTATAACAGTAATGCTATATAATGTACAATAATATATTACATCGAATTAAAAAACAAAAATACCGACGGTATCCCAGTTATTACCTAAAAATTTAGTTAATAATCGAAGAATTTTTTGTGTAAAAAAATATCGATATCAGCTTCCTGGCAGGCCGCATCATACAAAATTACAAACGTCTTGCTCTATTGCTCTTTTGTTTTCATGTTGGTTATATGATAATAACCAACATCTAAACTTTGTACAAATTATCTGTAGCTACGTAATCGGGGCAATCAATATCAATTATCCATTTCTGGTAAAGGTCAACTGTTCGGGATACAATTTTGTAGAACCCATTAATTTGCCGGGTTTAATCAAAGTTATCAATACCAAACACTAAACAAAGACAGCCTGGAACAACGTGAAGCAAGAACAGACCCTTGTCAGACATCTGGGCTGCTATAGATATATACGCCTATCGAATATTGAAGTATATAATATCTATTGAGGTTTATAACTACCGGTATTTACTACCGTCTACACTCCGCGACATATTATATAGTGGGACAACTGGTAATTTATATGGTTAGACAGGCTGTTATATTTTTAAAGGAGCTTTACGTGCTTCGAAGCACGTAAGAGGATAATAGACCCAATTAGTGGACATAATTATTATACTTTACTTAATCCGTATTTCTTACGGATTAAGAATACATAGTGTTGCCACCCCATTTAATCCTGAGGGTGTCGTAAGAGTGGCGTCGTAAGTAAAAACCCTAGCTGCAAGAGAAGGAAAGCTTTATACGAAACCCTATGCCAACTGGTCTGGCCAGCGTGACACAGTAGGCTATTTACCCCCATGTAGATGGAGGGGGCCCGACTCAGCAGTGGGTCAGTAGTAGTAGTAGTAGTAGTATTTAATTTTAGACCTTCTCCTTGTTTAATCTTCATATTGCCGCTAAGATAAACATTTTAGGAAGCAGGTGCGCTTACTAAACTCTTTGGTATAGAACAATTTAAAAAATCTATAGATTCCACGCTATTGAAGTAAAATCACAATAGAGAGGATATGTGACAGACTAGAGGACCGATGCACAAAAGTTTTTAGAGTGTTGTGACAAAAATATTATTTCCTTCCGTAATTCAATCGTTTCAACTTTAATGCGATGCAAATATAGTTGAAAATCGTTGAACGAGAATGAAGGGCGACCGAATCACATTCAATGGTTATGTGAATGACATGTTCAAAAATGTCTCCGAGATTTTTTTGACAATACTCGGTAATTGGTGGGTTGGGTACCTGGGTATGTGGGTTTTGTTATAGCACAATACTATTGGTTTACAAAGGGACATGCGGAACAAAACTATCTAAGTAATTTGCTCAATGAATTTCTAGTAATGAATATAGTGGTTAAGCGGATTTGATTGCATGACATTAATAGACGCTGCTCACGTTTTATGTGGATTGTACAATACAGACTTAATTCCTGCTTCTATAAAAAAAAACGCTATTTAGCTACTTCTTCTTATAGGTAGTCAAAATATGTGTGCATTATTTTCTGTTTCACAGCCAATAAATTCCTCACTGAGTCTGACCTCCTTCAACTACATGGAGGGTAATTAGCCTACAGTCGTAATAAGGTTAATAAGTCTAGCGGCTAAGCTTTCGGCCTCATCATTTCCCTTTGTCGGCTCTTACGATACCCTCAGGATTAAATGGGGTTGTGACATAATATATTCGAAATCCAGCACCACACGGAAATGAGTAACATCATAAAGGTAATAAAAATCGCACTATTAAATCGGACAATTGAATCCTTCAATTTCATAGTGGAATTGCTCTCTATGATAAGTTCTTTCTCCAATGCGTTCTTTTAGTGACCATAGAATAGATAGGCTATATTGTACGTTATAAAATATTAGTTAAGCCTATTTAAAATACATACCTACAAGTAACAGATAAAAGTATTAAAAAGCAATTGCTATTTAAAACAGACTTCTTTTTCTATCCTTCTGTGTATTACGTATTCGTAAATAGGGAGTAACAATATTTTCATAGGCATACAAAATCTTGTAGAGGTTCACAACAGTGAAGTAATCACCTCACTGTTGCGAACTTCTATAGACTATAGCACGTGTGTTTAAAATTTTAATAAAAATAATACCTACTTACTAATGGTTGTAAACCAAACCAAACCGAAACATATAAATGAGCAGTAAAAACTAATATTCTCCTTTTAAAAAGTTATTTTTAATACTTTTATAATAAAATAATAATAATTATAACCAAAGCCTATAGAGCCAACTTAAAACACAAATAGAACATAAAGCACTAATAAAAAATATGTCTGTCACAAACATAATCTAGCAAACCAACAGTGAATGCATTTGAAAAGCAAACAAAAGGACTAAACGAAATATTTCACCAAAACTTTAAAAACACCGTTCGAAAAGTAAACTATGAATGGGGAAATGTTTTTACTGACCTGTTTTTGTTTTAGGCGCCGCGTCGTATTTGGACATGAAAAGGAAGAAAAAATACAAAACGTTAGGAAAATGTTAAAAGTATTTTTCCAATAATGAATTTTATTTTTCTTTGGGTTTTAAATTAACAATGTTCTGGCCTGGGGTTTATTCCGTTTACTACTGAGTTAACAGTCCATGCAGAAATAAAAGTTGTATTAAATAACGGAATATTAATCATATGCATTAGGAACTCGGGTATTTACAGTCAGAACCAGCACGACTGGACACCAGCGTTGGGGCAGCTCTATTCAAACCTAGTGGGAGATTTGGCCTCCACTCTGGAGGAGACTCCCACACTCCCCCGCCGGCAATCCCCAGGCTGGCGGGAAGTCCATCAAGGATTTTACTCCGTAAAAAAAACATCATTAGGTTTATTTTGAAGTATTTTCTGAACAGAAAGATAACTCATCTCTCATTTGCTGATCTACTTTCCCTACACGTTCTCGTTCTGCTTATTGGACTTGTGATGTTCCGAAATAATTATCATCATCATCATCATCGTTTCAGCCAAAAGATGTCCGCTGCTGGACATAGGCCTCCGCCAAGGATTTCCACGAAAGCTGCTCCTAGCCACCCGCATCCATCGCTTTCCGGCGACCTTAACTTTAAGATATTATTCCGAAATACTAAATTAAAACAATATAGTTTTAATTGAAATACTGTTATTCCTGTTTTTGTCGTTTTTTCTAACTAATATATATTTCAATTATTCATACGAGTTGTCGTATGTCCGTGTGGTAACAGATTTAGAATACATGGGGTCACAATCCCATTCCACCCTGTTATTTGCTTTAGTCGACTCTTACAACACCCTCAGGATGTAATGGGGTGGTGACTCTATGAATTCTAAATCCGCCACCACACGGATCTTGTATAACTATCACTACATAGTATAAAACAAAGTCGCTGTCGTCTGTCCGTCCCTATGAATGCTTAAATCTTTAAAACTACGCAACGGATTTTGAAGCGGTTTTTTTTAATAGATAGAGTAATTCAAGAGGAAGGTTTATATGTATAATACATGCATTATTGCACCTGTGCGAAGCCGGGGCGGGTCGCTAGCTATACTACAAATTGTAACCTTAACAACAAGATATAGTATGCTATGCGAATGAAAATAAACACGATAAAACAAAAACCAACGATTTATGAACAGAAAAAGATACCAGGACCTCAAGCGATATCCAATATCTAAGTCCACATTTATATACAAGGCATAAGAGGCCCTTAACTCCGAGCGAAGCTTTTAGTTACGTAGAAATTCGCACACCGCAACATCTGGCGTGTACCTCCTACCAGAATACTGGTAGATTGCATTTTGTCTACTTTCGTTAACGAATACAAGTTTGCTTTCATGGAAGTCAACTCTATGGGAATGCCATAAGACTTATTTTCCGATGATAATAAGGTCTGAAATTTCCAGGCGCTTACGCCGTTGTTGCACCGAATGCTCGTTTCAATCTGTTGTCTCCTGTTTCAGTACTATCGAGCCATTCTGTACAGATGTGGATTGCGGGCACAAGAGACGCAAACTCGATTTCCTTGGGACCAATTTTGGGAAAATGAAAACGCAAAAATGACTATGACTCGACGTAATGGATGTGTCGCGATGTTTGCCAGACGCGCGTCTTGTTGGTTTTCGGTTCTCTCTATTTTGTGTATATTGCAGTCAGATCGAATTTGGTTCCAGGCAAAATGTATGTTGTTTAACATAATATAAACGACTTCTTTTTGCCATCCTAAAGAGCAAAAGAGGGGTTATAAGTTGACAGACATATCAACCTCTGTGTGTCTGTCTTTGACATCGTAGCTTCTAAACGAACGGACCGATTACGATGCGAATTTTGTAAAGTAAACTTTTACGCAGTGGTTTTAATTTAATCGACT
Source organism: Clostera curtula (assembly GCA_905475355.2). NCBI lineage: Eukaryota > Metazoa > Arthropoda > Insecta > Lepidoptera > Notodontidae > Clostera > Clostera curtula. Next base: position 11,546,954 of record FR997804.1, read on the forward strand.
GCGAATTAGATTTTCACAATTTGTCATGATAATGTAATCCAGGGCCATGGATTGCATTATCATGACACAGACACACACACACACACACACACTTGGTACGCCAAGAGTGTGTGTGTGTGTGTGAGTAATTCTGAAACAGAATCCGTATTCATCATCATCATCAGCCCACATTAGTCCACTGCTGGGCATAGGCCTCTCCTAAAGAGCGCCATAGCGCCCTGTCTTCAGCTTGACGCATCCAGCTGCTGCCCGCAACCTTTCGCACATCGTCGCTCCATCTAGCAGAATCCGTATCCGTATTATGTTTCAGAAATACACACCTTTCCTGCAAAGTATACTTGGCCGCATGGTGGTGATTTTTTATGTAGGCAACGTAAAACTCAGCGCGGTGATGGGAAGGACCAACCCGCGAACGGGTCGAATCCCCCGCCAACGGCGGGGGCGGTGGTGCGGCCAGGCATAGAGACCAAGGCTGCGGCGGCTAGCAACGGAAGAGCGACCTGGTATTAAGGCCAGAGCTGGCGCCGTTTAAAGCGGGGGGGAAGACAGGGATGACGTCGCAACTGAGCGCTGTATGGTTAAGGCGCCATTACATGTGGCATCTAAGGGACGCACGTGCACATGCGCACGTGCGTCGCTGTGGTATTGGGGAGCCTCCAGAGCTCTTCATCAATGTGGGCAAAGGAGCCCACTGAAAGGCGGGCCAAGGCTCATCAGGGTCGCGGAGCATGTTCCCCCATTGACGAGCGAAACCCGGCTGAAAAAAAGGGCGACAGATTGACGTCTCTAATTTATACTACCGTTCTTTTTGTCAGAGGTTAAAATGAATAAAAGAAATATTGTAATCGAACGATACTTGCACCAGTAGCGACAACGTCGATCTATTTTACTATACACGACGTGTAAATAAATATTATAAAACAATAACAATATGGACACTATCCATTTGAAACGGTATTCGGATGGTTTATTCCCTAGTGGGCCTTTTAAGTAGAAATTCTTTTCCGAATATTGTTTGAACTACAAACTGAGTACGTAAATTTTTCACAGATCCTCACTTTAAACGTTAATATTATTGGATACACCAAATGTCCTTGTTTTGTGTAGATTCTCAACCCTAAAGAGCTTACCAAGCGCATGTCTGTGGTCTTCTTGTTATTATATACCATGACAGATTAGCTATTTTTTTTTATAAATTTGCAACACTGCGGTGTTAAATATCTTGGAAGGTTTGCTATCCTAATAAAACACACAAAATTGCTATATAATACCTACATACCATTAAAACTTGATACAAACCCTGCGCCAACCCGTCTTGCAGCGTGGCGCAGTAGGCTCATATCCCTCCATGAATTTGGAGGAGGCCCGACTCAGTAATGGGTCATTCATGGGCTGAAACGACAATCTATAAATTATATTGAAGAAAAAAGAGGTGTGAGAATATTCAATGTAATTGAAAACAAAAATAAATAATGAATAACAAACAATTATAAGTCATGTAAGAATGGTCCATATTGCGTTGTTCCCGATTGGGAATATTCAATCAATATCACAGTATCTACAGAAGCCGTTAGGCTCTCAATAAATCAAACACATTATATCCTACGATTGTTCGATACGTTATTGTCTCACATCAATAACTACCTTTATTTACACAGACATTCGTGGGCGTGTGGAAGACAATCTTTATTGGGGACCTATTACACCAGTTCTAACGTTGGAGCATGATCATCATAGTGATCCCTTTAACCAATATGAAGAAATATATAATTGTTAGCGTTAATTGAATAAAAAATGCTCCAGAAGCATATTCAATTGTAATAAAATTCAATTTAAAAGCTGTCCGTGTGGTGACGAATTTAGAATACATAGTATCACTACCCCATTCTGTCCTGAGGGTGTCATAAAAGCCGACAAAAGAAAATCTAGCTGCAAGAGGAGGAAAAGTTACAGCCAAACCCTGTGCCAACCCATCTAATCAGCATACAGTAGGCTAATTACCCTCCATATAACTGGAGGAAGCCCGACTTAGCAGTGGGTCATTAATTTAATAGTAAATATCATGTCTGTCCATCTATAAATGAACCACCGCTGTTTTCGGCCACTTCTGAGCTTCTTGGGGGAAACGGGAAAGCTTGTTTTGCTTGTCAAACTGGTTTTGTGCGGCTTCGGTTCAAGGTTTCCTTTTCCTGAGGTTGGGTTGTACTTATTAACGTGTATGAGGTACCTTTAGGTTTTAGGTAACTGCCTCGTTGGTCTAGGGGCTAGATGTGCCGCCTTTGGATCAACGGGTCCCGGGTTAGTCGGGTAAGTGTCTTTGTCTAAACCAGAGGCACTTGCTCGGAGTCTGGGTGTCATTTGTGCTCGTGAATTACATGTTTGTAAACTGCCCCCGCGATACAGGATATACCTAGTGCAGGGGTTTCGTTAAAAAAAAAGGTTCGAATGCAGTCGTATTATTTAGTTCAAATTGATCATCACATGAATAAGTGATGAGTAGTATAAGAATAAAATCGAATTAATTATTTTTACCGATTGTATCGTACGTTTTTCATTATAAAAAAAAAACCTGTAATGTATTACCAATAATATGATGCTTTGTGTATTAGGTTCATTCAATTCAAGAGTAAAGACGCTCACTGGCCTGCCCATTAATTAATGAAGACCACCGAAGCTGTCTTCGGCAGTTTTCATTTAATCGTCTTCATTTAAAATTTAGGAAACCACCAACCACGGTCTTCAGTAATTTCTTACTAGCTAAGAACATGTACAATATCGATTCTACATCGAACCACGGCATAAGAATTAAAATTCAAATCTCAAGTCTTAAAAGCCTTTTAAGATTGAAGAATAAACTTGAAGCCTCAATTTAAACTATTCAAACATTCGCTCGACTACCGCCGGTGTGAGTCGCCTCTTCTGCGTAAGAAGTACTTCAAACATATCGGCCCGAAGACACTCCAATTCTTAGTCCTAAACAAACATGTTACACCGGTAGTAATTGCTCACTGTGTTTACAATCTTTTATTGTGTATCGACGTTCAAATATTGTTTTTGAATGCGTCAGCTGCCTTACCTACAGCCGCGATTGTTATTCGAGACAAATTTCCCAAAGTTAATTTAGCGTTAATACGATATTCGTTTTGTTTGGACTGCAAACTTTAGAATGATTATTTCCTTTACATTGCACACTGTGGAAGGAGTTTTTATATGTTTGAATTTTTGTTTTAGTCTGTGAGTATCATTACTTTTATATCCTCATATTCTGGAGTCTTCGGTCTAGAAGCTACGAGAACTTTCTATACCGACACCATATTGGTTGGTTATTAAAATATGTGATATTATCGGTATTAAGTCTGTCAATATAACGGATACATAAAGAATTAAAAACAAATCATTGGTAAGCTGGAATGAGTGATAATAGAAATTATGATGGATTTTTTTTATTAAAATGGTGTCTTGTCAATACTTTAAAAAGTAACAAAACTTCTAGTGTATCTTAGCAAAATATAAAGTTCTTGGTCATTTTACTATTCATTTAGACTGACTTTTACTTCGTTACACAGAGATAGTAAAAACTGCAACAAAACTTAAGAAAACGTTAAAAAGACAAAGATGCTTCCCTCCAGACAAAGTTACGTACCAGTTACCGAAATTTATAGCTTTTCAACTTGAGACACCATAAACTTGACTTATACCCACCCAAAGTCCCTCCCACAATTACAAAGTAAGTAGCTCTTTCTAAATATAGGAAAAAAAATGTAAAATGATATGAATAAGCGGCACCTACAATCTTCGCTAAGGTTACAACACTACAAAGAGGCTACCGTGTAATTTGAGATCTAAAGGAAACTAAGGCGACAGTCGACTGAGGACACTAAAAAAAACACTTTCAATCGAGCGCGAAAGAAATTCAATATGGCACTGTGCAACGCGGATTAAATTTTGCACAATCTGGAAGCGCGATCGGCAGCTGTTACCAAAATTTTAGCCGACCATTGATGTGATGAGATTAACGAAAGACAAGATAAACTTCAATAATTTTACTGAAGTAATCGAGATAAAGCACAGACTTGGGAGTTCCAAAAAGTTAAATGGATATTGAAACCAGAAAATGAATGAAGGAAGTGGAATAGAGCCTTTTAGCCGCGGCTTAGCTCAAATTGAAGCCATTAAAGAACATATATTTTTTTTAAAAAGTATTCTTTGTCATATCTAATACCTCCTAGAATAAGTGTGCAAAGATTCATGATGATCGGTTAGGAAGTTTTCGCGTGAAAGCGTAACAATCAAACTTATTTTCACAATTATAATATTAGTAGAGGTTATTTTTACATATTATAAAACAAAGTCGCTGTCGTCTGTCCGTCCCTATGTATGCTTAAATATTTAAAACTACGCAACGGATTTTGAAGCGTTTTTTTAATAGATAGAGTGATTCAAGAGGAAGTTTTAATAGATGCATAATATTGTAGAGAATCACTGATAAATTTAGATATTCTCATTGCACCCGTGAGACGCCGGGGCGGGTCGCTAGTTATAAATAATTTGGAAAGTGACGGAATAAATATACACCCATAACTGACACACTACTGAGTCGGGCCTCCTCCAAGTTCACTGAGGGAAATAAGTGCAACACTGGCAAGCACAGGCACAGTTGGTAAAGGGTTTGTATCAAGTTTTCCTTATCATGCAGCAAGGTGGTCGGCCTCTTGCTATCCTCTTAAGACACCCTTAGGATGAAATGGTTTGGTGACACTATTCTAAATCTGACACCACATGGAAAAGCCTGATTATCACTATATAGTATAAAACAAAGTTGCTGTTGTCTGTCCGTCCCTATGTATGCTTAAATCTTTAAAACTACGCAACGGATATTGATGCGGTTTTTTTAATAGAAGAGTGATTCAAGAGGAAGGTTTATATGTATAATACATCCATAATATTAAGAGAAACACTGATAAATTTTGAGGTTCATCATTGCACCCGGGCGTAGCCGGGGCGGGTCGCTGTATAATATAAAACAAATTTTAATGCCCACTTCTAGAAGACATATTACAGTTTTAAGGAAGGAAAGCTTTATACAAACCGTGTACCAACCCGTCTGGCCAAGTAGTCTAGCATAGTAGGCTAATATAACTCCACGAATTTGGGGGAGAACAGAGAGTGGGAAATTTGTGGGCTGAAATGAATGTTATACAATTTAAACTCACATACCCATTCCAAACAACTTTACAAACGGTCCTACTTTATACAGCTATGTAAACGTTCCGACATTCATCGTTTATTTTGAAAAGTATAAAAATAACGACAAAATAATAAAGAGAAAATTGGCCTATAAAATTTCCATTACCAAAATCCAACATCGTCGACATGGCTGCATGTTTATCTTGTGTGCTTTGGATACCAGACTTTACGATGCCCATAACATCAGTTTTCAATAAAACTCCGGTGTCAAACTGGTGCTTAAACAAATAATACAGGAGTTCTGAATCATCAAGCGCTGGTAGTTATTGAAGGAACCGGCCAATTGTGCAGTATTCGGAGCCACTTAAAATATTTACGTCCAATATTATTCTGTTACAGCTGCGACTATAAAATAGAAATGCATCCTAAGGATGTAGATAAAAATGTGTAGCAAGTCATGAAATATACATTGTGCAAAGGTTTTTAGTCGCAGTAGTTTTATGCTAGAGAAATATAACAAGCAAATCTCATTAAAAATGACAAAATAATACTTTGATTCCAAAAGAATCAACGTGTCCTATCTTTAAACGCGATTTTTAAATATTTAATTACATTAACATAATACAGGGACGGTGGACCGATGGACCACACGGTGGACCGATGACCTGATTAGGGTCGCCGGAAATGGACGGCCCAGGACAGGACTTTGTGGAAATCCTTGGGGAGGCCTATGTCCAGCAGTGGACGACTTTTGGCTGAAATGATGATGATGATGACATAATACAGAATTAACGTGTTGCTACGGATTTAGAATAAATAATATCGCCACCCCATTCCATTTTGTGGGTGTCGTAAGAGCCCACAAACGGAAATGACGAGGCCGAAAACTTTGCCGCAAGGGAAGAAAACTGTGCACACCTGCCTGACCAACGAGGCACCGGAGGCTAATTATCCCCCATATAATAGGAGAAGGCCAACTCAACAGTGGGGCTTTTATGTGCTCAGTAGTCGTAAGTGTTTTGTTTTTTTTTATCTGTGACTTGAATTCCTTTGACCCCAGGCTTGCGTGATGGAAAGCTACGCCAGGGTCTAAGATGGAGCAGGCAATTCAAGGAATTGCCCTGTCGGGCACCGGCTCTCGCATACACACGACGGAACACAGTAAAACTGCTTGGCGTCGGACTTAAAAGTGAGGGTGGTAGCCAGCCGGGCGGACCGTTCAATCCTACCACCAAGCGTGCTGGGTTTTGTCTGGTCAGGGGTCACAGTAATCGAATGAAATGCAATTTTTACATTTACCTATTTTGTGTTGCTTATTGTAAATATAATTAACTACAGCTTCGATATAGATAAAAGGTAGGTACTAAGTATAGACTTATATAATAAGCACTTTAAAAGTAAAAGTTATGATTGTATGTGACATTCAACATTCATACTTTATTATGAAAACTAAACGATCAATTGTAAAGTACATATACTCCAGTATTCATACCTATCAACTTGACCTAACTATTAACACTTTCTCTACAGAAGATCTCGACAAACAACTTTTATTTTATTAAAGCTAGTTACTGTTTATGCGATTCGTAATTCTCAAGTCAATACGGAGGAAAACATTGAAACGATCTTTGATGACGTAAGAGGATACAAAATGTTATTTTCTACCACTCAAGTAGGTACTACAAACAGCAAACATTCTTTGAACAAAATTTAATGGAACTATAGTATTTCCCTAGTGTGATGGTAAAAGCAATGCGGAAATCTTTTAGAAAAATATTTTATAAGATAAAAATCCATCTCTATACAATTCTCGGTATTAGAATATCTATTAATTTCAACCTGAGGGTGTCCTATGACACAATTTATGAACTAGAAACTGGAGAAACGATGACAATGATCGACGTCATTAACGATGTGGTGCACAGCTTTGCTTCTAAAAATAAAGTCTCTATAATGTCTAAATATCAACTTTCTCCGAATAGTAACTAAAGAAATTGTCTACATCTACATCAGGGAGTGTTCAATTAATCTATACAATTATTTCATAAAGGGGAAAGATTTGTATGTATATTAATTGCAAGAAAAAAAAATGTCTACCCGTGCAGAGCTGGGTCGGGCCGCTCGTATTTTATATAGGAACTCTTTTGTTTTCAAGGTTTCTCACCAATCACCCTTGTTAAACCCAGGTTTGGTACGTGAGTGAAGTTTTTCATTAATTGTACTATTAGTTACTTACTGAATGAATTTATGATGAATGAAGTAGTATGTACTGAATGGCGAAGTAATCGAATATACCTATAACTGAATTTAATAACATAACTGTTTGAATGACATAAAGTAGTAAATAAATACTCTTGTGGTCATATTATCTTTATTATAACAACAGAGACGTAGTTAAACTTTATACGAAAAGATAACATAGAGAAAATACCTCGTAAAATATCAAATAAAGTCTAAAAGTCTAATACATTTTATGAAGCTTTCTGATAAAAGGTACATAATAATACTGATGCTCGTATTGAATAAAATGTACGCAGTACTCGACGACATTTATGACGATACCTTTATGACATATCGGGCTAAAAACACATTGTTTTTACGAGAATCAGGCTTGAGTGAAATAAGATCTATCTATCAGCCACAGAAGTCCAATGCTGAACATATGCCTCCCCTATAGATCTTCGCAATATACGATTTTGTCTAGACTGCATGCATCGACTCCTAGCAACCTTTGCAAGGTCCGTCCACCTATTCTATGTCGGTTGCTTTGGTGGATAAACCATACAAAAACAGCAATACAAAACTAATAATGTCGATAGTGTGGAGGTTTAACAATACACACACTAAGTGTTGGAATATGTGTACTATTTTCCTCCATCAAATCGGAGCGTAGTGTGGGACGGGCTTCTGCTAGATGGAGCGACGATCTGCGAAAGGTTGCGGGCAGCAGCTGGATGCGCCAAGCTAAAGACAGGGCGCTATGGCGCTCTTTAGTGGAGGCCTATGTCCAGCAGTGGACTAATATAGGCTGATTATGATGATGATGAATTGGAGGAGGGCCTATCTTAGCAATGATAAATGCCAACTGTATAAGAATCTGATAAATTTCTTAAGGAGTTCTAGAATTTAAGTATTTTTTTTAATTACTCTGTTTTCGTTTTACTTTTTCACGTAGCTATCGGTTACAGACAACATAAAAGTAATAGCAGGTCTTTGTGAATTTATTACAGTCCTGCTAAAACATTTTATCGTAAGAATTTTGTTTAAATTCATTAATTTTTCATCTATTGTCGCACGGCAAGTACGGCAAATAATAACAGTTTAATAGTAGCATCAAATTCGAAAACCTAGGACGGCTAGGACGATATTCTGTGAAAGAGCCATTTTTATTCTGCACAGGAACCATTTTCAAGTAGGTGCACGTAAATGATTCAACAGTGCTGCAAAAGTTTCTGCACTACTTACGCCGAATCCATCTTTCGTTGGTAGCTGAATATGCAATTTTATAGCTATCCTAGTGAATGGCTCGATTTGTGGAGTAATCTGGAATGATTGATAGCCAATGTGACTTTTGCAATATCGAGCGAACGACTCTTCCAAGGGACGACAATTTGCCACGATCAGGCATTCATCTTTTTCACGGATCGTGCAATATAGCCCCGAAAATAGTTTATCAGAGCTTTTGTTTTGACAGTGGTTGAGAGAGTTTTATCACTCCACTTATTCGGTTAAATTCATCATCACCATAAGCCTAACAGCCAACTGTTGGACATAGAACTTTCCCAAGGTTCACTACTGAACTACCTCTTCGGATCTACGTATCTAATTCCTGCCTCAGACAGACAGAAACTTGCTATGGTTGGCACAAGCAAAAGTCGGGCCTCCTCCAAATTCATGGAGGGAATTAGCCTCCATGAATTACGTCTCACTAATGCTAACGAGGACGTTTGCTCATCTCCATGCAAATATTGTCCAATGGTCATCAGTTCTCAGATATTACATAATCATTTGTCCGCCTGTTTATCCATAAAGTACAAATATTATTTCTCACGATGCTTCTTACAATATATCGAAAAGGTTATTCCTTTTAAAAATGAAAAAAACTTCGGTGACATATCAGAGATCTTATCCGAACTAAACCTTCGCACAATGCTTCGTAATAATGGGCGCACAAAAAATGATCGGTATCAAAAAGGAGTAGTAAAGGGGACAAAAATATCCACAAAACACACACGGACACATCTGGTGACAAAAATGTTAACTCTTTACTGGTGTGCGTGCCTTGACTAAAGGGTTTGGGCCTATAGATCTTCGTAGACTGAATGGAATCGGTAAAAAACGGTTGTTACAAAGGCATTTATTTAAAAATGTTTAATAACAGAGCGGCTCGTAAAACTAGCTCTATTTTTCTTTACTGTTGTCAATCTGATCTTTCGATGTGATATCGTCCTCGCCTCTCGGGCACTCACGTTAATGGGGTACCTATGAGGCCGAACCCGCATTGTATGTACACAGAGATTTCTATACGCGTCGACCCTACGCGACAAAACTTTGTCCCTCCCCACATTCAAATATCTGAAGGAGCAATTGAAATTGGAGACGGTAAAGAGAATTAGAGCGGGCCCTTTTTGAGCCCGTTTTGTTTCGCGCTCTCAAAGCGGGGCTTCTTTTGAATCTCGATCAACCATCGAAGTGGAAGTGGGGGGAGCGTTTATTAGGATTCCCTATGGCCTACCAATCGGCCGATGTGACGTCGCGTAATCTAATAGCTTATTAATGAAGGGGAAGCCATCGATCGGCCCTTATTTTTTCTAGCCTAGTGAAATTTTAAATAATGGATTGCTCGTTGGCTCGTTTTATTTATTGTTGGTTGATTGTGGTATAAACGTCTTGTTTCTGTGTGTGTGAGCCGAACGAAAAGTTGGGTAGCGAGGGCAATGGCTCCTCCCACTAAAATTGTACAAAACCATGTATGAAGTAGTTTCACAATAAAATAAATATTTTGCTTGCCTTGTTTCTTCTTTTTTTATATATAATAGATTTTTTATATAATTAAATAGATTATTTTTACCGGCCCAACGCTGCCGTTTGCATTTTTTATCTACATTCAAATTGCTAATTGCACAGTTAATGTACCATGATTATATTAGTATTTTAAAAAGCGCAGTTAATTATTTATCAAAAAAACCTAGCTATATTGTCTTAGAAACTATCTCTTACGTTGACTCTTTTTTAAGATTAGCAACGGCTGGTGAATAATCTGTTATCTCCACTAGTTGCAAAAGCTTATAAGCAGAAGGTTCCTTATAAGCTTTTCTTAAGGTTTTCTACCTATTTTTTACCTTAAAGAATCAACGCCTCTTAGGAAACTCTTAACAGAAAATGAGTTACTGAATTATGTACATAATTATCGTCATCAGTATAACACAATCCACTTCACGAAGCAGACTTCTCCCAATATTAGGTTCAACGCATCCAATTCCTGCATGTGACCTAATTATACTAAGCCCATCATCCAGGACCAGCTCCTAAGTACATTTATAGTTTTATTTTATGCAAATGTGTACTGTACGCAGTCTTACACTGCAGATCTTTATGATCTGAGCCAGCGCTAATGTAGGGTAGATTCGCGCTTCATGGATTATATGAGCCATAAAGGGGATCATTTAAAATTACGTTTCCCACAACGTTGCTATTAAACATGATTGCTGAAGCGTCGCGCTTAACGTCGAGGTATGTTTACAGAGAACAACAGGAGTTTTATATGTTTTGAAATAAAAATATAATCGTATGTACGATTTAAAATACAATATACAAGCCGTCGGCCGCATATTCGCTCGAGCGGCTTTCACGCTCACTCAGTTTATAAAAGACCCACTACTGAGTCAGGCCTCCAATTACGTGGAGGGAAATTAGGCTACTATGCCACGCTGACGGGTTGGCACAGGGTTTGTGTCAAATTGCACGTTCGCGAGCCTGAGGTGTGGAGGTGGGCCTCCTCGTCTGCGGCGGCGTGGTTCTGCACCAGATCCCACAATGCCGCAACAGGACGCGAGTTGGAGCACTCCGGGGATGTTTAGTGGGTAGGCCCCCACTCTGGGCGAGAGTCCCACACGAAAATTTGTAAATTTCATTTAACTGCTTGACTTGTCAGAAGAGCTATATTGAGCCAACTTGATTTAATGATTTTTGATTTGATTTCATTATGTCATCTCTGTGTGTAGTAGTAGGTAGTAGTTTAGCCATTCTGGCATGATTGAGTAAAATACATCCATCCATCGAAGTTGCCGCAATTGTTCTATTATTATTGTTTATATATCCAAAATGTGTAAGTAAGTAAAACCGTTAAGCTAATATTGAAAATAATGTGTTTATCTTTAAATATATTTGTATTTTCTTGTTCTCATAAAATGTGTCTCATAAATAGGCTGAAATTCGAAAACGAAATTCAATAAAACGATATAGACCAACTAGAGCCTTGTAAATGCCAGCACCCAGCGAAATGGCTGATAAAATCTCAATATTTTCACTCTCAGCTAAACCAACATTACCTACATATTTTTTTCCCTAAAATTGGTTCTACCTCGAAAAGTTTCAGGTTACAAATGATTCAATTTACTTTTATCGTTGAAGAAAAAGACGATAAATGAGAGAAGTTGAAGAGACGCGACGATCAGAAATATTCGCATGAAATGTGCCCTAAAAGTGATAGTGAATTGAATTTTGTTGAGTATATAAAATGAAAGCTATTTTAGGAGCTTTTTTCTGAACTCTTTTATGAATCTTATCACTCAAAATAAAATTTATTATACCGCAGTACAATTACGTTCGGTGTGGTGACGGACTTAGAATACGCTGCGTCACCACCCGATTCCATCCTCTGGGTGTTGTAAGAACCGACAATAGGAAATAACAAGGCCTAAAAACTAGCCGCTAGAGAAGGACAACATGATAGGAAACCCTGTGCCAACCCGTCTGGCCAGCATGGTACAGTAGATTAATTACCCTTCATATACTGGAGGAACAGCTGGAGGAACATCTATGGGCTGGGAAGTAGAAGTAGTAAATTGTTTACATGAACTAGGATTTTTAAACAAATTCAGCCTGGATAGATATATATATATAACTATTTATTGTATAACAGTATTAATTATATTAAATACTATACATACCTTACTTACACACATTTACAACATGAGAAATATAATATAACTAGCGACCCGCCGCGGCGTCGTACGGGTGCAATTATGCATGTATTATACATATAAACCTTCCTCTTGAATCACACAATCTTTTAAAAATCGCTTCAATATCCGTTGCGTAGTTTTTAAGATTTAAGCATACACAGGGGCGGACAGACGACAGCGAATTTGTGTTATACTATGTAGTGATACAGCATTCAAATTGTAAGTAACCAACATAAACATAATCCATTTAACAGTATACAAATGACGAAAAGGAAAATACTATTGTACATAGCTATTAACTTTGCAGTATTAATAAAATTACATTGTCATTTTATTTTGTAAACAAAGTCATAAAAGCTTTAATGTTAGTAATTACAATTTAATTTTATTATGTCACTTAAAAAAAGGACAAATCTTTTCGATACGGTAGCGATGAGCTTAAACGAAGGAAATGACTTTTTCTTTGTAAAAGATAGGCGTGTAATTGTGGATCAATTTCTCGTTGTTTCGAGATCCGGACTAATTTATATTTTACAAAAAGGGACCACCGCGTCGAGTATTTTTTACGTTATCCCTAAATCCTTCGTTAAATCTGAGCCTCTAGAAGAACCGTATACTGGAATTACCTAATCGCCAAAAACAGAAGTCAACAAGAAATGGCTTTTATCCAATTTCCTTGGGGTACCAGTGTAACCTGGTTAACTAACAGTAATTACAGGGAACGATTTCTGTTTGAGCTTAAAAATTTGCTGTAAATTTTCACGTTATTGACTTTGCGTATCAAACTTAAAAGGAACTTTATTTACGTAGGTTTTATCACAAAACTCTTATAAATCGTAATATTTAAAATTACAATTTTCATCTTACGACCCACGCTTGGTGGTAGTCTCCATACACATTTATCAGTCGTCATATCTACAGTCACACCTTTCAATTAAAAACTGTGACAATACATTTTCGTAATTGCGAAAATGTCTCAAATGCAAACATAAGTTTTTAGTTGTTTTATAATACCAATTAATTTTAATAAAATATAAGGCGCATTTTCTCATAGAGGGTTATGAAAAGTAGAGTGTATCACTCGGGTGTAAAATATTTTTTGGCTCGGGCAACGTACTTTGAATCCCTCGCTACGTTCAGGATTCTGATAAAAATAATTGTAATAGAAAGATATAATAAAAAGAAAGAAAAGATTCTACTCCAGATTCCCTCACTTCGCTCTGGATTCAAAAAAGCGCCCCCGCCTTCAATATAATACTTAGCTCCCTTGTGATACAATCTACTATTTTTATCTCTATTGTTTTCTTTTAATTTGGCTGCCTAAACACAAGGCGGAAAGATTTTTCATGAAGCTTCGATAAACCTTAGTTCCCCGTAACAATTATGTTAACTCAAACAACGTACTTATTAATAGACCATAATAATATTTAGTGCGTAACAAGCTAAATCCTCTTATCACAACATCGAAATTCATCCAACCTTACTTCAAGTATAACAAATTTTCGTGAGATGACTCAGCGATTACGATATGTTCACCAACTGACGTCATGAATAATATAACATAGAAATACGTTTACTCTACTATATTACATACACGCATCCGTGCTTTAATGGACTTGTCATGTTATGGTAATGATGATTTTGATAAAGTCATAATATATCATTTTATTGGTTACTAGCTCCAACCCACGGCTGCCCTCACGTACTTTATTGGAAGTAGACCACAAAAAAGTAGTATTAGTTATTCCTTATGTTATGAGCTATCAACAAAAGAGCGTACCATATGTACTACTAGCTGACCCGGCGAACTTTGTTCCGCATTATAAATATTTAAAACAAAAAGAAAGTTGGACATAGGATACTTCAGATTTTTATCCCGTCCGTATAAAACCTACTTTAACAAAACGCAACGGACAGCGAAACGTTATGATGTCTATAGTTTAATATGGCTGAAAATTTGACAATTAGAAATTTTGAATTCGACTTGTTTATATTGTTGTAATTCACATAATATCTTTATAACTTGTAGCCTATGTGTTATTCTGATGTATAAGCTATATTATTGTAAAGTTTCATTAAAATCCATTCAGTAGTTTTTACGTGAAAGAGTAACAAACATCCATCCATCCATCCATCCATACTTACAAACTTTCACGTTTATAATATTAAAGTAAGATTAGTAAAAAAAACTACAGTACAACAGAGTGGAAAAGCAATGGCGGCAATACTGCCAATAGTGTGAATAGTATTTTACTATTTGGGGTTTAGAAACAGCCACTTCTGTTTTATTAATGCTAACAATCCGCACCATTGCAGTGTAGTAAAGTAACCCATTTCTAAAACATTGTCATATTTGCTATGCAGTATGTAACAAAAACTCTATGGCTATCTAAATTAAAGGGAGCGGTTATATTTATTAGTATTTTTGTTACACCATGTAAATAAAATGGTAGGATTTTTTTTAAATATTAAAAATTGTATACCAAAACCTCCTCAGTAATCACTCCATTGATATGTGAAAACCGCACCCAAATCCGTGCTGTATCCTTTCATCGCAAACATACATACCGACAGACTTTGTATTACAATATGTGAGGATCTTTAAATACAACAGAAATATCAATGTGAGGAGCTCTATTTTTTATTTGAAAATATTATTCGATATCCCCATGGTGGAGTAGAATCAGTGATACTAGAGATTACAATGAAAAATGGTGTGGTCGCAACCTTTAATGTGATGAATGTGCGTGTATTTTATCAAACCTATGTAACGGCTGGACCGGTTTGATAGCGAGGTGTCTCGGCTACTGTGTGTTCTCGTATGGTGTCGAACGCTATGGTGATTAAGATAGGTAGGTGAGCGGGGTCGTACATGCTGATAAAATTCTAAGAAGACATTATCTTTGGAGCAGGAATAATTTGTGTGGCTTAACATAACTTGTCCTGAACTAATGAATTTCAGCATGTTTTGTAGGTCTTGATATTTTTTTTTTGTTTATAACACTTGGGTCACACGTCTAAGTCAAAATCAAAATGTTTTTATTCAAATGAATATTTTCCCATCCCACTACTTATATACATGTACATGCTGTTTTTCTATATTAATCACAACCAGATTCTCTACCTGCCTATTTATTTATTTATTTATTTATTTATTTAGGATTTCCAACAGGGAATACAATACACATTCACAAATAATAGATTAACAATACAAATTATTTTGTTTCCCTAATTAAAGGAAACCACATCATTGACATAAAACATAATACAATTAAACTGAAATGAAATAAAGAGATATTCGAACATAAATAAAATTATGAAATAGTGATAATTTGAACAAAAATATTAATATTATTACAAAACAAATTGACAGATTAGAATAATATATATGGTCTTGGGTATCGTGCACTCTAGTTCCTTCAGCGAATAACATTGTTTAAGTGTGTTCGGATTAAGTTTTTATACCTGCCTAAGGAATTGGAAAAAATATCTAAGTCTCTCGAAGAACTGGAAAATGTGTTGTATTGGTGGGTCATTCGGGAAATAGGGGAATGCATGACTAGATTTGTGCGGTATCGCGGGATTTTGAGGAGGGGTTGGGGCTGGCGTGGGATTCGAGAAGGGACGTTAATACAGAACCTGCTAAGTAGATCTGGACAATCTAAGCCATAATTGAGAGTCTTAAATAAGAACGTTAGATCAGCGACGGTACGGCGGGCTTCAAGAGTCATTAGTCTAAAATATTTTAGTTTATCGGTATATGACCTGTTGCTCCGTTGGCCGAACCGATAGTTTAAATGATGTGCGAGCCTCTTTTGTACTCTTTCAATTCTGGATATGTGTATTTGATATGATGGATTCCATACAGTGCTACAATACTCCAAGTGACTCCTAACGAAGCTGTTGTATAATAACAGCATTGTGGATGGGTTTTTAAATTCGACAGATGATCGCAAGACAAATCCTAGTGCCCGGTAAGCTGAGTTTATAATCTTATCTATATGACATGTGAAGGTGAGCTTACTGTCTATATGGATTCCTAAATCTCGAATTGTTGTTACTTCCATGAGGGCATTTCCCTTAATATGGTAAACCGATTGTATTTTATTCCGTTTTCGGGTGAATTTAATATGTTGGCACTTGGAATTGTTTAAGTACATATTGTTATTGGAACACCATTGTAATAATCCATCAATATCTGCTTGTAGTAAGGCGATATCAGATTCGCTGCGTATAATACGTATAATTTTTAAATCATCTGCAAAAAGGAACGGAGTGGAATACTTAAATACTTCCGAAATATCGTTTATGAAAATGTTAAAAAATAATGGTCCCAAGTTTGAGCCTTGTGGTATGCCAGAAGTAGCCAAGACAGGGTCCGATTCAGTTCCGTCAATCACTACGGTGGAATTTCTGTTATTGAGATACGACCGACACCACTTCAGCACATCGCCTGAGATACCTAAAGATGACAGTTTTTCCAGAAGCTTTATGTGGTTAACCTTGTCAAATGCCTTCGAGAAATCCGTATATATAGCGTCCACTTGCATACCCTGGTCAACCGCAGTCATTAATTCAGTGATAAAAGTTACAAGGTTCGTATTTGTCGACTTTTTCGCAAGGAAGCCATGCTGATTTGCGGAAAAATAGTTTTTGACTTGGTCATATAGCTTCGTATACACGAGCGTCTCGAAAACCTTAGACAAGGTACAAAGTATTGAAATCGGACGATAATTTGTTATCATATCACGCTTGCCACCTTTGTGAACAGGTACTATTTTAGCCCTTTTCCAAACATCAGGAAATACGCCTGTTCGTAGAGAGGTATTGTAGATATAGGCTAGAGGAGAACACAAGAACTGAGCACATTTTGACCAGAATAGCGGAGGTATATTATCAGATCCCGCGCCTTTGAACCTGTTGAGTCCGGAAAGTTTTTTAGCGACTGCTAAGGGATCTATTGAAAAATCGTTAATTGGTAGAACGGGAATTGATGTAACACTTAGATTGCTATTGACTGCGTCATTTGCTGTATCATATACCGAAGAAAATTGCTTTGCAAATAAATTAGAGATGTCTTTACTGTTCTGAGCTTTTAAATTGCCGAGAGACATTTCAGAAGGGTACGATGAATTAGATTTCTTAAGATTTTTAATGTGTGTCCAAAAGAATTTAGGATTACCTTTTATTTTGTTTTCTATATCGATAATATAATCATTATAACATTTTTGAGTTAAAATTTTGCAGTCTTTTCTAAGATAATTAAATTCTATTTTATCTAAAGGATTACTGTATTGTTTGAATCTTTGGTGAATCTTCCTTTTTTGATGGAGTAGTTTTATTAACTGTTTGGAATACCAAGGTGGGTATTTACCTTGTTTAGTGGTTGATGTAGGAACATATTTCGCTATTACGATTTTAATAACCTCATAAAACTTATCAACCATCTCGTTAACATCGCTGCATAATTGGAATTTGTGGTTCCAATCAGTTTGATCTAGTACTTTAGTAATGGCTTCGTAATCAGCTTTATTGAAATTAGGTTTCGTAATTAATTTGGGCTTTGGTTTTAATAATATAGGCAGGCCTATCAGTATTTCAAAGGCAGGGTGGAATTTGTCCAGTTCTCTTATTGGCTCAAGACAATTAGTTATTAGGACTTGCTCAACATCCGAGAGTACTAAGTCTAAAGTTTTATCTTGATTATTTTTTATCCAATTGCACTGCTTAAGGTTATTCAACGAAATGAAATCAAGTAATATGTTTTTAAGGTGACCTGTGCAATTTACAGAAGCTGAACAGGATTCATTGCTGTCATCATATACCCAATCAATACAACTCAAATTAAAGTCACCGGCAATGAGCGTGGAACTGCTTGGCTTAGATTCTAATACCAAGTTACAATGATTAATAAAATGCTCTAATACTTCTTTTTTTACTGGTGGAGGTAAATATACCGCACAAATAAGTAAAGACTTTTTCTCGGCAGTGGATTTAGTTTCGATTTCAACCCATAAATCTTCACAGTCACTTTCCCACTCTGATTTACGAAATGAGCTAAGTTGATTAGATACAGCTATGAGAACTCCGCCTCCATATTTTTTAAAGTTACTTAAAGATGAAGATTCTCGATCACGTCTATATACCGTGAAAGAATCGTTAAATAATTCAGAATCAAAAATACCTTCACATAGCCAAGTCTCGGTTAGGACATATACATCATATGTTTTTCTAGCTATATGTTGACGAACCTCAGCTATATTGCTACGTAGTCCTCTAGTATTTTGATAATAACAGTTAATGGAATTAAATTTTGAAACTATTACATAAAAATCATTCTTAATAATAAACTATGATCTTATGTTAGAGATTTTAACCTGCCCAAATCACCGACCAGCACCGTCTCAGAGGTTTCGTCTTTCTTGATAAAAATTCTCCCATTACGAACCCATACAAATTTGTATTGTAACTCTTTAGCCCGAGCTCGCGTTGCTGCATGAAGAGCCTTGTTCTCCGGGGATAGATGTTCGACGATGAATATGGGTACTGGCCTGTCAGTTGCAATGCCAAGATGGCCAGAATTCAGTTTGTTTCTAGGATTTAGCTTATTGAATTGTATGGTTGCTGCGAGGAATGCGTCTCTTAGTCGAGGGCTGGTGAATTTAACGAGGACAGACCTTGGCCGTGGGCTTTTTGTATCTTTTTTAGCAATTCTGGTACATAGTTGAATGTCTGTGTCTTTAATGTCACATTTAATGACTTTACTGACTTGAAGAACCGTACTCAGCAACTGTTCCTTTCCGTTTTCAGGTAAGCATTGTATTTCAATATTATTATTCCGTGCGTGTTGTTCTAGATTATTCATGCGTTTCGCTGTGTCATCAACAGATTTTTTTAGTGCATAATTCTCATTTAACAGTTTTTCTATTGTGATTGACTTTTCTTCTAGGTTAACTTTCATTTCCTCATATTTCTCATTGAAAAATGATAAAGACTTTTTAAATTCCAATACTATGTCATTGATCTGTCTCAGTTGCTCGTGTATTAAATCCTTCATTGTTTCCTGTACTGCATGTTTAATTTCTTCCCTAATAATTTCTCTGAGAGAATCACTCGAATGATCTGCCAATGCTGTATTCGTGGGGTCGGGAGATAACCGTTGCGAAGTTTTACAGCGATGGGTAATATTATTCAAGTCTGCAGGAGACAGCTGAGTACCTCCTTGTGGACTACATTGAATATTTGAACGGATAGGGGTGTTACTATTATTTGTTTTCGGCTGCTTGTTTAGGCATCCAGGACATTTCCAGGTTTTTTTTAAGTCGGTATTCATGGATTTAAACTTCTGTTCGGATATATTGGCACATAGTAAGTCATACCATTGAAGGCAAAAGAAGCATTTAATCCCTTTTACGGGTTTTAAAGCATTCATACACCCGGCGCAATTTACCGTTGCCATCCTATCGCTAAGCAAAATTCAAATCAATAGATATTAAGCGCTTCAAGCGATGTCAAAAGCGGTCTTTAGATGGAATTAAATATCGGTGCAGCGCTGCTTGCGTGTTTAATGTAATTCAAGGCACAAACTGTGACTGCATGCAAAGTTCGCGGCAAGAATGTCGTAAGCGCCAGGGAAAACGCGTCGCTTACGCGTTATGTTCAACGACCGACACTAATCACCAACCGTTTTTGATTCAATAAAGATTTTTTAATTATTTTAAATTCACTATGTAATTACAGGTCATTTGCACTTGTCACTTTCACAAAAGTTCACCACAATTAAGATGCTTAGTTTATGCACAAAATAAAGATAGAAATAGGACTTTGAACCAAGTTATAAAATAATAAACAGTGAAACTGTAGCAGCGATCACTATGGACGGTTTGATGGCATTCATGCCTATGTATGCATGTTTGTGTCATCATCATCATCAGCCCCGAATAGTCCACTGCTGGACATAGGTCTCCAGCTTGACGCATCCAGCTGCTGAGTATGTTGTGTATTGGCAACAAACACAAAAGATACTCCACAAATTTGCATGCGATTTCAAATATCAGTAGAGAGTCTTATAAGTTAAGGTATATCATTAATTTTTATAAGAGTACGGGTTCGAAATCAACGAGGGTGAAACCACGTGTCAAAGCTAGTTTCAATCTTAACGTGACACCGAATCCGTAACCTTTGTATTTTTATCAATAAAGTAACTTTTATTTTTATCTTGGAAGTGTTAATGACCTGAAATAATGAAATGGTTATCAACACCATAGTTTTTTCTAAATGGGTCAGATTGGTCAATGATACTGAATCTATTCGCTGTTTTATACGTTGCTTATTTAAACGTATACCAATTTGATTTTGGGTGCATTTCAGCTTTTAAGAGACCCGCTGCCAATTCCGGCCTCCTCCAGTCACATGGAATTTAGTTTACTTTGCCATGGTAGGTAAGCTAAATTTAATTAGACGCTTCTGCCTTGTTTTAGTCAACTGTTGTAACGTATCAAGGTTGAATAAATAAATAATAAATAAATATCATTGGACATTTCACACAACGCCATCTCGTCCCAAGCTAAGCAACTTAATGCTTGTGTTATGGTAACGAGATGGATGATAAACTACATATATTTTTTTTTGTAAATACGTACATTTTATAGATAGAAAACACCCGGAACAAATAATTGTAGGTCGTACAAATATTTCTTCCGTGCGGTGATCGAACCCGCGACATGCTACAATTTTTTTTATGGTATTATTTTTTTTAATCCGCCACCATACGGAACGTGATTACAAATGAAGCAGTGCAATCAAATATGAAAATCATCACCAAAACGTACCATGATGATTATGAATGATTTCAGGGCAAGTGTTAATGTGTAAGCTAGAGGTTCTCATGGTCTGAGTGCAATTTGTGTTCGTAAATTTAATATTTATAAAAGTCGTCTCTTAAAAAGATAAATAGTACAGAATTATGTCAATACGCTTTTTTAACATAACCTTGACACACCATGTTGCCGGAGATACATCAAACTATAATTTATACATTCCATTGTGTAGCTTTGATGGCTTTAATATTATGATGAACATTATAAAAAATAACGAGAAAACTTGCTCGATTCTGACGAAAACATTTTTTATACAATAAATAAATCACATTTCCATAACTGGCCAGGCCTCTCACCAAAAAAGACTATTTTTGATAACGTGAACACAGAACCTCGAATTTATATTGAATATGGGCGATAAAATGACAATATACGCGTTTAGTGACGGATTTAGAGTATACTCGTAGTGGGCGCAAAAAACCCTATATAGCTACAATAAAGAGATCGATAGTGCTACTCGCTGCAAAGTTCAAGAAAAAATAAAACATTATATATTATTTTCTTAAAATGATGGCTCACAGCTGGTGACGACAGTTTCAGAACTAGGGAAATAACAACGCAGAACCGGAGATATATTAAGCAGTTAGATTTTAATTTCGACTCCTAAACGGATGAAAAAATGAGATACATTCAGTCAAGAACGTATTGGGAATAGATGATTTGTTTATGGTTCCAAATTCAAATTTTTGTTGTTTTCGTTGCCAACAACCTCTGAGCTTCGGAGGGAACGTAAATAACGGCTGGCATTCGGCACGTAGTCGGTAGTGCGAAAACTGATAGCTGGTCCAACTAAATCATTACCAGTTACTTCACTAGATGCTAATGATTCCGTGTGAAGTCTAGTAGTTAGCACAATCAGATTAGACACGTGCCATGCGACGATAATTCTCTAAATCAGTTTGTATTTTCATTCAAACAATTTGAACGACCAAGGTGGATATTTAAGCGTTCTCCATACAAGGCCAACTCGTCCAATATATGGAAGGTATATTTGAATATGGAATGTAGCGTAACCAAAAATAATGCGCTCGGGACCTGCTTCTCTGTATTCTTAAGTTTCCCTATACGTTTGACAAATACGTTACCATTGTTGAATTACTTAAAGCCAGAAGACAAAAGACACGTAATATGAAAGCTACGTTGCTTTTATTATACCGAGGCGGGCTTAAAATTGTGACCCATTTGAAATATTACTGGAAAACTACAAACAAAATTGGTAGTGCGTAAGTAAACTTGAACAATTGGATTAGTCCAAAAAAAATAACCATCCAACAAAAATTGGGCTTCGATAAAAATGATAACTTATCTATACAAGACATACAAATAAATAAAATTGGATTGTCTGTTTGTAATAATAAAATAACAACTTTTTACTAAATGCGTAAGTATACACAGTACATAGACCCAAAATAACATTTTTTAAATTATTGTCTGTCTGTCTGTCCGTCTGTCTGTCTGTTTGTTCCGGCTAATCTCTGGAACGAGTGGACCGATTTTGAGGGTAGTTTCACTGATAGGAAGCTGATTATATAAGGAGTAACCTAGGCTATTTTTTAAGACAAGCTTCGCCCCACGTCGTCACTCGCGGTACGACAGTAAGTTAACGCAGCTAGTTGGAAAATAAACACATCTTCATCATACTCTAGGCCTATACATAATCCATTATTAAGACCCTTCAAATTCATGGTAGAAAATTAGCCTACTTTGCCTCGCTTGCTAGGTGTGTTTGCACAGGGTTTGTGTCAAGTTTTTCTTCTCTTGAAGTTAGATGGTCTGCCTCTTGAGTACCTTTAGTCGCCTTATACGACACCATCCGGGTAAAATGGGTTGGTGACATTCTGTGTTCTTAATACTCACACGGACAACAAAACTTCCTCATTCATTATTTTGGCCCAAGAAATTTCACAATGCGGCGTCTTGCGTACTCTGCCTAGCTCAGCGTTGCTTGCTAACTCAGGATCTCAACAAGATTCATATTGTTGCCTTGTAGCCAGTTTCTCAGCCATTTCCATTTCTAGATTCTCAGCCATTTCTTTTTCTCCTAGGAACTTCTACGACACCCATGCTAGGTGGGTGATGCCACTGAATGTCTTTAAAATAATTCATTGTCAGCAATAATATGACATTTAATATGAAACATGTAAAATAAACGTTTTATATACCTATACTATTAAGTAGCGTGTCAGAGCCGCGATATTTATACTACCATATAAATCAAATACCTTATAATCAACGAAAAACCAGTCTTTTCGCAGAAGTATTATTATAGGTACAAACAGATTATAAAAGTACCTAGTTTAAAAAAAACTTGGAGCAGTATTCAATGTTATCCGTTTCTCTCAAAAAAAAAGTTTAATGTTATGTTGTCTCTTTTTTACGAATACTACGCGGGTGATAATCTATAAATTTTTGACAGAGTTCAAGATTGTTTGGAGAAGAGGTGCAGAATGCGCATATTTGTGTAAGGTACGATTTTTAAAAAAACATACCTTTTGCTAAAAACATATAAACTTTTGGACTGTTTTTAGACTAGTAAGAAAATGTACTCGTAAGTTAACTATATGAAACAGATGGCGAAATAAGTCAAAAACTGCTTCTTTGAAACTTTGCTTTTATCGAAAGTACAGTCTATAAACCTATTTTGAGAGTTTGCACAAACGAACAACTTATTTGTGGTATGTGTGTGGTGATAAAGTGCTTTAGAGATACTGAATTTCAGCACAAAATAACCAGTATACGAAAGTCAAGTTCAAGTATGTCCTACACTTTTTATACACTCAGCGCGAGCCGTCGCAGCAGCGTTTATTGTATTAAACAACAATCAAGCAAGTTGTATCAAGGTGGACTGTTGAAAATAAAACATCCTTAAACTGAATAATAACTAGTTATGATTTGTCGCTCCATTTGTGCACAAAAACATCACTAGGCGCATCTGAATCGGATGGCGCTCTCACTCGCACCGTTCCCAACTACTCCGAGATATCGTGTCAATCAGCTTGAGTTCTGTACACTATTTATTTAGTGCCTTTAACAACAGCAATAATTACCAGTAGTGATAGAAGTGTAGTGAAAAAGTTGACAAATAAAACTTCTAAATTACGGTGTCGTAAATAACACTACAAATGATTAAAAAATATTATGCTAAGCGTTAACTTTATTATTACATATTTTTCTTCACTTTGTACAAGTCACCAATAAAACGTCTTCAATTTGTGGGTCGTCTACAAAGAACGTCAAAGAAAGACATGGCGTAGAATAGACAATTGATGAAGGTTGGGAGACATACGGAAACTTTGATGTGAGCTATTGAAGGACAAGGATATTCACGACTCGTGATCAGAATTCTGCTCAGTTTGATTTTCCAGTGATATCAGAACTCACAGATATTTGAAGAGGATAGAAAAAGATGACACAAAATGACTAACTCATACATACATACTAGCCGTTGGAATGTTTCTAAGAAAATTTATATAAAATATGCCAAATGTTTTTTTTTATGGATATTTCTTTTCCGTTCTACTGCCTTTTTATTTTAATTATTGTTTGAAGTCTTGAAATGTATTAATAATAATAAGAAACGTAATCATTATTTTATTGACTATTAATATCAATTGACATAAATTTGTTAGTAACAAAACGCTGTTTGTACGTGTATTAAACCTCATTTGTTGAATTTGTTTAAACCTATGATGGTAACAGTTTTTTCAATTACTAGAAATATAGCAGGTAATCTATTTTTATAATTATTCATCTAATAGATCGCACATATTTAGTCGAAACTTCTTTTTTATAAAATCACGTCCTCAATATTGCCTATAACCTATGCTTTCATCTGTTGTTTGTGGGATAGTCGTTTGATTTGTTTATTTTAGAAATGCGATCAGAAATGG
This sequence comes from Clostera curtula, assembly GCA_905475355.2. Lineage (NCBI taxonomy): Eukaryota > Metazoa > Arthropoda > Insecta > Lepidoptera > Notodontidae > Clostera > Clostera curtula. The sequence goes on from FR997804.1 coordinate 11,572,097, forward strand.
CAACATTTTGTTATTTTAATAAATGAAAATATGCAGCGTAATTGGAGGATTGAACGGTGTGACATTTATATAATAACTAGCGACCCGCCCAGCTTCGCACGGGTGCAATGATGAACATCTAATTTTATCAGTGTTTCTCAACAATATTATGAATCTGTTATACTTATAAACCTTCCACATGAAACACTCTATCTATTAAAAAAACGCTTCAAAATCCGTTACGTAGTTTTAAAGATTTAAGCATACATAGGGACGAACAGACGACAGCGACTTTGTTTTATAATATATCGTGATAGTGATACGGATCAACATTATTATTAAATGTTGATCTGTACATCTACTAATGAAAACAGACAATTCCTATACACTAACAATATTTTCTCAGAAATAATATTAAATCTGTAACATTTTAAGGTTTGCTCTTAAAATATTAACTTCAATTATCCACGGTGAATCAAAAATACGGAACTTCTGTGACAATTCACACGTCTCGATAACCACAACCTCACTCATTCATAACAAGCGCGCAAGATAAATCGCTATATCACACAAAACGCGGTCCACGCAAGAAAAGGAATGAAAAAAAACCTATAGATACACATCTTAGATGCTATAATTTATTATACAGATCGTTGCGACCCATTGACTTGTGGCCGTCCAGAAACTATCCATTGTCACCCAGTCAAGTTTTAAGCGGCCGGGCGGTTGTTTTATATAAATTAACTAGTGGCCCGCGCCGGCTTCGCCCGTGCAAAGCGGGGGTGGGTTATACATATAAACCTTCCCCTGAATCACTCTATCTAATAAAAAAACCCGCTTCTAAATACGTTGCGTAGTTTTAAAGATTTATGCATACATAGGGACGGACAGAAGAATGCGACTTTGTTTTATACTATGTAGTGATAGTGATAGTGATAAACATAAAGCACCTAATTTGGTAGATTAAAAAATAGTGCCTCGTTAGTCTAGGGGTTAGATGTGCCGCCTTTAAATCAACGGGTCCCGGGTTCGATTCCGGGGTCGGGCAAGTGTCTTTGTTTAAACCAGAGGCTCTGAGTCTGGCTGTGATATTTCGTGAATTACATGTTTGTAAACTGCCCACGCGATACAGGTTATAACTAGTGCAGGGGTTTTGTTTATAAATGAAAAGATGGTAAGTAACATACATAAATACATAGTGTCACCACCCAATTCCACTCTGAGGCTATCGTAAGAGCCGACAAAAGAAAATGACAAAGCTGAAAACCTAGTTGGAGGAGATGGAAAATTTGAAACAAAACCCTGTGCCTTCCAATGAGGCGCAGTAGGCTTATTACTCGCCATGTAATGAGAGGTGGCCCGACTCAGCAGTGGGTAATATAATTGGGTGAGTAAATTTATTGAATAAATATTAAAAAAAAAACATGTGTAATAAACTGTTTATGTAATAAATCAACAACTACCTCCGGTCGTTCGTGTACATTTGCTTATAGGGAGGCGTTTTTACTTTTAGTTAAGGTATGATTGCGAACTACGCTGCACGCACCAGTGCTGCCGCAGCAGTGCTGTCGTGGCACTACTGGTCCCCATACAGTTTCTATAAACTTGTATGAGATTACATTCCAAGCTAGGCAGCAATGTTGCGGCAGAAATGTAGCGGCAGTTCTGCTGCGCGTCAGTGTCGCCCTACCACCGCGACAGACTAAGTGAGATCGTCTGAGATATTTAGATATCATAATTAGATTCCATTTCAAAAATGAACTGTACTGGTTTTTTTAAAGGTGTGATTCCGAACTCGGCCACAAGCAGCAATGCTGTCGCCGCAGTGCTGCCACTAAGGTGGTGCCCAGCAGTGCTCGAGCAAGGCGGCAGTCAACATAACTAACTATATCTCTAAAACACACATCTTAGATGGTTTAATTTATTATTCAGTTCGTTGCGACCTATTGACTTGTAGTCTTCCAAGAACTATCTATTGTCACCGTGTCAAGAGTTTTAAACGACCGTGTAATATGAATTAATAAGCACAAAGAATCATTACAGCACATTTATTTGTCGCGAGATCGAGAGCTCTCGGTTTCATTGTAAGATATGGCGGTCGTTGCCTTTGTATGTACTCCGGAACAAATTTTGGTGTATCGCGTGCGCAAGAGCACGCTTGTAGAGTCGTTTGATGTCATAGACGAGATACATTCCGATATTCTTGCTAAAATATCTAATATAATATTTAATGTTACATTATTATAAAAAAGTTTTTAAATGTATTTTTATGTAATGAAATACTAAAATATATTCAATGGATATTATTTAGACCAAGATAGCATTATCTTTTGAATAAAAGTTGAAGGTATATTTAGGTATACAAACCGTGATATAGGAATTTTAAGTTTTTGTAAATTATTTTATGACTTTATTCACATAATAATACCAATGAAGTTTCAGATGCTATCCAATTGTGTAATGTATTATTGTGAGTCATTGAAAGAAAGAAAGAAAGAAAATATTTTTTTTGTAGCTCATTCATTCACTCATGTCATAATTGTCATCTTAATCACCTAATGGAATTATTGCTACGTTAATTAAGATGACATTCATACTAAATTCATTGTACTCACTGCATGTATAATCTATACAAATATATAAAGCTGCAGAGTTTGTTTGTTAGTTTGTTTGTTTGAACGCGCTAATCTCAGGAACTACTGGTCCGATTTCAAGTGTTAGATAGTCCATTTATCGAGGAAGGTTATAGGCTATATTTTATTTTCAAAGGAATTAGGGATCCGTATGAAAATTGCGATTTTGTAACCCAAGGTGTAAAATCGAAAACCTATTTATGCGTGCGCTGCAAAAACTATTGACAATAGAACAAATTGAAGTACTACGAGTTTGTAGGTCTTATTAAAATTTACAAAAAAGTCCGGGAGAGCACATATCTAACTATCATAGTTTAGTCATAATAACCACTTTTATATTCATAAAAAAAATGCATAGAGATAAGTACGGGTTCGACGTCCACGCGAGCGAAGCTGCGCCCAAAAGCTAGTTTATTAATAAAATAGTATTCCAAGTGGTAATGTATTTCGAATACACGATGTCACCAACCCATACTATACAGAGGGTGTCGTAACGCAAGAGGCCGATCACCTTGCCGCAAGAGAAGGAAAATGTCATACACACCCGTCTTGCCAGCGTGACTCAAAGTTAGCTAAAACACTCATGTTAAAAAATCTGCCAATTAAAAATAAACTAAATTCAAATCGACTGTTAATCGTAATATTTCCAAGATAATAGGCACAAATCCGTACCCACTTAGCAAGTCGAAAAGTCAAATCTATGGATAATGAATCGTTAGTCACGAAGATGAAAGGGCCGCTAAGATCGCCAGTTCAGCAGATGCAAGTAATGGATAGAGGTTATCGAACGCTTTCGATTGTACCTTGGAGGTTTTTGTTGAAATCTATGCGATAAAATGATTGTGATGATAACGGTATTATACTTAATGTATTTCTATTCAAAATTATAAGAAACAAAATGTGTAACAGGGTACAATGTAATGATTAATGGTACTCCTTTTTGGTATTTATTTTCCATTTTTCTGGCCACTGTCGTCATTAAAAAAATAAGCACAGAATCCAAGAAACATCGTGAAAGACGAAATGCTTGTAAACTAATAAACACGTTAGATTTATACGCCATATCAACACAGAACTAGTGCGGTTGCAATTTTTTCAATAAGACAAAATGAAATAAGCAACGAATTTAACACAAATGTCTGTGTGATGACGGATTTAGAATACATAATGTCACCACCCCATGCCATCCTGAGGGTATTGTAAGAACCAATAAATGGAAATGACAAGGCCGAAAAGCTATCCGAAAGAGAAGGTAAACTTGGAAGGAACTGTAGGCTAAATACCCTCCCTGCAATGTGACTCAGCTGCAGGTCATCAAAGGGTATATTAATAGTAGTTAACACAAATTCTAGAAAAAATATAGTAAACATTGACATTTTATCCAATTAATACGAGAAAATTATACAAGCCAAGACTGAAACAAATTCACTGTTAGGAACGACAAAATGAAAACCACGAAACAAACACACTCATTACTTCAACTCTATAAAAAGACTAATCTTGTCAACCGTCTGTTTGGATTTATAGAGGGATTAGGACAATACAATAAAAAGCTAATTTAACAGAAGTCCGCGGCCATGTGTTGAAAGATAAAAATAATCTGCTGAAGGGGAGATGTCACAAAAACTGAAGGCTACTTACTCAAGTTTATGATGCTCAAGTTAACGACACACGTGTGATACTTAGTTAACTTTTTTACCGTTATAGTATAGACATTTTGATACGATTTTGTATCAAAAAAATCTATAATTACGAAATAATAAATACGTGATGGTAGGCCTCGCCCACGGTAGAGCGACGACCCGGTTAAGGTCGCCGGAAAGAGATGGATGTGGGTGGCTCAGATCACTCAGCTTTCGTGGAATTCCTTGCAGCGATAGGTCAAACAGTGGATGTTTTTGGGCTGAAATGATGATGACGTATAGAAGATCAAAGAAATATTTCATACGATTTTGAATAAATGAATGAGAAATTAGCAATTGATTGCCATGATTCATTTGCATAATATGAAGAAATTTCTAATAAGTGCTACAAAGAAAAAATACTGAGCATATAGCCAACGTATTGCAATAGCAATGTGAGAACCTCAACTCAATTAGTTGTCATATATAACGAACTAGCTGTACCCTGTAATTAAAATAAATTTGAAGGAAAGACATTATACAATTTTTTTGTTCAGAAAACGTTGTGTGGTCATTACGTGATCAAATGCATGGTTTACGACTCTTTAAAGGACGTACAGACAAACATTAATTTTAATATATAAGAAGATGATTATCCAAAAGTGTGGGATAAAATCAATTCAATGGAACTCTGTCAAAAACTGTTTACGTGAAATAGATTTAAAATTTTATGATCTTATTACATAATGATCATGAAATTGTTTCTAATGTGACATTCGCAGGAAAATAAAGAGACAAAAGATAATGGTGCTTCATTACAATTTGTGACACGCAAGTCAAAGTGTAGTAATAAGTCAGTTTTACTTTCATTTCGACTTATCCACGGAAGAATCTGTATATATAAATAGATGAGCCTACCAATTCAAATGTTTTATAATGATAAGCGTCGCGGCTTAATATAATTTGAATATTAGAACAACGATTTTGACTGCCTTGGTATCCGATAAACCTGAACGGTAATACCGGAACGATGTGCTTTGCGGAACCTTTGGACTACAAGTCCCCGGTTCGACTCTAGGTTCAAGCAAGTTTCTCTGTGTAAACCTAAGGAACTTGCCCTCAGTCTGGGTGTTAACACGTTTGTAAACAGCTTCCGTGATACGGTAATCATGTTTTGTGTATAAAAATGCCTAACGACTAAATTAAAACAATAGGACTAAATATTTTGCCTCACTTCCGAGTATAAAAGGCTATGATTAGAAAGTTCAAGGAGTATTTCGATTGTATAATTTTAGATTTGATCCAGACCTGTCAGTTAAGATTGCGATTAAGGTCAAATGACACCTGAAATATTCCTAATTTTGGACTGAAATAGCAAGTCTAGATAGGAACGGTCATTCTTGTTACAAAGATTTCCATTATCCTTTGATAGTCTAAATGGGTGACAAATTTTACCTGTCATTTGTGTTGTAAAAATCTTCGGGAATACTTCAAAAATAATAAAGTTTCACGATTTGAAAGTGTTTATGGGAATATACATAGTATAAGTAATGCTTGTTTTGATTTGCTTAAACTAGAAACCTATCATTGCGGTATTTGAGTAGTAAATAAAAAATGAATTGGTCTTGTGTCAACTTCCATAAAAACCAACTGTGAATCTAAGAACAGTTACTTCAATGAGAACGGATATGAGCATACATATTAATTTCGTTATATTAATAGATACTTACGTTTGATTAAAAGCACAAAATTAAGATTTTAATGTGCAAGCTCAATAATATACTAGTAAAAAGCACTTTAATAATGTTAGTGTTAACATTTAAATGTAATTATAATTTCGGAATCGTGATACTTTAATTGAAATCTACGTAAAACAGATAGGCTTGTTTTACGATCTGGGCTTCCGTAAGAAGAAAAAAACAATTTACATCGTTATGTTGTTGCCTGGTAATGTCAAATCACCAATCAAAGTGTAAAGATTTATAGTTGAATGTATAGAGACACCAAACTACATATCTGCGTTGTAACAATATAATACAGTTAACATAAACCTTAAAACCATAACGATATTGACTGCAAAAGTTCAAGCATTTTTTATCTTAAAATTTCGGCCAGTTTGTGACGTAAGTGTCGTAACTCAAGAAATGAGCACACAGTTCCCAAGAAAAGCTATCTCAGATTATTAAGCTTTTATAATATTATTAATGATAGCTTGTTTATATATTTGGTCGTCAATTTATAGTGGAACCCATGTTTAATAGTAAGCACCTGGTTTAGAAAAACCTTGATATCTCACTCATACTCCAAGAGAGAAAAACATTTTAAACAATGACCTACACTTCTGATTTTTTTTTAATCTCTGTTTTTAAAATATTACTTAGAATATAAATCGTAATAAAAAAAACTTATACCATTATATTCAAGCTGGGATTTGGTTTTAAATTTAATTTACTACAAATACAGAAAATATAGTTACAATTATTAACAGGGGAGCGAGTTATCCTTCTATTAATTTCCATCTCTCTCTTTCTCTTTATTTACGCCTATTTCTTTCATATCTTCATAACGCGCAATCCATCTACGTCTTCATGGGCTGGCTCTATTTTAAACTATCTCAATTACATTAATATTAATCACCGAACAGGACTCCCACCCGTAGGTAAGAAAGATTATGGATGCCAGAAAGAAAAAGTATGCGGAATGAAAGTGCGAGGGGAATACAAGCGAGAACTGGTAAGAAAAGAAAGTAGCTTAGCATAGTCTCTGATCATGTCAGAGAAGATTTGTAGAGAAAAAAAAACCACGCTGTCTATCCGGATGCTCTTCATTTCTTAGTAAACACGTGAATAGATATGGACTTTGGTGCAATATGTTTCGGTACTATACCTAAGACATTCCGATCAAACTAACGAATCGAGATTTAATTAAAAACATATCGTCCAGCCTTGACGTTAACCAAGTAAAATTTATGACGCCGCTAAAACAGAGAACTTCGGCAATAATTTAACTCAATTCTAATAAGAAAATTATGTAACCCTATTATAATTAATAATTTGGTTCGAGGAATACATTAAAGAGTATCTATACGAGAGATGACGCGACGTTTTTTAACAAACTAATAATATAAAATCATGGAAACCATTAGGCCCAAAGGTAATATACATAGATGTTATAAGAATACTAGATATGATAGAAACATTGTTGATAGTGATTAGTGGTTGTGTATTTTCTCTACGCTGAGATTGCTTGTATAATAATGTACAAAATAAATACTATATTTATCATTATATTACTACTGTAGTCACCATCCCATTCTATTCTAAGGGTGTCGTAAGGGCCTAGGAAGGAAAAAACGATGCTGAAAACCTGTGCCAAATCGTCTGGCCGCCGTGGCACAGTAGGCTTATTTATTAACCTTCATGTGATGGGAGGAGGCACGACTCAGCATTGGGTCGTTTATGGGCTGAGGAGTATTAGGAGAAAAAAAATATATATTTCTTTACAAGTGCGGAAAGGCTGTCATTGCAAAGAGTTCCGACAAATGTCTACCCGAGCCGAGGCGCAGGCGAGGGTTGACAGTCGGAACAAGCTGCAATGACGGTTCCGCACGTGTACTGAACGACTATTTTTAATACAGTTGCGAAAAAATGAAGCAGTTTAATAAAATATGTAATAAAAACACAATAAACTCAACTAACTAATCGCGCCAACCGTAGAATATAAGCAGATTTTTTTTTTCTTCACCCATTCTAGTAGGCTAAAGCAACTATACAGCCAAGTCTTCAGTAGAAATTTAATGAGATGAAATGAAATGAAACCTAACCTAACTCATTCAATCAAATCATTAAATCTGATATTGAAACAAATTAGTAAGTAGTTTCTTTTTAGAAATATACTTATTTGCATGAATCATAAAAACTTCTATGATTTTTTTTTAGTAAAAACTTCATTTTAATTTTTCCTTTTATTAAACATTATTTTGACAGTTGGGAAAGAGAACGGGAATGGTAAAAAATAAGCACAAGTGTGTAATAGCCCACTTCCCGAACGCTATACGTCCCTGCAATACGCCACTCTTTGAGCAACTGTATTAAAAAAGCCCTTCCCGGTGTGACTAAACCGACTGTAATGGGTTTTTTATTAAAGTTATCCTTAAACTAAATATGTGGCTTGATCTTTCATATTTTATGAAAATATGATCATATTTACATAAAATTATGTATAAAAAAATAACAATAGAGCACATCTAGTCTTTATTGTATCAATAGTTGATTAACCGAAGTATTAACGTGTCCTAACTAATTACTGACTGAATAATAAACTCGAATGTTTAAACTCGGACGAATAACAAATTGGCTATAAATTCTGAAGTAAAACTTAACATAAAATTATGTCTCCGTAATGTGCGACTATTCGAAAATGACAGTGGATTAATAAAATGGGACGTAAAATGCTAAAATTATGAAACAGTGATTTTAGATTCGATTAAATATGTTTTCTTTTGCTACGTCGTTAGCTATAAAACATTTGTTTTATTAAACTGTATTGAAGTTAGCAATTTATATGAATGTTAGTATCGTCATAATTTGAGCCAAAATAATTTGGTAGATAATGATCGTCACTATAAGAAATTCCACTGTGCATTAGATTGTTGGTTTGCCGCAAGACTTATCTCTGTGCGACTGCTACTCGAACACTAACCCTTATCGGCCTGTAAGCTACATGCCTCACCCACTATCACATCAGTTTGGTAATTCTCATGACCATTTTACCTTCATTTGTCATTGGTATCTCTTTCTATACTATTGCCTAATATTAATCTAGTTTTTTTTTAGTTGTAATTAAATGTACTGGTCTCTAATTAACAACTTCCATTATTACCTTATCTACTGCTACCACTACTTACTAAATAACATCAAAGAATTCATAGACTAAAATTTAGTTATCTGTGGATTTGAGCAAACTGCTTATGTTTGCCTTTTGTACCGTACCATTAATTCCGGGGGTGATAAACATCTTATTTACAGCTTCATTATGAAGCTCCCTATAATTCAAATGTTAATTTTGAATATTTTGCTAAGGTCAAACGTTTATTGGACGTTATTTGTGTTTATGCATGACTACTGATATTTTCTTAAGCCAATAAGCTCGATATTAAGGTAACAAGAAATAATAACAGCGTACTAATTTTTATAAAATATTAATTATGGTTTTCCTTGGTGTGAGAATTTTGTATCACGTTCATTTTTTAACATATTATCTGGAATGATTAGTACTCGCTTTAAAAAAAAAGGTTCATTATAAGCCTATTTCAATTAGTTTATTTTATGATCAAGGCGCAGTGCTGGTAGGCCTCCCACACGGTGGACCGACGACCTGGTTAAGGTCGCCGGAAAGCAGTGGATGCGGGCGGCCCAGGACCGGCCTTTGTGGAGATCCTTGGGGGAGGCCTATGTCCAGCAGTGGACGTCTTTTGGCTGAAATGATGATGATGATGATGATCAAGGGTCACTATTTTATTTTATGATATTTAACCGACATAATAAACGAGGAGCTACTTCATTCAGTTCCATTTTATCATGTCTCCGTCATAAATCCGTCATTTCAGAAACAATTAGAAAAAATTGTGCCAACTTAAATTTACATTGTGTTAATTAGTATAGGTGTTGTGTCGACTAAGGCACCAACTTAAAATATTTTTTTATTGATAATTAGGGCTTTGTTGTATTTTGTATGATTTTTTTGTAATAAATCTTCATGTCGTTTTCAATCAGTAAGAATGCAATTAATTCTTAATTTATTGTGATAACAATTTTATTTGTTACTACTTTTTAGTGATTACAAAATAATGAACGAAAGTTTCTTTTTTGTTTTATAAACGTATAAAGTACCTTGAAAAATGTAACCTAACAATGAAAAATGTTCCCTGACGATCCCGGTCGCCATCTTGAATCACCGACCGTTACGCGCGCGCGCATTTTGTTTGCATCCAGGTGTTGCTCTGACAAAACAATCGGCTCTTGAGTGAAAAAGGGGCGGAGGGGCCATTCATAATTTTTTTTATAAAATCGTACGAAATAAAAACTAAATCCTGATAAAAAATGAAAGCTCAAACGAACGTGGTGGCAGTTCGATAGCTGGGTAATATTTCATAATATTAACTACTTAAGCATGTGAGGAATAGGCGGGGTTATAAAAATTAGTAATTGATTGTATTGTATCCGAATTATATTTGGACATTCGAGTTCTTCCTTGAGTTTGTGTTGAGGTTAATTTGTTTTGATAAATTTCTTTGCTATCCTGTTTCTTTATTTATGTATGATAGGTATCGCGGGAGTATTCACAAACATGTAATTTACGAACAGAATTGTCACTCAGACTCAAGGCTCTGGTGATAAAAAGGCGGCACATCCAACCTCTAGACTCCAACTCCGATTGAGATACTGGGGAAGGGTATTAGGCATATACACTTTTCCGACTAATCAAAACCTGAACATACCGTTAAAACTTTGGAATAAATTTTGCAGAAACTTATAGGTACTTTTTTTTTAATAAAATTTTCGATACTCATCCTTCATTCGGCTACTTACAGATCCAATTTACGCAGATCTCTTACAGGAGAAACCAGTCCGTATCATTTGGTACACAAAAAATATGCAGGCACCTACTACAATAAGTAGCCGATACCTTATTGTAACATGTTTTCATAAGCCTCAAGGACCGCCTTCAAGGGTCGAGGATCTCAACGCATCGACGCACATCAATGAAAATAATTAGGTGTATATTTTACAATTTGCCAAAGATCTCTATTGTGTCCATTGTGCTGTAAGTGGATTCCGGCACAAAGGGACGGCCGCATGACACCGCTAACTTTGGAAGCTCGGTACGTGTGTATATAATGTTATTATTCGGAGCCGCATCTGTCAAAGGCCCTTGCGTTCGTAATTTTACAGTTTAATCAGCGTTAAATGTTCACAAAGTTACCGCAGTCATGGGCGAAAAAAATATAAAAGATTCCGCAGTTTTTGGGGACGAAGCCGATGCGCATAGGAATCTCAAGCCCATTAATCATTGCGTCGATGACGTAGGCAATAAAATGTAACGTGAAGATAACTATACTCGATGGAAGCCTGGAGTAATATTTGGTTCAAAATCATTATTATTTAAAAAAAAATTTTGGAGAGATATGAACAAAATCTACCATAAGAACTTATAGCTTTATTTCCTCAATGCCATAACGTGTCTTAAAAATAAAACAGTATTGTAAAATGATATCTTGCGTCTATGCATAATAATCTCATTTTGATTTAAAATAAATCTAAATAATTATTTAGAATTTAGATAAACACCTCTTTATTGTATGACATTAGAAGGATAGACAAAAAATATTGCAGGTAACAACGATTATCATTCACTAATTAAATTAAAATGACTTCCTTAAAATACTATGCCAAAATTAAGTAAACGGTCTTGTGAAAATTGATGAGACCATTTCGAAGACGATCCAGAAAAATATCCTTCGTCTACGAATGACGTCATTAACCCACACAGACCCACTACTGAGCCAGGTCTGCTCCAAATACATCGAGGAAACTTAGCCTATTGGCCCAGGGTTTGGATCAAGTTTTATAAGATTTAGAGTGAGATTTAGATTAGTGTTATAAGATTAAGTAGATAAGATTTAGAATACATAGTGTCACTAACTCACTATCCCATTCCATCCTGAGGGTGTCATAAGAGCCGACAAATGGAAAAGACGGCTGATAACCTAGCCGCAATAGAAGGATAACTTATTAGGAGACCCGTTTCAGCAGTGGGTCATATAATTATGGTCTTAGTAGTAGTACTAGTATACTGTAAGCGGAGGCCTATGTCCAGTGGACTAGACTGGTCTGATGATGATGTCTATTCTGTTACTTTTCTATTTTATAGACTCATGTTTATAAATGTCATTATACTTAATTAACTACTTCTTTTAACAACTTTTTTCCTTTGGCATTTGTCACCTACCCATCTTTCATTTAAATAAGAATTTAATTGAGCTATCATAGTCCTACATTACTTTGAATAATCAATTAACTCTGTTTTGTACGGTAGCCAAAATTAATTAGCCGTTTTCCGAGGTCCGCTTCACAAAAACAGCAGATGCGAGTACAAGCTGCATTATTGGCTGCTCAGTAATGTTCTTGCTTTTTTGCTCTTTTGCCTCCCACGCGCACTAAATAAAACACCATCTGTGGTCGGCTACGGTCCAATGTGATAATATAAGTAATCATTTTTTAAACGCAACGTAATGATATATAGTATATATTTTGGTCTTTGCTCAATATTACTTAAAGTAATGATGTAACAAAAAAAAAACATAATAAAAAAACACATAGCCTTTATTAACATTAAAATATTGATGTAGACCCATTTCCCTACAAGACGAAGAAATTGTTAACGTAAATAAAAATAAAACAGTTAAAAAAAATGTCATGTAATTGTAAGTAACAAAATTGAGGAAGACTTAGATATAAAATAACTAAAACACAATGTGTAAGCAATTTGAGTTTAACTTAATTATAACACTGTCTGTAGGGAACGGCGTGATTGTATGACTGTATGGGAAGGGGAAGATTTATTGCGATCTTGCCGAGTCGGTTAGTAACTGTTGCTTGACTTTTTGTTTCATTCACTCCACGCTTAATCACGGGATGATCTTGGGCTAATGTGTTTTTGGTATCGTCTGTAGTCGTTTTAGTAATTGCATCGAAGTTAATTTCTTCTAAACCATTACTTATTAAATTAGCTATTCGTTTAATGATTAAGAATAAACAATGAAATTCATCATTTCAGCCAAAAGACGTCCACTGCTGGACATCCCCCAAGGATCTCCACAAAGGCCGGTCCTGGGCCGCCCGCATCCAGTGCTTTCCGGCGACCTTAACCAGGTCGTCGGTCCACCGTGTGGGAGGCCTACCAGCACTGCGCCTTCCGGAACGCGGTCGCCACTCGAGGACTTTTTTGCCCCAACCTCCTCGGCTATGTGCCCTGCCCACTGCCACTTAAGTTTGGCAATCCGGTGGGCTATGTCGGTGACCCTGGTTTTCCTGCGTATCTCCTCATTTCTGATTCGATCTCGCAGGGAAACTCCGAGCATAGCCCTCTCCATTGCCCTTTGGGTGACTTTGAGCCTTCTGATGGAGCCCATAGTGACCGACCACGTCTTTCCATATGTCATCACTGGCAACACACATTGGTTGAAGACTTTTGTCTTCAGACACTGCGGTATTGTGGACGAGAAGATCTTTCGCAGCTTCCCTAACGCTGCCCAGCCGTGTTGGATCCTACGATCGACCTCTTTCTCGAAGTTGGACTTATCTAGTTGGACAGTGTGTCCCAGGTAAATGTAATGGTCAACAACTTCGAGGGTAGAACCTCCGATGTTAACAGGAGTGGCTTGAACATGGATATTAGACATGATCTTCGTCTTCTCCATGTTCATCTTAAGGCCGACTCGTTCGGAGGCTCGACAGAGGCCATCGAGCATCGTAGTGAGGCCCTCGATGGTCTCAGCCATTACGACTAGGTCGTCAGCGAATCGAAGTTGAGTGATGTACTCGCCGTTCACGTTAATGCCCAGTATTTTCCAGTCCAGAACCTTGAAAACATCTTCCAGTGCAGCGGAGAACAGTTTCGGAGAGATAACGTCTCCCTGTCTAACACCTCGCTGCAACTGGATCGGTTTCGAGGTCTGGTCCTGGAGTCGGACTGACATGGTGGCGTTTTCATACAAGCACTTCAACACTTCGATGTACCGATAGTCGACTTGGCACCTCTGGAGGGCCTGCAATACTGCCCACGTCTCGATCGAATCGAAGGCTTTCTCGTAGTCCACGAACGCCAGACAAAGGGGCATATTATACTCCTCGGTCTTCTGTATAACCTGCCGTAGCGTTAAAATATGGTCTACGGTACTGAAGCCTTTTCGGAAACCGGCTTGTTCGGGAGGCTGGGAATCGTCGAGCCTGAATGAAATTATCGCTGTCAAACCTAATGCCAACCCATCTGGCCAGTGTCTCCTATATGGAGAAGGCCCGACTCTGCATTGGGTAATGACCCATAAATGTATGGGCTGAGCAAACGAAGATATTATTTATTACAACTATCGTAATAGGTATATATATTTAGAGACAAGTTTATAATGGTTGGTGAGGTAAATAATATTTAGGGACTGAACTATTAACAACTAAGATTTATATTTCTTAAAATATTACTAGCAATAGTTTCAACAGTAGCACCACAAAACTAGAATATTTCAATATACGTATATCGCTACGAAAGTAATTAACATCGAAATAAGAACTGGTTTTCAAAACATAATATTTATCATGGAAACTATAACAAGGCCCTACAAGTTTTTATTTAAACGTGTATGAACGGGGCGCAATAAATTTATTTTAATTGATTACCGTTAATTCACAAAGAAACAGGCCGCCTCCAGTCTTTAATTACATTTATGATGATTACAGTCCATTTAAAGTCGTTTTGCTTGGCGTAGATATCGAAGAACTTAAATTATCGCCCTGCTTTGGATAAAAGCTGAATTAATTGATATCCAAATCAAATTAGTAATCTATGGAACTCTTTACAGCTAGTGAAATATTAATCGCTTTAATCATCAAAACGTGACGTCATACGTGCACAAAAACCCTGATTAAAATTGAAATGATAAATATCATCTCATTTATTTATACTGACGTTCATAATATCATAGGTTCATAATACAGTTGAAGCTTTTAGAATAATTGTATAGTCGGATGTATTGATGTGTACATACAATTACTACCGATGACTTGTGTTATACTTCATAAAGACAATAACGAAGTTTTTTTGAAGTAATATGAACCAATCATAAAACAAGAAATAAGAATACCAATGTCATATCACGATAGAAAATGGTTGAATAACATTCTAAAAACGCGTAGCTAGCAACGTAAATAATGAAGCTTGACAAAATGATATTTAATGTGCCTCCATTCTATCGTATGAGAGTTACATCATTACCAAAAAACTCATTTAAGCCTACGGAGGAATCCATCCATAATTTTAAGGACACGTTTTTTCAACGCTGCCGCATCATCAATCTGTTGGTCTTAAAATCCACTTATTTCCTTGTTATTTCTTTCGTCCTGCTCTTTAAGAAGCACATAGAGGGCAACAAATAGAGAATGTATTATCTATTTTGTCTTGCTTGTGACAATAATTAATGACTGGATTTAAACGCTTCCTCACGCCCGTGACATTAACATAAATAGAATGATCTTCGGTCTCTCGTTCCAGCCCCTTTGATTCCAGTATTTTTAGTTGAGCAGGATCAGGTCCTGTACATTAATTTGTTGAATTCAGATGAGTCCATGTATTCAGTGCTTTGATGTTTTGTATTATAAGGTGTCTGGTAATTTTCAGTTTAGCAGTCATTAAGCTGGTTAGACAGTGTCAAATGTTTTAGATGGTCGCTCTATACCGGGTAGAAGTTTAGCTGTAGTGGTTTCTGTAGTATTGATGTAATGAAGTACCTCGTGTATTTAGCTAAAGAATTTTCAGTGTTTATTTAGTGTCAAACATTCAGTGTAATATTACTTGCTTTGTTCCACAGACGTGGATTTTTACCAATTATTCATCCTGAATTTTACTTTCATATTTTACATATTCGCGGTAGAAAACTGCCTTCAGATAATCTTTACCAAGACTTCATTCATTTTCTTTAGCAAATAATCAAACTTGATTTATCAAACGTTACTAACATACAGTCAATGTCAACTTTCGATTTTACTACGAGTATATTAGTTGGGATTACTGATCATTGTTTATATCATAAATTTATCTGACTTTACATTACAATTTATTATTTAGATAGATATCTAAAATTTATTTCTACAGATGTTTTGTTTGTTGGTTCAATAAAATATATAATGAATTAAAAAACTGATTGGTGACGGATTTAGAATATATGGAGTCTGAAGTGATAAAGTCTGTCTGGCCAGCGTAGCACATGGGCTAATTACCCTCCATATATTGGAGGAGGCCCGACTTAGCAGTGGGGAATTTATGGGCTCAGAAGAAGAAGGTGTAGAATTAGTATCTTTAAACTTTATCAACTTGTTACTTTTTCTTATCTTTTTAACTAGTGGCTTTTTATTGCATACATATAGGATAATGACCTTATAAAAAACAAAATGTTACTGATAGCTCACGCAACAATAGACTAAGCAACAATGATTGTATGTTAACTGCATTCTTATTGTACTCTTAAACGATTATGATAAGGTAGGGTTAAAACAGGTCATGTGAAGTATGACAGTAAAATTATGTGCGAAAAGCAACTAACATTCTTAGAAACGTTAATTAGCAAAACTAGACATCACGGCGCGTAGATCTATATCTGCATGTTCACAATAAAACTAACAGGTCTCTCATATTTCACGACGAGATTGCACAGCGATTGCTTGGACCGTTATTTTAAAATCTCTGCCAGGGTTGACTCTTTAACTGGTTTGTATCATCACTTTTTTATCAGGTGGTTAGCAGACCTACAATGTACGAGTACCAAAGTCTAACCGCGTAGTTATGGAGTTAATATACAATATAGTGTCACCAAACGTAGTGTATGTGGTGATTATTACAGGGTAACTAGACAGGTAAGTGTAATAATATTGTACAAGAGACTAAAGTAGATAAGTATGAAACTCTGTCGAGTACCCTTTAATTAATTTGGAGAAACCCTGATTTGGTAGAGGGTTATGGATGACACGTAAACGGTCACTAATATTAAAAACATTTTTTTTTTTTTTTTTTTAATTTAAGAGCCATGCTCTTGTCGGTGGAGTTTCTTCCAAGCATCTCGATCTTCTGCTAGCTCCTTGACCATTTGATACGAACCGACATTCACTTTTTCCTTAATTTGATCGAAAAAGCTTCTCCTAGGTCTTCCTCGTCCTCTCTTCCCTTCTACCTTCCCTTCTATGATAGTTGTCATAAGTGTGTCGTGTCGTATCAAATGCCCAATCATCTTTCCTCTTCTGTTGTCTATGCAGGTCAACAGGCTTCTCCTTTCTTCTACTCTTTCTAATACTTCTTGGTTTGTTAGTTTTTCCATCCAGCTTATTCTTTCCATCCTCCTCCAGCACCACATTTCAAATGCTTCCAATCTTTCTCTGTCTCTTTGTGTCATTGTCCACGTCTCTGATCCGTACAGTGCTATGCTCCAGATGTACGTTTTAATTAAGCGTTTTCTTATGTTCTTTGCTATTTTAGAGCCGAATAAGTGTTTTTTGTTGTTAAATGCTGCTTTTGCTATTGCTATTCGAGTAATTATATCTGCCGTACATCAGGCTTCATGAGTTATGGAGCTGCCTAAATATTTAAAATTGTCTACTTGTTGGATTGGTTTGGAATTTAGAATAATTGGTGTGTGTAAGCGTGTATTTTTGGATGTTACTAAAATTTTTGTTTTTGTTTCGTTTATTTTTAGGCTGAATTCTCTGAAAATTTTGTTCATGGACTCCAAAAGTTTTTGTAATTGGTCTCTACTTTCTGCTAAAGCTGCTATATCATCCGCGAATCTTATGAAGTGTATCTTTTCGCCGTTAATCTGACTTGATTTTAATCTTATTAATAGCGCATTCTATAAAAATGTTAAATATTAGCGGTGAGAGTGGACAACCCTGTCTTACTCCTTTTCTTATTTCTGCTCTTCCTTGATGTTCGCCAATTTCTATGATCGTCTGTTGTTCTTTGTATAATTCTAGGATAACCTTTCTGTCTCTGTAATCCAATCCAGCGTGCTTGAGAGCTTCCATCATTAATTTCCAGTCTACCCTATCAAACGCTTTCTCTAGGTCTATGAAAGCTATGTGAGTGTCTAGGCCCAAATCCATTCTTCTGCCGGTAATTAATTTTAATGCTAATATTGCTTCCCTCGTACCTTTGTTCCTCTGAAAACCATATTGTTCATCTGCTACGAAGCATTCCGCTTTTTGTCGAATTCTATTTTGAATAATTTTAAGAAGTATTTTAGAGGCATGTGATATTAAGCTTATAGTTCTATGTTCTTCACATTTAAGTGTGTTTAATTTTTTCGGTAGAGTTACAGTTTTGCTCACTTTAAAATCATTGGGGACTTGTCCCGTTAAATACATGTTCTGAATTAATTGATATAGCTCGGTCATCAATATTTCGCTATCATTGTACTTTAACATCTCTATGTAGATTTGGTCATTTCCTGCTGCCTTTCCATTTGGTATACTTTTAATGGCACTGTCAAACTCTTCTCTAAGAATGGTAGGGCCCAGTTCGTCTTTCTCAACTTGATCTATTATTTCTATATCGTTCGCCAACAAACCATCGCCTTTATATAAATCTTCTATGTAACGTTTCCACCTTTCAACTATCTCATTATTATCTATAATCATATTTCCCATCTCATCCAATATCGCTGTGCTCTTACTTTTCTTCTTTTTATATAGATTTCTTATAATATTGTAGGCTTCATCCATTCTCCCTTTCTGCATAAAGAACTCTATAGTTTCACAGTCTTTCTCTATTTCCTTATTTTTGCATTCTCTGCATTTGAGAGTAATTCTGTTCGTTAATCTTTTATATTCTCTTATACTGTCTTCGTCAGTCTTATTCCTAACTTTTCTCCTCTCTAGCATTAGGTCGATTATTTCTTTATTGAGCCATTTCTTCTTCGGTGTTATCTTTTCCTTTTCTATGCACTCTTCAGCACTTGTTTTTAGTATGTCTCTAATTATATTCCATCTTTCTTCTACACTATGATTTCCTAATAATTTATTATTACCTTCATTTAATTCCCTAAATTTACTATCTAACTTATTGCTATATTGCACACGGTAATTGCTTTTTGGTTCCTTAAGTTTACTGAGATCAATTTTCTTTGGTTTTGTCTTTCTGTGGTTATGCTTTTGTATTTTAATGTCTATTTTGCATGTTAAGAGGTTGTGATCGGTATTAATATCGGCTCCTGGTAGAGTCTTGCATGATGTGACCTGTTTTCTGTGTTTGTTCTTTACTATTATGTAATCAATTTGATACCTTCCTATATCTCCGGGCATTTTCCACGTATATAAACGTCTCTTCGGTTGTTCGAAAAGAGTATTTGTAATTACTAAGTTGTTTTCTTTACAAAATTGTACTAGCCTTTCCCCTCTTCCATTCCTTTTTCCTAGCCCATATTTTCCAACTTCGCCTCCTTCTGCCCCTTGCCCTACCACAGCGTTAAAATCCCCCATTATAATAAGATTGTCCTTGTCATTTACTGTATCTAGTAAAGAGTCTATATTGTTGTAAATCTCTTCTACTTCTTCGTCCGGATGGGCACCAGTTGGCATATAAATTTGAATTATTATTACATTATTTGGACTAGATTTTATTTTTACTACAGTCATTCTGTCACTATGGTGAATTGTATTTTCTACCTGATTTCCCCATTGTTTATTTAAGACTATTGCTGTTCCGTTGGTTCCTTGTTTATCACCCGTAAAAATTACTCTATAATCTTCGTCCCAATAGTCCCCACTCCCTTCCCATCTGACTTCACTTATCCCCATAATGTCGATTTTCAAGCGATCCATTTCCGATTTTAACTCTTCCATTTTCCCTTCTTGCAGCATTGTCCTCACGTTCCATGTTCCAATAATGCAGGGGTTTCGCGTGATGACGACCTGGGCAGCCCTGCGGTGCCTGCCCCTGCCGGACTCCGATCGCCACGGCACGGCAAAAATTATATCAAATTTACTATAAATCAAAGTTTCGGTGTTACGTGAATCATGGATATGCACTATAATATTTTACTCTTCCATTGTTCACTGAATGGCTGTATTTTAATTGAGTAGGCTTCTGGTCGGACGGGTGATCGATTTATGACTGACCTCTCCTGCGGGCGGTGGGTTAAACTGAGCCACTATTATTAAATGAAATACATGGATCCTATCCTTAAAGTTGGATTCAGAGAATCTCATAAAATACCATGTCCACACAAAAAATGCAATTAAAGCAGAAATCTAAACGTATGAGTATGATATATTAAAAAATATATAAACGACGAGCCGTGTGACATTTGGAGCTTATAAGCCATGTTTGTAGTCACTCATGTTTGAGCATGAGCATAATATTAAATGCTGCAAATGCGTTTCATTTATACTCTGGTGCATTTTTCATTAATTTACCTCATACAAGTCAACATAACGGATTCAATATGCAAACAGACTCAAGTGCGGGTTCACTAAAAAAAGATAGTAGGTGTACATTTTAACCTGTGTTTTTCATATCTCATAACTGTATTTCTATGATTGAGACCATATCAAAGAAATTATATATGTTACTCTTGTTGTACTGGTACAATACACATTCGCCTATAAATTAATAGAAAGAATACGTTTACCTTTTTATGGAAACCGAGTGTATTCGGCTATGGTTGGCTTACCTGTAAAAACGAAATGAAGAGGATTTAAAGAACAGTGCCAATATAAATAAACTTGCATTTTTTTTAATTCGCTATAGACTTCATATTAAAATTTAATTCGTCGTTTCGGCCCATGAATGACCCACTAGTGAGTCGGGCCTCCTCCAAATTCATGGAGGGAAATTAGCCTACCGTTCCACGCTGGCAAGACGGGTTGGTATCCAGTTTCCCTTCTCTTGCGGCTAGATGTTTTGCCTCTTGCGTTCCCTTAGTCGCCTCTTACGACACCCTCGGGATGGTATGGGTTGGTGACACTGCGTATTCTAAAACCGTCACCAAACGGAAAAATGTAATTACTGCGAGAATATTAGCTCTCATCTTTGACAAAATATTCTATTCCATTTATAATTGGTTACTTAACAACATTAGTTAGGATCTAAGATGTATGCTAAGGCAATTAGGAGAAATTTTAGTGTAGAACCTTAGCAGAGACGCTTATAGCGTAGAATAAATGTATTTACGATATAATGGAAATGCTATGCCTACAAAATTATCATCTAAATTTGTGTATCGCTCACTTGTTTATAATTATATTTTAAATAGATGTGAATCTATAATATAATACAGTAGTAGTAACACAATAAAATATTTGTCAGTATTTTTCTGTCATCATTTTGGCGAGAATGATTACAGGGTTTACCATGTGAACTTGTAATCATAAAATTATAGGAGTACTAGCTGAATTCTGCGCGCGCTGCTACGGCACTAACCAAAGTAAATTTGAGGGAAAGATATGACACAAAACCTTCGTGGGCTCATAGACAACATCATCATGCTGAAGTCATGTGAATGTCGCAATTATACAATAAAGTGTTATCTAGCTATCTATTACCAAATCCGTAGTTTACGATTCTATAAACGACATACGGATAAACATAATTTTTTATATATATATATGTAATGAAATGACATTTCTTTAAATTGAATTTGGCGCGCTTCGCGGATGTCTGTGGAAGTGAGTAGATGGCGCATCGGAGTGACGCGCATTTCAATGGCGAATAATGTTCAGATCATTTTGTAATAATATTGTTATAAATAACTTATAGAAAGATAAATGAAAGGATATAATTGAGGAGGCGATATTAGTGAACTTTAAATGTCGTTTCTTTGTATTTTCAGGTGAGATAAAAGTGTAATTGTCATAGACTGTTGTAATATTGTTTAAGTAAAAGTATGCTAAATAAAAGTTTGTATTTTCAGAGAAACAATTTGTGTTTATTAGCGAAAGTCCTCAATAACATATCTTATATATATATAGATAATCTTATGTATTCCTACTAATATTTAAAAAGTGAAAGTTTGTAAAAGAACGTATGTTTGCTCCTTCAAGCAAACACTACAGAATGGATTTTAATGAAACTTTACACTAACATAGTCAGAATAACTTATACGCTATAATTTATAACGATTTAAGTCTAATTACAACTCATTACTGTAATTTTTTTTTAAATACCCATGCGTTACCGGGGTGGGCTGCTAGTATCACTACATAGTATAAAACAAAGTCGCTGTCGTTTGTCCGTCCCTATGTATGCTTAGATCTTTAAAACTACGCAACGGATTTTAAAGCGGTTTTTTTTTTAATAAATAGAGTGTTTCAAGAGGAAGTTTTATAAGTATAAAACATCCATAATATTGTAGACAAACACTGATAAATTTAGAGATTCATCATTGGACCCGTGCGAAGCGGGGGCGGGTCGCTAGTTAAGTAATATAATAAATATAATACATAACCGTCATCGATAAACTGATAACTACCGTTCATGCTCTTCGTCTCTTGGGCAGCCCTAAATATCTCTAGAGTGTATGTAACAGGTAGATTTACATCGTCCAGTGCCCTACGTGATTCTTGTTGATTGTGTGGATAATTTGACGGGAAACTTGTACATACGTGGTCTTAAAACGAACTCTGGCGCCGCGAGATTGCTGCTATTTTGTTTGAAAAAATGATTGAAGTGCTATTTTAGGGATGGTGGTAATTTTTTGCATATTGTATTACACCTCGCCGTATTAAGTAATAGTATATTTCATTACAAGTGCGGAAAGGCTGTCATTGCAAAGAGTTCCGACAAATGTCTACCCGAGCCGAGGCGCAGCCGAAGGCGAGGGTTGACAGTCGGAACAAGTTGCAATGACGGTTCCGCACGTGTACTGAACGACTATTTTTAATACAGTTGCGAAAAAATTAAGCAATTAATTAAAATAATAAAAACACAATAAACTCAACTAACTAATCATTTATGACATAAAAAAAATGGCGTTGACCGTAGAATATAAGCAGAGATTTATTTGTTCTTCACCCATTCTAGTAGGCAAAAGCAACTTATTATACAGCCAAGTCTTCAGTAGAAAATTTTTATTGATATGAAATGAAAATGAAATGAAACCTAACCTAACTCATTCAATCAAAACATTAAATCTGATATTGAAACAAATGAGTAAGTAGTTTCTTTTTAGAAATATACGTAATCTAAGAATCATAAAAACTTCTATGATTTTTTTTAGTAAAAACTTCATGGTTGGTTTTTTCTTATAATAGACATTATTTTGACAGTTGGGAAAGAAAACGCACTAGTGCGGTAATGGTAAAGAAAAAGCACGCGTGTGTAATAGCCCACTTCCCGAACGCTATACGTCCCTGTAATATGCCACTTTTTGAGCAACTGTATTAAAAATTGCTATGCAGAACTATGGTTAAGATTTCTCGTGAAGTTGCTGGAGTATTGTAATGTAAGCGTCATTGCGTGAAGACTAAATAATACAAATCATTTTCTTAACCTTAAACACTCCTTTAGAAATTTAATAAACTAGCTTATGCGGGCGACTTCGCCTCTATGAGCTTTATTCATCTAGCCTTTGTTCCCAAGGCATAATTTTGCATTCTAATGGAGTATTTTTTATAGTCGTCGATTTTGAGTAATTCTTTACAAATACACATACATACAGACATTCTTTATATAGAGCATATACATATTAGTAGATATTAGAGATATTTATATTTTAACGGGTCCCGGGTTCGATTCCTGGGTCGGGCCAGTGTCTTTGTCTAAACCAGAGGCACTGGCTCGGAGTCTGGGTGTCATTTCTATCTATAATAAGTATGTATTTACAAAAAAAATGTATATAAGTAGTTTATCATCCATCTCGTTACCATAACACAAGCATTAAGTTGCTTAACTTGGGACGAGATGGCGTTGTGTGAAATGTCCAAGGATATTATTATTATATTTCATGTCTCCTTATTTCTTATTTTTACATATATTTAAAAAAAAAAAAAATGTTTAAAAAAAATATACATAAAAATAGAGAAAAACCGTCGAAAACGAGGTCGATGACCTAAGCTACCGACGGTTCAGGGCTCCAGAGAGAGGAACCTCCTCACGATCCTTGCCGAGTCCAGTATGACAGCCTTTTGAATCAGGCCCTTAATCCAGCAACCCAGCGAGAGTTTCTTGAGGTGTTGGTCGAAACTCTTCGCAATAAGACCGTTTACTGAAACAACTATCGGCACAATGATTGTTGAATCAACATGCCACATTGCGGTAACCTCGTGAGCAAAGTCGAGATACTTGGTGAGTTTCTCTTTTTCGGCTTTAACGAGGTTCTCGTCATGCGGGATAGTGACGTCAATAAGCATTGCCCGGCTCGCCAATCGGTCAATTATCACTATATCAGGCTTATTAGCGAGAATATTATTATTATTATTATAGAGATCTGAATCAGTCCGTATTTTTCGGTAGTCCGTGTGGTGACGGATTTAGAATACACGTGTCACCAACCCATACTATCCCGAGGGTGTCGTAAGAGGCGACTATGGGAACGCAAGAGGCAGATCACCTAGCCGCAAGAGAAGGAAAACTTGATACAAACCCTGGCCAACCCGTCTTGCCAGCGTGGCCCAGTAGGTTAATTCCCTCCGTGAATTTTGATGAGGCCCTACTCAGTAAGGTGGGTAAGTGGGTCATGAATGGGCTAAATCGACGAGTCGGTATTTTATTATATGATATTTTAGCTTTAAATGTTGTTTCTCTTTATCACAGGTATTCTTATATTAGGTAGAGTATATATTAGGCAGAGTCATCATCATTTCAGCTAAAAGACGTCCACTGCTGGACATTGGCCTCCCCCAAGGATTTCCACAAAGGCCGATCCTGGGCCGCCCGCATCCATCGTTTTCCGGCGACCTTATTCAGGTCATCGGTCCACCGTGTGGGACGCCTACCAGCACTGCGCTTTCCGGAACGCGGTCGCCATTCGAGGACTTTTCTGCCCCATCGGGCGTCGGTCCTGCGCGCTATGTGCCCTGCCCACTGCCACTTAAGTTTGGCAATCCTGTGGGCTATGTCGGTGACCCTGGTTTTCCTGCGTATCTCCTCATTTCTGATTCGATCTCGCAGGGAAACTCCGAGCATAGCCCTCTCCATTGCCCTTTGGGTGACTTTGAGCCTTCTGATGGAGCCCATAGTGAGCGACCACGTATCTGTTTATTAGGCAGAGTAGTAGTATATTTTATCAGCCCTAACACGAACTACTACTGTGTCGGAAATCTTCCAAATACGCTCTGGGCAGGCGGGATGGCATAGGGTTTCGTATGAAGTTTCACTTCTCTTGCATCTAGGTTCTCGACCTTGTCATTTACTTCTGTCGGCTCTTACGACACCCTCAGGATGGCAAGGTGGCACTATGTATGTTAATCCATCACGTCACAAACCATGTAAATTTATAGGTATGCAGGAAATGATGGCTTCACGGTTTCACAAATCTGTAAGACTTGTTTGTACCACCATCATTGTAATCCTTTTATTTAAAGAGCAACCACAGAGTTTCTTGCCGGCTCTTCCCTGTGGAATGGCGTTCCGAACCGGTGGTAAAAACTAGATGATTAGTTTTTTTTATATTTCTCTTAAATTTAATACTTTTTTTTTTGACTATTTGAAAGCATTCGCAAGAATTTATTCGAATAAAAAACATTTTGATTTTTTGATTTTGGTTATGATCGTTTTATTTTATTTTATTCCCAACGTTTCGTTGTGTGTAATGTGTAAAGATCGTGAAACCCTAAGACATCAATTTATAGGTACCTAAATAGTAAGTTAGGTTAACACAAATAATTTCATTTTGTGTTCTAATTTTTTATTTATTTTAATAAAATAAATAATATTTACGAGTATTACTGAGCAGCGATTTAGCTTATAGTTTCCATAAAATATAACCATTACCGAACCACAACACGTCATTACAAACATAACAACGACTGTACCAAGGTCAGCTAAATTGCACGATCAGTGTACTGGTTCTATTGAGATAAAGCCATGTTATTGTGCAGTTTACATTAAAAGGCCATGACCTTCAAGTTAAGTCACAAAAATATAAAGTTATACATAAATGCTTAAGTCGTCGTAGTCGTTTCAGTCCATAAATGACCCACTACTGAGTCGGGCCTCCTCCAAATTCATGGAGGGAAATTAGCCTACTGTACCACGCTGGCAAGACGGGTTGGCACAGGGTTTGTATCAAGTTTTCCTTCTCTTTCGGCTAGGTGATCTGCCTCTTGCGTTCTTTAAGTCACCTCTTACGACATCCTCAAGACGGTATGGGTTGGTGTATGTATGTATATTGTATGTATATTTAAGTCCTATGTATTTGTTACGTTTTCAACTAAACCTCTAATACGCATATGATACACCGACTAAATCATTCATAAAAACGTACTTATCTATAAAATTTCATCTAAATATGTTAAGATTTAATTTGTCGTCTGTTTTTAGTATACAAAGCATTAAAAATTAAGCTAATCGATAGATTATTTAAGCATTGAGGCGAAATGACAAACCTATTAATTGATTTAAATTTACGGTTTCCTCTTTTTAATGATTAAAAATAGTATAATTTACATTAATGATTATGGTGGGTAACTAATAATTAATCGGAAACACATGTATTTATCATAGCTTGAATTTATAATTTTAGAGAACTGTGTTAGTTAACCATTTATTCAAAAGCGTGCTTTAATTATTGAATATTTTTTTACTTAGTGAACTACTTATTATTTTTTATGTATGTTTACTGATATCTCCGTCGACTGTGGAAACACGACGTGTTTCTTTATTTGGTTCTATAGATTTTTAATTAAAATCGTTTCAGTAATTGAAAACGTTTTAAACTGTGGATATTTTCTACTAGCGACCCACCACGGCTTCGCACGGTGCAATTATGCATGTATTATACTTATGAACCTTCCTCTTGTATCACTCTATCTATTAAAAAAACCGCTTCAAAATCCGTTGCGTAGTTTTAAAGATTTAAGCATACATAGGGACGGACAGACGACAGCGACTTTGTTTTATACTATGTAGTGATAGTGATGTTCCATATATCTACAGTCAAGAGCCAAAGATCCATTTATCCTCTATGTGAAAAGTGAGAGTGAAATGTCCCTGACATTTCACTCTCACTTTTCACAGGGTGTGCCAGCCCGTCTGGCCAGCGTGGCACAGTAGGTTAACTATTACTCTCCATGTAATTGGAAGAGGCACTACTCACCAGTGGGCCATTTATGGGCTGAAGGGATGATGTTTCATTTATTGATATGATTCCGTAATTAGCCGTGGCGGCAAGATGGGTTGGCCCAGGGTTTGTATCAAGTTGTGCTTCTGTTGGGACTTGGTCATCTGCCTCCTTAGTTCTTTTAGCCGCCTTTTAAGACACCCTCACGATGGTATTGGTTGGTGTCGTTGTATATTCTAAATCCGTCACAACACAGACGTATGAACCGTGTTGAACTTTAATTGACCCTTTAGTTAATTACCTATTATTTCTCTTCGCCTTTCTAACTTTCGCGTTCGACTTTAGCTGCGATATGTTATTTCTGTGAACCAACAAAATGACCCGGAGTATACCTACGTGAACCAGATAATATCGCCGATGAGCGGCCTATGAGCTTGGAGAAAAGGTGCAATAATTACTGGATGTTAGAAATTATACTTGCCAGAATTTTCTGTTAATATTATAAACATCGATAGTCTAACGCCCATTTTCAAAGCTGGCATTCTGAGTTTCTCTTTGTAACATGAGTTTTCTTTTAAAATCTGGTGTTTATCGAGAAAGACTATCATGACTATGCTACTACCGAAAGAACTGCAGCTAAAGGGAACTTAACGCATTGACTTCTTTGTATTTTGTAAAACTGACGTTTATTCAAAACTGGTTTAATGTCTTAGCATATTTCCTATGAGAAGCTACGGTTGCGAGTTTCTCACTCTTACTAGCTCTGTCGATACTTACAACTCCTTTTATTTTTTCTAACTCATGACTATAATTTGCTTGTTTTTTTTATCTTTACTGAAGGGTTTCATCACGTAGTGATATGACGTTATCCCTAATTTGCTTAATAATTTAGTTTACATATTTTTCATCAATTAAAGGCCGCTGCATACGTGACGGGTTTTTATACGGACGGGACGGGACGGGAATTATAGCAAACATCGTTTTGATACAAAATGTATATGAAAGTGCATATTTCACGGATGGGACGGGAAGGTGGCACTCACCGGACGTGCTAAACATCGTCGGCGACGATTTTATATACATTTTGTATCAAAACGATGTTTGCAATAATTCCCGTCCCGTCCCGTCCGTATAAAAACCCGTCACGTATGCAGCGGCCTTTATCGTCTCAATATTTCCTCCTAAGTAGTATGGTGATAAATTTAGAATTCAAAGTCTCAGCACCCTATTACATCGTGAGGGTGTCGTAAGAGACGACTATAGGAAAGAAGAAGAGGCAGATCACCTAGCCGTAAGAGAAAGAAACGTTACCACAAACCTTATGCCAATCTGTCTGGCCTGCATGGCACCGTAAGCTAATTGCCCTCCATGCTATTGGAGGAGTCCTGACTCGGCATTGGGTCTCTTATGGGCTGAATAGTAGTAGTAGTAAGTAAGTACTTGTACGTAAAAGGAAGCTTGGGTACAGCTTGCAGGAAGCCAAGGAGAGTAATTATTCTTTAGTGCCACGCTGGTCAGACGGGTTGGCACAGAGCTTATTGAGCTTGTAATAATAACTATAGCTAATTGCTGGCTTTTTACTGAAACCATGTCTCAAATCAAATAAAAATGTTGTTTATTCGTATAAATTCTTGCGAATGCTATCAAATAGGCGAAAGTTAAAATTGAACAAAATTAATCATTTAGTTTTTACCACCGGTTAAGAATGCCATTCCATAGAGAAGAGCCTGCAAGAAACTTCATAGTTGCTATTTTAAATAAAAGGGATATAATGATAGTGGTCTAACAACCAACAAATCTGACACATTAGCGACAACAATTACTCGCAGCATGTAGCATAAAATTAAAAAGCCAAAAATTATATTACATAAAATGTGTCTTCTGATAAAAATCAGGTACAGATAAACGTTAATTATATCCTCCATACTTCAAGATAGAAAACCATTTAAAAAACAGAACTGCTTCTTTAGGTCAACTCTATGCCCTCACTTCGGGTGGATACAGGGTTTTTGTTGCACTCTGTATACTATGTTGATGGTCAATGTGGCGACGGATTTAGAATGTATAGTGTCACCACCCCATTCTAGCCTGAGAGCGTCGTAAGAGACGACTAAAGGAAAGCAAGAGGCTGATCACCTAGCCGTAAGAGAAGGAAAATTTACCACAAACCCCGTGCCAACCCGTCCGGACAGCGTGGCACAGTAGGCTCATTACCCTCCATTTAATTGGAGGAGGCCCGACTCAGCAGTGGGTCATTTATGGGCTGAATAGTAGTAGTATACGACGTTTGAACTAAAATTTCGTGTTTTATAAAGTTTTTATATCACTACATATTTATACTATATATATATATATATACTTACTATAAAACAAAGTCGCTTTCGTCTGTCCGTCCCTATGTATGCTTAAATCTTTAAAACTACGCAACGGATTTTCAAGCGGTTTTTTTTAATAGATAGAATGATTCAAGAGGAAGGTTTTTAAGTATAATACATGTATAATTGCACGCGTGCGAAGCCGGGGCGGGTCGCTAGTTTATTTATACAAAGTTATGGCCACTCAGGAAGAAATGTTGTTGCAGAAATTGGTAATGTAATCTAATGAGTTGTAGTAATACCGGTAATTTTACTAGACTTATCAAAAGTCCGGGTCGATCTTTCCCTGGTAAATTAGTATTTTCTGCTCAATAAGAACTAATCATAATTTTCTATCTAGCATACTCATTCACGTAAATTATGATTCCGTTGGCAGATAGTAGGTTAATGCGGACGTGACAATATGTCTAGGAGCACTAAATTGATACTGAATCCATGAGACATTTTTAGTATTTTCTCTGTAGTTGTTTTAACTATGGACGTATTTAGTTTACATCAAGTTGTTTTACGATACATGTCTTTTGATTTCTTATTATTACAAATATTAAAAAAAATAAACGAATTTTCTTTTACCTACCGTCGAAAATGAGGTCGTTGACCTAAGAAATTCACGGTCGAGGGTTTCAGGCAGAGGAACCTCCTCACGATCCTTGCCGAATCCAGGATAACAGCCTTTTGTATCAGGCCTCTATCTAATCCAGCAACTCAGTGAGAGTATCTTCAGATGTTGGTCGAAACTCTTCGCGATAAGACCGTTTACTGAGACGACTATCAGCACATTAATAAATTGTTGAATTACATACATGCATACAACAATAAATTATTATTATGAATCATCTGATCAGGACAGACGAGTGTTGTCTTAACTGAGAATGAAAAAAAAACATAAATAAAAGTGTTAATAATTTTTTAATTACACACTTTTTTGTTTATTTTTATAGTGGGGGAAACCTTTTATAAATCCCCAGCCCCGTCGGTCGCGATGAGATGGTAATTGCAACCGGTTTAAGCTACCACTATTTGTCTGCACGGGCCATCTAAAACCCATTCTAGAACATTTTAAATCAAACTCCATACGATTTTGTTAGGTTACTGTATCTTCCTGATTTGGTCTTAGCTCTGCACACAAGAGGATTTGTTGGGTAGATGGAGCGCCTTTCTCTTTACTTAAGTGTCGCCCTTGAGTCCACACATGGACAGCTGGGCGGGTACCCGCACAAAGGAGGGTTTAAACACTAGAAAAAAGACACTGTCTTTACAGCCAGATCGGTAGCCAACTTCTTTAAACGGGGTTGCAATACTATCATGATGATACCGAGATAATTTTGATAAGCATTTTACCCTGTAGCGCACACTAACAACAAAATATAGATAAAACGACGTCAGTTGATTAAAAAATACAATTACAGTGATGTTTGACGCAGGAGTGCTCACTTAATGACAATACCGAACAAACTCTCGCATTAAGCCTAGCCTCGAGGGAGGATACCCAAAATACACCAATTTGTTTTTCTTGTGACCTCTGGGCATTTGTTAGGAGCTCCAATTATTAAATTCTTAGTCCAATATCGTGCTCGTGGAATGCTATCTCGGACAATAGATGTATAAGAAATATGAATTATAAGAATTATTGAGTTGTACAAATATAAAGAGGAACCACATCTATGCGAGATTTTCCAATTTAAACACATTTTTATGAATCTTCGACCCTATGGTAACCGGGCGATATATGTATGTATGTAGTTATTTTATCTGCGGATTTAGGTTGTGTTTAATTCACTACGGATTGTAATGTATACTGAGGGAATCATAGGAGCCACCTTAAAAACTGAAAAAGTAGAATAACCTAGTCTCAAGAGAAGAAATACTTGATGCGAAGCCCTGTGCCAACCCATCTGGCCAGCGTGGCACAGTGGACTGATTCACTTATGCAATATTCATCTTATCATCACTTCATCATCACTATCACTATCACTTCACTATCACTACATAGTATAAAACAAAGTCGCTTTCGTCTGTCCGTCCCTATGTATGCTTAAATCTTTAAACTACGCAACGAATTTTGATGCGGTTTGTTTAAATAGATAGAGTGCTTCAAGAGGAAGGTTTTTATGTATAATACATGCATAATTGCACCCGGGCGAAGCCGGGCCGGGTCACTAGTAATAATTAAAGGCGTGGAAGATATTACTAGTACCAGTGACGACGCCTCCTATCTAGGACCAGTTATAAATTTAGTTACTATCAGTAACTAAATTTTAAAAAAAGTTACTGATTAATTAAAGTGATACGTAATATTGTTTTAACCAATTAAATAATTATAAAATAAATTTATGGGTTGAAACGACGACTTGGGCAAACACAAAAAAAAATGCACAAACGTAAACATATAAATACATCTTTCTTCAAATTTCGTTCAAAGAGATGTGTTAATCCTTTATCAATATCGAGTTAATCTCAAACATAATTCAGATGGTCACTTCATTATCGATTAACAAAAACGTAAATATGAATTATTTATTATAAGATTCGTATGCGGAGAGAATGCTACTCATTGTTAAGGTTTAATTTATTGATCTTTTCGATGGTCGTACCTGGTTCTTGTATGAGTTGAGAATTATGTTTTGATTGATTGAAAACTAAAGTCTTAAAATGCCATCATGATTCCAAATCAAATTTTAATCGGCCTCCTTGATCTCTAAAATTATTAATTCTTTTCCATTGTTGTGTAAAAAAAATTACTTAGAATAGAACTATATTTATTTGTAACAGAAGCTTTAATATGCCAATATTGACAATGCCTTTTTTGAAATAGATTCGTTTTTTAATCGTTCAGAACATTCGGTTAGTTTATGTAGGTACTAGTAGGTATTTACATACCAATGTATATACTTGTTGAATTACTTAAATATTGATCATCCGCCCATTTATATAAATAAGGGGATTGCTTGCTAATTTAATAGCGTCAAAACGATCAATAACTTAAACTCGACAATCAGTCGAGTTTGACAGTTTTAGTAATTAAGTAATCATCAGTGATAATTTCAGCCCATAAATGACCCACAACTAAGTCTGGCCTTATCCAAATTATGGGAGGGAAATTGGCCTACTGTGCCACGCTGGCAAGACGGATTCGCACAGGGTTTGTGCCAAGTCTTCCTTCTCTTGGGTTCCTTTATTTACGACACCCTTGGGATGACTAATAAAATATAAAATACATATAAATAGTATGTAAGCTAAATATTACAATAAACATAATATATACATTATATCATAACGGAAGTATTTAAAAGGTTATTCTGCAGGTAAATTCTTAGACAAATCCTCACGACACTGCTTTTTAAAAGAGTTAGGTTAGGTTATTGTATCGGATAGGTAAGTCGATAGAAAATAGTAATTTTGGGGCACAGACTGCTCAATGGAGAAATATATCTGAGTCAAAACCCTAACGTTCATTGTAAACCCATACAGAATATAGTCTTCAAATTATTATTTTTAAGTTAGTAAAGATGATAGAACGCCCTTAACTTGATTAAATTAACAACGTCTCAAATGTCGAATTTAAGCAATTTCCATAATACCTGCTGAAACATTTCAATTATTTAAATTTATAAACGTTCTATATATTAAAATCCAATTTGAATATTTTCGTCCTGCGGCGAAATATATGAATAAAATATTAGACACATTCATCCATTTTATTAAAGGAATTTATTTATAAATATTTAAAAACGACTAACACGCGAAAATAAATATGTATTACATAGTGACACCACCCGATTCCATCCTGAGGTTGTCGTAAGAGCCGATAAAAGGAAATGACAAGCTGATAACCAAGGTGCAAGAGAAGAAAACTTTATACCAAACTCTATGCCAATCTGACTGGCCAGCGTGGCACAGTAGGCTTAGTAATTGGAGGACGCCTGACCGATGAAGAGTGGGTCATCTATGGGTTGAGTAGTAGAAATAGTATTAGTAGTGTTATGGAAATAACTATGCTCGGAGGTACTCAGACTGATAGAATCAGAAACGGAGAAATCTACAGACATAATGTCACAAAAAAGTTCTTTGGCCGTTTAATTACTCGCGCTAAAACTTTGTGATCCAATATGACAGCATTTATTTTAAAAAACAATATATTTTACTTTTCAAAAAATGGCGAGCCTAGGTCCAGCTGTTTACTAAAGCGAGCTGTGGATACAAAAACAAATCGCCAGTTTCTTGTCTATTTATCTTTCACACGAAGCTAGAAATGTGTTCCTATGATTGATTTCTTAGTATGGCATGACATTTTCAAGTTTCAATATTATTGACGAGTAGGTCATTGTATTCTTGGATAACCGTGAGTGTCGTATTGTGCATTTCCGGCCAAAGATTGATGAGACAGTTTAAAAAAGAAATTGTTCCAGATTCAAGCTACTTATGGACCAATGGTGCTATTATTAAAATTTACTATTTTGTTACCTTGTTTGTGATAATGGAGTAAGGGAACAATTGTCACGATTAAAATAACTCGAATAGTGAATGAAATATACTTAAGCTATCATCATCACTCATCATATCACGCCATAACTTATCCACTGCTTAGTTTCATCATCAGCCCACTTTAGTCCACTGCTAAAGAGCGCCATAGCGCCCTGTCTTCAGCTTGACGCATCCAGCTGCTGCCCGCAAGCTTTTGCAGATCATGGTTCCATCTAGCATAGGGCCGTCCTACATTACGTTTGCCGATCCGCGGTCTCCACTTAAGAATACGAAAAATTGTCGGTTCGTCTACAATCTACATTTTATCCCACCAGCCCACTGCCACTTCAGTTTCTCTGAGATAAATCGATGACAGTTAAATCAAACTGATTGGAAAAAGAGTAACTATTTGGAGAAAGGATAAAAATAATGACAAGATTAGGTTAACGAAACGAACGAAACTCAGCCGCAAGGAAGGACAACTTGATACGAAACCCCATGCCAACCCATCTGGCCAACGTGGCACAGTAGGCTAATTACCCTCCATGTAAGTGGACGAGACCCAACTAGCCTGAGTAGTATCTATAATATACATCTGTAACATGACGTATCAGTCGTAATTAAACATTTTACATAAAAAAATATTTCTCACAAGAGTGTAAATAATATCCTCAATTAAGATCGCTCATCTGAATTGGACACGGTTTCGCGTGCTGATCACACCATTTAGTGGGCCAAATTGGTTGAGACTATAAAATGTAAAAAAACGGAATCTGAGCTTTAAAGTTCTGTAATCATCGCTGCCGTGGTGTGGTTTCCACGTAAGCTGTCAGATTGCAATTTGCCTTAGGCCTACGCAATCTTTGAAATATTTCTGATCTCCCACAATCCACCAGTCTTGATAAATTACAATTTTTCTGTATTTTTATTTAATCAAGTATGTTAGACTGTGGCAAGTATGGTAGTCCAGAATGGTAGAGTGATTAGTATTAATTTAGATGTATAGGTAGAACATAGACGTCGAAGATGATTAAGGACTGCATAGGAAATGTGTTTATACCAAGATATTTGTAAATATTTATGTGAACAGACAATCTGCCAGCAGTCTATGGACAACATCATCAACGTCTTTGACCGTAAGCCAGTTGACTAGCTTACTATTTAATTGTAACTAAGTGCATATTTGAGAATCGACAGCCAAGGTGAAACTTTTTGGTACAACGTAGAATGTATTTTCAAATAAAGAATCTATGTGCCAGTCCTGGAATTTGAATCATGAACAATGTAAAAATTTAATAGCACTTCGTTTTTACTTTACATTCGAGCTATGTTATTAGCTCTAGGTTAGGTTCTAGGCTTAGGTAGGCTTAGGCGTGGTAGAATTAGCCCCGTACTATTTTCAATAAGAATGTCTTACACAGCTAAATAAGAGAATGACACGGAGTGTCTATTTGAATACAAGCATGCTTTTGATATCATTATTGATCGATTGTTGTACTTTATATCGATCATTGACTTGTAAGGTAAATGTCCACTGCCCAAGACGATCCATCTTATTGCTGCAATGGGCTCTATCAAACCCGTGAATGACAAAGTTCTACAAAGTCTAATAAAATCAGTATCATTTCATTCATGGTCTAAACTCAACCAGAAGTTTATTTTATGATAACAAGAAGATCAGCAATGTAACGAGAAAGATTCTCCGATAATTTCTTTAGTCACTTATTACGACAGGGTGATATTGTTTTGACATTACTTTAGGTGTTTTAGGTCAGTCAGTAATTATTTCGGGACAATATAGAAGATATCAATTAAGACCTAGACTTTTTAACAACGTGTGTGTGTGTGTGTGTAAAATTTTTCATATTAAAGCGTATGATAACACACTGACATACTATTAAAGCAGTCACGACACGAGCAAGTTATATAACTAGCTGTTACCCGCGACTTCATCCGAGTGAGTAGTATTTAACCATGCGGAAATTTAAGTAACTATGGGCTCCTCCAAAAGTGGAGCGTCAATGAAAATAGCCTAATTTACTCCTTGTTACATGAAGCCAGTGAATATCCCGTCAATATCGGTTAAGCCAGTTCAGAGATTAGCACAAACAAACATTTGGTATATGTACTGTGTATAGTAATATACTTATTAAAAAGGGCGTCGCGTATTTTAATATTACAAACAGACACTTCAGTTGAATTTACCTCTTTATCTGTATACATTTTAATAAGTTATAATCCGAGTTGGCTGATAGTAAACTAACTTCATAATTTTAGCCATAAATAACCCACTACTGAGTCGGGCCTCCTGACAATTTATGGAGGGAAATTAGCCTACTGCCTAGGCTTGCGCCTAGGTTTTCGTCCTTGTTATTTCCTATTGTCGACTCTTACGACACCCTTAGAACGAAATGGGGTGGTGATATAATGTCAGCGCTGCGTGGATTGGTGACATTGTGTTTTCTAAATCCGTCACCACACGGACCTTCTTACTCTATTTTATTACGTCAGAGGTTTTTTTTAATTTAAGATTTATTTTTACTATAATGTCAACATTCTTCTTCGTGTTGTGGCATATACATTAATTAACCGTTTCACTCCTTTAATTGGAATAGGTGAATAGTACTCTAAATCAATCAGCACACCCATAGAACCGTTACCACGTTAACTATTGGCTTAACTATATTAGTAATAGTTTGTTGGCGTAAGATTACGTCAGCGTTGCAGACTTGAAGAATGGCTTTGAGCTTGAAAAAGTTTTTCTTGCACCTTTATGAGCTTGGAGGGTTGTATTGATGATTTTAATGATTATAATTCTATAACTACATACGTCTTACAGCCGCGAATAACATTTTAATCAACATACAACCTAGCACTGACCTGCAAATTGCAAAAAACGTAAGCAAATTTGAATTTCGCGGGCTACCCTGGAACATTCACCTTAACTGTCTAATATTTCACATGTGGTGAAGAATTTAGAATACAGAGTGTCACAAACTCATAACATCCTGAGGGTGTCGTAAGAGACTACTACTATTAGTACTACTACTACTCAGCCTATAGATGACGCACTGCTGAGTCGAGCCCACGCCGTATACATGGAGGGTAAATATCCTACTGGGCCACGCTGGCCAGACGGGTTGGCACATGGTTTCGTATTGTTTCCTTCTCTTGCGGCTAGGTTATCCTTGTCTTTTCATTTTTTTGGCTCGTGTGACACCCTTAGGATGAAAAGAGGCGACTAATGGAAGACA
The DNA here is from genome assembly GCA_905475355.2 of Clostera curtula. Taxonomy (NCBI): domain Eukaryota; kingdom Metazoa; phylum Arthropoda; class Insecta; order Lepidoptera; family Notodontidae; genus Clostera; species Clostera curtula. The sequence goes on from FR997804.1 coordinate 11,609,459, forward strand.
ACAGGCAGAACCCCTAGTCACAAGAGAAGGAAATCTGAATACAAACCCTGTACCAACCTATCTTTCCAGTGAGGCAAAGTAGGTTAATTTCGCTCCACAAAATTGGAGGAGGCGGGCGCAGTACTGGATCATTTATGGGCTTCCTCTGGGCTGGAATCCAACATCAGAAAGTAGTTTTATTTCTGCAAATATTTTGACGATCTCTACTTATTTTTAAACTCCACTCCCCTACTTTTAATAGAAGCCTTGACTAGGCAATATCAGGGGCCCTTCAAAAATGTACAATTCAAAAGCACTAAGCGTCTCTCTACGTTCCAGGAGTACTGTCAGAGCAAAAGTCAAAATATACTAAGTACAATTTGTACTTTGGTAAAATTTGGAAAAGCTGGTAAATATTACGACGAAATTAGTCAAAAATAAAACCTATCAAAACACCATGATATGTAGGTTAGGTTAGGGTAAAGTTGCGGTGGCGTGGTTCTGCATCAGATCCCACAATGCCGCAACAGGACGCGAGTTTGAGCACCCCGGGGAGGTTTAGTGGGTAGGTCCCCACTATGGGGGAGAGTCCCACACTCCCCTCGCTGGCCATCCCGTGGCCGGCGAGGAAGTCCATAAAGAATATTAACCCGGGCGAAAAAAAAAACAAAAAAAAAACAGGGTAAAGTTGCGGTATTGGACTTTGAAATTTCAGCCACTTGTATCTAGCTGACACATAACTTCGTAAAAGACGGCTCACCCAACTCCCAGATCTACTTTATCCTAACCAAGCGTTTAAACAAAACAAGTCTTAACACCGTCGATCTCATAGAATTCCATAACTTTACAAGGTTCACGGTCATTACCATATCAATTACGGTACCCTCGTAACGGCGCCGCTCCGTCCTTATGACAGATTCACAAAATTTGATGATGATGATGACTTATGTTACGTAATCATCTGTAACTTTTGCCGCTGACTTAGTTGTAGCGTCAACAACGAATATTACAAATATTTTTAAACTAGCTTTTGGGCGCGGCTTCGCTCGCGTGGACTTCGAACCCGTGCTTATCTCTATGCATTTTTTTTTATGAATATAAAAGTGGTTATTGTGACTAAACTATGATAGTTAGATATGTGCTCTCGCGGACTTTTTTGTAGATTTTAATAAGACCTACAAACTCGTAGAACTTCATTTTGTTCTATTGTCAATCGTTTTTGCAGCGCACGCAAAAATAGGTTTTCGATTTTACACCTTGGGTTACAAAATCGCAATTTTCATACCGATCCCTAATTCTTTTGAAAATAAAATATAGCCTATAACCTTCCTCGATAAATGGACTATCTAACACTGAAAGAATTTTTGAAAGCGGACCAGTAGTTCCCGAGATTAGCGCGTTCAAACAAACAAACAAACTCTGCAGCTTTATATATTAGTATAGATAGATTATCCGTATGGTCACGGATTTAGAATACATAGTGTCACCACCCCATTCCATCTTGAGGGTGTCGTAAGAGACGACAATATTAAATGACAAGGCCGAAAACTTAGCCGCAAGAGCAGGAAAACTTGAAACGAAATTTTGTGCTAACCCATGTAGACAGCGTCGCACAGTAGGGTAATTACCCTCCATATAATTGGAGGACTTATCAGAAGGTAAATAATGGACTGAATAGTATACCTGTGCGCGATTCAAATAGGAATACCCATAAAATAAGTTTTATCGTTAATACGTGGTATTTCCTATTTATAGTTAGGCAATTCAGAACCTACGTCTGCTGTATCCCAATATCATCAAGACTATTTATTTCGCTGCATTTAAATCTCTAACAATTTTATGTAATGCAAGTGGCGGTATGGTAGAAAATCCGTAATAAAATTCACCTCTCATGTGAGTTTTTTATGACCCGAGCACCTATATTAATCTAACAATTAAGTGAAACCAGCCTTTTGTTCTAGAAACTAGAATCTGACTAGCTAGAAACATCTTAAATAAAAACAAGGAAAGGTTACAAATACACACTACGTAACGATTAAGCTAGCACGATTATCTATCGTTTGAATTGACTCTAGTTCGATTCCCCGGTCAAAACGTCTTTGTGTAATCCTGATATATTTTTTAGGAATCTCGACAATAATTATGTTTATAAAAACATTAAAACGTCTTTTTTTTAAAGAAACAAAGCCTTAGGCTTACGACACTAAAATCTCTAAATAACAAATGGCTCTTAAAATAAAGTTAATGTATAATGCGTGACAGAACTGGAATTTAATAAATTGTTTACGAGGATTTTGATAACAAACCGAAAAATATAATTCCATTCAAATAAATTGATTGACGAAAATAATTCCGATTTGATATGCTATTGCTACACCATGTTGATTTCGGAACGATTAAAGTAACATAGCGTAACATCCAACGCCATTATAACGCTCCATACCACAAGGCATGCGTATGCGCAAGTTGTCGAATGTTCATTCAACTTAGTGCGTGATGTTTGGCAAACTGGCATTAAGTTAATGTACAAATTGCATACAAACTTATATTTAACTTTCAGTTATATTATAAGAATAAAAACGATGGTTGCTATTGTCTATACGTATAAACGTTTTGTTTTCGGTTTGTACATCACTATCACTACATAGTATAAAACAAAGTCGCATTCTTCTGTCCGTCCCTATGTATGCATAAACCTTTAAAACTACGCAACAGATTATGAAGTGTTTTTTTTTAATAGATAGAGTGATTTAAGGGGAAGGTTTATATGTATAACCCACCCCCTCTTTGCACGGGCGAAGCCGGGGCGGGCCACTAGTTTATAATATTTCCAAAAGTTGATGAAGATGGTCGTTTTCCGGTAATAATAAATAACTAACTTTAGTGGAATGGTCTGCTCGCCCTGTTATATTCCACCTACACATTTTAGCGCAAAGTGCTTCAAATATTAGCGCAAAACACTAAGCATTTTAATGCAAATCGCCATATATTATTATGAGTTCCAAAATAAGTTACTATTAAGATATTGTGTAACTTTACTCGAGTGGATTTTAAACAACTAAATCAGCTGATGTTTTTTGTTTTATCTAACGAAACCCTTGCTAGGTATATATCGCGGAGGCTGTTTACAAACATGCTATTCACGAACACAAATGACACCCAGACTTAGCAAAAGTGACTTTCGTTTACACTAAGTCACTTACCTTCAAGTCACTGATTTTGTATGAGTGACTTGAATGCCTTTGAGTCTAGGCTTGCGTGATGGAACGCAACACCAGGGTCTAAGATGGAGCAAGAATTAAAAAAAAACCCAACTGGGGATCGGGGATAAAACTGCTTAGACTTAGATGTGAGGGTGGTAGCTAGCCGAGCGGACCATCCAGATCCTACCACCAAGCGTGCTGGGTTTTGTTGACTTTTATAACACGCGTTATTTCCCAACGTGCAGTGGGGAAGTTTTATCTAAAAGTAACCGATTTTATACACAAATTGATTAACATTGACTAAGCAGATTACTATCTAAACGAAAGAAGTTCATTCACTTTCGCATTGACACTAAGATATTCGATTCATATTTCCTTAGATAAAATATCTACGTGATGTCCACTCCGTTGGCTCACCCAAATTATTAACCAGAAGCGGATCAACAACCCGTAAGCAATAATCATTACTCTGGCCTCATCAGCCTTGAAAGACGCTTTATTGTCTCGAGTCGGCTGGTTGTCTTGTTACGGCTGAAATAAAAAATAAAAAGATATCATCAAAGTTGAATTATAAAACATCACGCAATCGTCGGCTGCTCGGTTGGGAGAAGTCGGTAATCATTTTCTTGGATTGGTTTGTGCTTTGTAGTTGATTACTCTTCTCTTTGTATGACAAGGAGTATTATTTGAATAATGTCATGTGTGTTGATGGAGAGGATAGTCAAAATTCAATGCCGTATTTTGACGACACGGTTGGTGCAGTGGTTGAGCGATCTACTGCTGCACAGCATGTCGCGGGTTCGAATTCCGGACGGAAGAAATATTTGTACGACCTACAAGTATTTGTTCCGGGTCTGGGTGTTTTCTATCTATAATATGTATGTATTTACAAAAAAATATTTATATTTGTAGTTTATCATCTATCTCGTTACCATAACACAAGCATTAAGTTGCTTAGCTTGGGACGAGATGGCGTTGTGTGAAATGTCCAAGGATATTTATTTATTAATTATTTATGCAACTGAAAGTCGCCGAGTCAATATATAATTTAGAACATTTTTATATCTAGTATACAGGTCTACAACTACTATTTCTCAGCTCATAGAAGACTGCTGAGTCGGGCCTCGTCCAACTAGATAAAGGGTACAACACTGGCAAAGCGGGTTGGCACAGGGTTTGTATCAAGCATGGTTCTGCATCAGATCCCACAATTCCGCAACAGGACGCGAGTTGGAGCACCCCGGGGAGGTTCAGTGGGTAGGGTCCCACTATGGGGGAGAGTCCCACACTCCCCTCGCTGGCCATCCCCGTGGCCGGCGAGGAAGTCCATAAAGGCTTTTACCCCGGGTGAACAAAAAAAAAAGGGTTTGTACCAAGTTTTCCATCTCTTGCACCTAGGTGATTTGCCTCTTGCGTTACCTTAGTCGCCTCTTACGACACCCTCGGGATGGTGTGGGTTGGTGACACTGTGTATTTTAAATCAGTCACCACACGGAAATCAGTAGTGGGTACTATGAATCCTTTCGTTATGGCTTTTTGTTTGCCCTGTATATTTCTCGCTTCACTATCCCGTACGGGTAAACGGGGCATACACTGAATGGTTTAATATCGAGAAAGGTGTTACACAGGGATGTGTAGCGTCACCGTGGCTGTTTAATCTGTTCATGAACAATTGCTTGACAGATTTAAAAGAGAATGAATGTGGGTTGAGAATGAATGAGTTACTCGTCAAATGTTTTCTCTATGCTGAACCCGAAGAGCATGTATGAAGGGAATAATGAAAGTGGACGAAGCGAAACAAGTATTTAAGGATCGTAGCAAGTGGAAAGAAGTGGTATCTGCCTACCCCTACGGGAAAGAGGCGTGATTCGGTTTAAAGAATCCTTTATTTCTCACAAAAGAACATTTATAATAATAATAATAACTATCCCGTAATTGAAACTTCATTGTTATATATTTGCACTATAATAAAGGGCAGGGTATCTCCGATACTTTACATGAACCAAGGTATCACTATACTATGTATTCGACCTTCGCCCTTATGTTACAAGGAAAATACACCACAGAGCCTTTGCGTATTTGATTACATTACATGGGCTTCCGTAGAATACCTTCACCCTGTGTTTACATATCGGTGTATTGTTTGCGTTACATGAAATTTGGTTTTAAAGGTCAAATCAAAGAGCATAACAAATGGGGTACGTTGCTTTCTTTGTAACCAGAATAAGTATTAGTACTTGTGCCAATACCTAACATAATGCTGAGCCGGTGACCCTTTGGCGCTAATACTCATTTTGATTTTATATTTCTTGTTAGCTTAATTTTATAAGTGTCAATAAATGAATTTTCTTTCTTTTCTTCCTTTCTTCAGAATACAATTGGAACAAATAACTACTAAGTTTAATATCGGCTCTTGTCTGTAGCTTGTTCTGGTACTAGACTAATAATTGTAAAAAAATCCTATTGATACAAAATTATATTTGAATTTGGAGTAAAACACTATTTTTGAGATGACCTGGTATGTTTTATTTCGCACTAGCGGCCCGTCTCGGCTTCGCACGGGTGCGTTGTTACCCGCGAGTGACGCCATGGGGCGAAGCTAGTCAAAAAGCAGCCTAAGTTACTCCCTATATCATCAACTACCTATCAGTGAAAGTCCTGTCAAAATCGGTCCAGCCGTTCCAGAGATTAAGCGGATCAAACAGATAGACAGACAGACAAAAATTAAAAAAAAACCACTCCAATATTATTTATTTGCATAGATTTGGATTAGATTGGATTTGGAGGGTACATTGTATTATGTATGACAATTCAATACCTTTGTCATTTCGAAACCTCAAAACGATTCTAAGCATTAATTTTTAATATTCAATTGCTAAATGTATAGTAATGAATCTAGCCAGTTGCCGAGAGTGGAACCGATTTTAATAGGCCTATAGGTTTACTTCATAATGTTTTGTTAGTACAAAGAGTAACGCTCTAGCGTGGCAAGCTAGCTTTACATCTTATTACGCGTTAGTTTGCGTGTAAAATAGTGTAGCAGGTAGTTATGTGGCGCTCACTGACACGTACAAATATATACGACTTCAATAATAACATATTCATACGAGACAATCACGGTATTTAATATCACCAGATTCTAATATTATACTAATAATACTAGTTGTTATGGACGGAGTTAGGGATTCGTCATCCAACTCGTCTAGTCCACAACTGCTCGCGATTCGCGGCTTTTATTCGGATAAGTTCCGTTTATATAAATTCGGGAGGAAGGGGACAAGCAACTTACCAGGGTTGTGGCATCCACCCGGAGTAATAGAGTCAGGGTCAAGTCAGTCAGTTAAGTCGACAGTAAGATTCAGGATCGACGGGAACAGCCTCGCGAGAACCCCTTTGTTGCAATGGGGGTAGTCTGCTCACCAACTTCACTCACGCCTTTAAGCTCCGTTAAATTTGTAATCTTTAATGTAATCCAATATACCTTATTGGCGGGGTCAGCCCGCGCGCGCGAAGGGCGAATATATCAAGGGGAGGTACCTAACAATTAGGTGGATATGCGGTAACCGGCGCGAGAGCAACGATACGTGTGTACTCAATCAAAGATGGCGAACTAGTGATGTTACTACACGACTGACCGCAATAGGGATGTCCTTTCGAAACAGAACATCTACCCGCCCCGGTCAGGCCCACCTGACCGCTAATCAATAGGCAGACGTGATAGCGTGGCGACCGCTCTCTTCAGAATTGAACCGTCCACCTGAACCTCAGCAAAACGAGGTACCCCATCGGTACCAAATACCAAGTTAAGTATGCGTCCCCGGCGCCAACACAATGGCGGCAAGTTGGCATCCTTAACCAAGACAAGGTCCCCGACCTTAGGTGGATCCGTCTTATCAGTCCACTTGACGCGCTGCTGGAGTATGTGCAAATACTCCAAACTCCAACGTTTCCAAAAGCTCTGAGCAAGTTGTTGGATTAACTGAAACCGAGAGAGGCGATGTTGGTTCACATTGTCGAAACGGTACTCCGGCAGGGCGTCAAGAGGCTGACCAATCAAAAATGGCCCGGCGTTAGAGCTTCCAAATCATTGGGGTCTGAAGAGATCGGGCACAACGGGCGCGAATTCAACGTGGCCTCAATCCTACAAAATAAGGTTGCGAGCTCCTCAAAGGTCAAAATGGACTCCCCAATAACCCGTCGCAAACCTAGTTTGGCTACACGGACAACTGATTCAAAGATTCCACCCCAGTGGGGACAAGCTGCCGGGCTAAAATGCCAAGTTATCTTACGTTTTGCCAATATAGTACCAATGTTGGTTTGACAGTTTTGGAAGAAGTCGTTTACTTCCTTCAAATAATGATTTGCCCCCTTGAAGTTAGTACCGCAGTCTGATCTAATCAAAGACGGTAGTCCTCTCCTAGAGACGAACCTATCCAATGTTGCAATAAAGGCCTCCGTTGAAAGTGCAGAAACAAGTTCCAAATGAACTGCTTTGGTAGCCAGACAAACGAAGACACAGAGATAGGCCTTCGTGGTTTTACTGTTGCGAAGGGTTGAAGTCTTTACCGAAAATGGGCCCGCGAAGTCAGTTCCGACTCCAGCGAAGGCCCTGGACTCAGTGACACGATCCGAAGGCAAGTCTCCCATTAGGGGCTGCAAAGTGGGAGCTTTGAGCCTGTAACAAGACATACAACGAAACACTACACTGCGTATTATTCTACGTGCAGACAAGATCCAGAACTCCCGCTGCAGAATGGCCAATAAAGCATTGCAGCCAGCATGAGAGTTCTTGATGTGACGATCAATCACCAATAATTTCACCAAATGTCCCGACTTAGGCAGTAGCAATGGGTGTCTAGCACCATATGGTATGTTGGCGTTCTTTAGACGCCCTCCAACTCGCAACAAACCAACCTCATCCAAAAATGGGTTTAATTTGGAAATGGCACCAACCAACTTAGCTCTACGAGTCCTTAAGATCTCAATCTCCCGCTCAAAATTTGCACCTTGCACAGAACGAACCCAAAAGAGAATAGCCTCTTGTCGCTCTTGGGGAGAGACGAACGGCTCCAATCTTTTGTCCTGTGGGCGTCTACAGTTTTGACCAAACCGTTTTATCCATGCAGTCACTCCAACCAACTTGTCGAGAGAGCTATAGCGGTTTAATAAGAACTCTGGGTCAAAAACATGTTCTTGCTTTTCAAGAGCAAGCATTCGCAGCCCAGGCAACGCACTGGTGTCTAACACAGGCGTGCGGGGCCAATCAGCCTCGGGACGAGTCAACCACTCAGGTCCCCACCAAAGAGTGTGCTCAACCAAACTGGGAGCCATACATCCCCGTGAGGCGCAATCTGCGGGGTTGCACTCGCCAGGCACATGCCTCCAAATCAAGGGGTTCTCAGATGCCTGAATCTGAGATACCCGGTTAGCGACGAACACCTCCAAGGTGTGGACTGACGCCCTTAACCAACACAACACAATTTGACTGTCAGTCCATGCGTAAATAGCAGAAATGTTCACTGACGATTTCAACGTACCGGACACGTGGTTTACCAGGCGCGCAAGAAGCACCGCTCCGGAAAGTTCTAACTTCGGTATAGTCAATGAGGTGCGTAGCGGCGCCACCTTACTCTTGGCCATCACCAAAGAAACTCGCACTTGGCCATCTGCAGACACCGTGCGCAAGAAAACTACGGCGGCGAAACCCCTTTCAGATGCGTCCGAGAACCCATGAAGGGACGCCGTGTATTTAAGCGAAGGCAGCATGCAGCGGGGCAGCGAGACCTCATTTACAGTAGGGAGTGTGGAGACGAATCGGTTCCAGTCTTCCATTAAAGCTCCCTGGAGAGGCTCGTCCCAGTCAAGCCCAGCAGTCCAAAGCCTTTGTAAGAAACATTTGGCCCAAAACAAAACAGGACAGATCCAACCGTTCGGATCGAATGTCCTCGCGACTGTCGACAGAACCAGCCGCTTGGTCCAAACGCGAGGTGACTCCAAGTCCACGTTGTATGTAAATGTGTCCTGAACTGGTCTGTACTGCACGCCAAGTACAGCCATCATAGCAGGGTTGTCGACGTTTTCAAACAAATGTGGATCTTGTTGGTGGTCTTCAGGCAAGCCCTTTAGGAGGGCCGGCGAATTAGAAACCCATTTTCGTAGCTCGTAACCTGCGGAAGCCAAGATCCCAATCAACTCATCGCGTAAGAGGACGGCCTCATCTTCCGTGGACGCTCCGGTACAGACATCATCGACATATAAATCCTCCTTCAAAATGACGGAAGCACGAGGGAATGACAAACGTTCTCGATCCGCGAGTTTCCAGAGCGAACGTATAGCTATGAACGGACTAGACCTCAACCCGTACGTATTTGTATTCAGCTCGTAGACTATCATGGGATTCTTAGAGCTCTCACGCCATAATACCAACTGATAACGACGGTCATCAGGGTGGATGACGGTCTGTCGGAACATCATCTTAATGTCAGCCACAAAGACAATCTGATGTCGCCTGAAACGCGTGATGACATCACAAAGGTCCTTCAGTAATTTCGGACCGGAGTGCAAACAATCATTCAACGAAGCACCTGTAGACGTACGCGCTGAACCATCAAAAACAGTGCGCAACTTACCGCTCGAGGGTTTAATCACTGCGTGATGCGGTAGGAAGAAGTGCTCAACTGACTTCCAGTTCAATTTTGACACGGACATGTGTCCCAAGTCTTCATACTCGCGCATGAACTCAATGTACTTCTCCTTGAGAAGCGGGTCTTTAGCCATACGGCGTTCCATTGCCAACAAACGTTTTTCTGCTGTGGATCGTGAGGCTCCTAGAGCCGGCCGCACTGCAAGAAATGGCAAACGTGTTATGATCCGTCCAGAATGGAGACACACAGTATTGTTCTGATAGAACGCCTCGCACTCTTCGTGTCCCGGATCCAAGAGTGCAACTTGTGGCGGCTCTTCGACTTCCCAAAATCTCTGAACCGCATCAGAGAGGATGGAGCCCACCACCAAATTACCATCCAGTTCAAGCGGAGAAGGAGACTTTACCACTGGTCCCATCACTGAAAATCCAAATATTGTTGGAATAGCTACCAGGCCCCGTGGTTGCAACACCCTTACTTTTCCAAGCATAATTTTACCCAGTACATCGGCGCCAAGCAACAAATCTACTGGACCAGGTATGCCAAAACTGGGGTCTGCCAAATCCAAATCGGACGCCAAAGTAACGACAGCCGCTGACAACCTTACCTGCGGGTGGTTACCCAAAATATTTTTCATTACAATGGCCGAAGTTTCACACATCGGTCGTGAAGAGTCTGTCACAGAAAACTTCAAGCGAACCTTGCCTTCAAGATTAGCCACAACAATATTGCCAATACCCCTCACAACATCTGGGTAATGATTCATGGCTAGGCCAGTCTGCCCCACCAACCAAGATGACATTATGCACCCTTGCGAACCCGAGTCTAACACAGCGCGAACCACAACTGAGTTTCGCCCCGCTCGGTCCCAGACCCTCACACGAACAGTGGGTAGAAGAACAGTCTCAATTAGTGGGGGTGCATAAGTGGGGCAGACGCCAATATCCTAGTGTGGTCTTGGGGAAGACCGGTCACCGCTCCCAGACGGTGATGCATCAGCACGAGGGAGGTGAGTCCTCTCCTCGCGACTTCCCCGACCATGTATCCTTCGCGGCGGGTTATGCTCATCAGATTGCACTACCCGCCCGAGACGAGAAGCGCGCGAGTCATGTCGCGTTCGCTCAACCAACGGGGATGACGGCCTTTGGGGATATCGCCCAGTAGGCGCAGAATTTAAATTGAGGCCGGGGGGTGAACGGGGCCGCATGCCCCGGCCCCCTTCTCGCTGGTCGCGAACATACCCGCCCGTGGGTGACCCCGATTGGCCACGTTCACGGCGAGCCCCGTTCGCGTTAGCGCATAATAACGACATATGACGTCCCCCACAATACGTGCATGGACTCGAGCTAGGACAGTCCCTTTGGTAGTGGTCCCCGAGACATCCAAAGCACCAACTTCGGTTCCTGGCCTCCGTCCGTCTTGCCGATACCTCCATGGCCGTAAAGTCTGGGCATTTAGTAACGCCATGCGTTGTGGCTCCACAAAATTCACATTGAGGACGAGTGTGGACTGCGAAGCGAGAAGGTCCCCAAACCTGCGGTCTGCCATTGACCTTACTACCACCCCGGTTTCGTTGTCGTGGCAACCTTTGGTCGACTAACCGTTCGACCACCGTCATGTCGCTCATTCGACACTCGTCCTCCAAGAACCTGGTGACGTCACCAAACGTGGGCAAATGGGTTGCGTCATCGCCTCCATACTTCTGCTCGAAGCGAGCTCTGAGCTCTAATGGCAGCTTCTGCAAGGTTACATGCACCAACATGTAGCTCCAAGAGTCCACGGGGAGATCCAACCGTCTCAAGGCATTGGTTGCAATTAACAGCGGGTTCAATAAACCTGCCCGCAAGGATGAGATTTGAGTGATCCCCGGCAAACTTAAAATTTGTTCAATGTGCGTGTCCGCCAAGGCACGCTTGTTTTGGTACCTCTTCACCAACAAGTTCCAGGCCACCTGGTAATTGCCGTCATTAATCGGTAAGTGCTGTATCAAGCCCCTTGCCTCACCGTCTAAGACGGACAACAGGTATGCTAGCTTTTGAGCATAGCCAAGGTCCCCGCGGGCATCCACTAGGCTTTCAAAAAGGTTCCTAAAACCTAACCACATGTCTAGGGTACCATCAAACCGTGGTAAGTCCAAGGTTGGCAACCTACTAAGTAACCCAGTTACTGTAGGCTTGACGTCACCTGACACGGTTGATTTGTCTGTGCGTTCTGTCAAGACCTCACGAGCGCGTTGGGCGATCTGATCAGCCAGATCCATGATGCGGTTGAAATCTGCATCCACTGCATCGCGCCGATCCTGGGGAAACGAAATGAGGTCAACGCGCTCCAAGCCCTCCAAGTAGTCAGCCAAGCGAGTCTCCACGGCTTCGATCCTACTGGGCATCTTCTCATACCGTTCCAGTAAGGCATCTTGCTTATCAGTCTGTGGTATGAGAGCTGCTGCCTGAACAAACCATCTTCTGGCGACTGCAATGGCCGAGAGAGCCTTGTTTACCGATTTTAAGTCGGTCATAGCCGAATCGTCGATTACAGGTTTACAAGAAACAATTATATGAATGTACGATTACAAAAATGATGGTGACACAATACCCAGTATTGACAAACCTACAAGCAATCTCTCGAACAATACCTAATCAAGCAACTGATGATGATGATCCAATATAACAAACTTCAGTTTTACAAAGCTTATTGAAGGTGGACGAGTAACACCGCTACCACCAAACTTGCAGGATTGAGACCAAATCGAACCAACGAAATGCAATTTTTAATTTTCCAACAAACGAACACACAATTAAACATTAAACAAATGTTTTTAAACTATAACTTTCGTGAGTGTTTCCGGGATATCCCAATACGTAATCAAATAAAACACAATCTACTATCTTATGTAACACAAACAGTTCGCTTCATGAGACACGAATTAATTTGTTTATCTAATACAAGTGTACCTAGTACAAGTTAACCGTATAATTATTAGGATAGGATCGTATTGCAAACGGAGTCTAACTATTAGCAGGTATTAACGGCTAGCCGCACGAGAACAATAGGGACCGCATTCCTTAGATAAGGATTCTCAACTGACGAGTTCTATGGAATTAAATAATGAGTCCATTCACTATTAGGAATTAATACTAAACCTACAAATGCACTTTAAATTCAAATGCTAGTTTAGTGATTGGCTGCGCAAACCGAATCATACAAGTTGAAATGAAGGGGGTAGACCATGCAAAAGCCCTTACCACTTTTCTATCCGTATATGAATCGTGATTTAAACCACGCTCTGCTACCAGATGTTATGGACGGAGTTAGGGATTCGTCATCCAACTCGTCTAGTCCACAACTGCTCGCGATTCGCGGCTTTTATTCGGATAAGTTCCGTTTATATAAATTCGGGAGGAAGGGGACAAGCAACTTACCAGGGTTGTGGCATCCACCCGGAGTAATAGAGTCAGGGTCAAGTCAGTCAGTTAAGTCGACAGTAAGATTCAGGATCGACGGGAACAGCCTCGCGAGAACCCCTTTGTTGCAATGGGGGTAGTCTGCTCACCAACTTCACTCACGCCTTTAAGCTCCGTTAAATTTGTAATCTTTAATGTAATCCAATATACCTTATTGGCGGGGTCAGCCCGCGCGCGCGAAGGGCGAATATATCAAGGGGAGGTACCTAACAATTAGGTGGATATGCGGTAACCGGCGCGAGAGCAACGATACGTGTGTACTCAATCAAAGATGGCGAACTAGTGATGTTACTACACGACTGACCGCAATAGGGATGTCCTTTCGAAACAGAACACTAGTCATTCTTAGACACTGACTTTTTTTTAAAGAACGGACCGCGGCACAATCTTCCGGACATGTAGGTAATTCAAGAACACCAATGACACCCAGACTCAGAGCAAGTGCCTCTGTTTTACACAAAGACACTTGCTCGACCCCGGAATCAAACCCGGGACCCGTGGTTCAAAAGCGGCACATCCAACCCCTAGACCAACAAGGCGATCAAACTGAAGTATCTTAATTACTAAAACGACAAAATCCCAATGACCGGAATTGAACGCCAGATAAAGTCTAAAGTAGTATATTTTCCAACGCAATAACTTTTTAGGGCTACCATGAAAGTAACTTTTACGATTGTTAGGAATTAATATCTGAAAAATGGTTTTGGACCTCCATATCTTACCGATAAAGTTCAAGTATCGCGGAAAATGGCTGCCAATATTATTCTGTAACATGCTTTTCCAATTTTCTCTTTAAAAATCGTGGCGTGTTTTCTTTTTTTTATCAGCAAACTTAGGCAGAATCTCTTTCTAAACAAATTGAGTTTGAAAATAAGAAACCACTTAGCATCATACTTTATCGAAAAACCAAAATATTAAAGCAAGAAAAAGGTATCAAAATAATATAGTGACGTTTTCTTAATAAATAAATAAATAAATAAATATATATATATAAGTTATTTATTTATATTTTAATATATAAAAGGTTTATTTTAAAAGGGACTATAAAATTACACGTTTTTTCATATTGACAGTGAAATATTATTTTTTTCGTATACATGCATCATTTCTAGTAAGGTTAAATGGATTTAATTGAATTTGCGTTTTGTTTCACCTATAGACATTATCTATGTAGACACTTTCGAAAAAATCTCCGTCTCATTGTAAAAATGCCACAAATATCCTAACTCCTTATAGGCTATTCGTGTGGTGGCAGATTTAGAATACAAAGTGTCACCAGCCAAATCCATCCTGAGCGTGTCGTAGGAGTCGGCAAAGGGAAATGACAAGGCCGACAACCTAGCCACAGGTGAAGTAAATTTCAGTCCAGCATGGCACAGTAGGCTAATTACCCATTATATAACTGGATGAGGCCCAACTCAGCAATGAGTCATCTATGGGCTGAGTTTCAGTAGTTAACTAGCGACCCGCCCCGGCTTCGCACGGGTGCAATGATAAACATCTAAATTTATCACTGTTTCTCTACAATATTATAGATGTATTTTACACTAGCTTTTGCGCGCGGCTTCGCCCGCGTGGGTTTCGATCCCGTGCTTACCTCTGTGCATATTTTTTATGAACATAAAAGCGGTTATTGTGACTAAACTATGATAGTTAGATATGTGCTCTCCCGGACTTTTTTGTAGATCTTTTTAAGACCTACAAACCCGTAGTACATCATTTTTTTCTATTGTCAATAGTTTTTGCAGCGCACGCATAAATAGGTTTTCGATTTTACACCTTGGTTTACAAAATCGCAATTTTAATACGGATCCCTAATTCTTATGAACATAAAATATTCCTTCCTCGATAAATGGACTATCTAACACTGAAAGATTTTTTGAAATCGGACCAGTAGTTCCTGAGATTAGCGCGTTCAAACAAACAAACAAACAAACTCTGCAGCTTTATATATTAGTACAGAATATTAGTACAGATATAAACCTTCCTCTTGAATCACTCTATCTACTAAAAAAACCGCTTCAAAATCCGTTGCGTAGTTTTAGACATTTAAGCATACATAGGGACGGACAGACGACAGCGACTTTGTTTTATACTATGTAGTGATGAAGGCTAAACAACAGGGAGACGGTACGTCTAAAACATTGACCGTACGCCAAACTCTTTACGATTAGAGTCGGCGGCTTAACCCCTCCGAGTGCGCTCCCGAAGTTTAACGAAAAAGTCGACGGTTAAACGTGCCATTTAACCCTTTCTGTAATCGCAGCACAAACAATGGAGCCAGTAAAATAATGTAGAACTCCGTCCGAGAAATTAGACGACCTTTTAGGTTGTAGCGTTGGGCACTTAAAATAACAGAAAGAACTTTTGTGAATGTTATTTCTGCTGGCGAATTGGGGAAAGTTGTTGGATTCTGTTTTGGCAGATATGAGAAAAGTCCGATTTAATTTGAGCGCTACGACTTTGGGTGGCTTTGCCGCTATCTAGTTGTTATCTATCTTCTTCTTTATTATATAAAAATGAATTGCTGTTCGTTAGTCTCGCTAAAACTTGAGAACGGCTGGAGTGATTTGGCTAATTTTGGTCTTGAAATATTCGTGGCAGTCCAGGGAAGGTTTAAAAGGTGAGAAAATATGAAAAAATATCTTTCAGGTTTTTATTTATTGATTCTGAGGGGGTACGAATTTGCCGGCTCAGCTAGTGTTTATTTATATAATTCTACTGTATGTGTGTATGTCACTGAACTCCTCCTAAACGTCTGGACTGATTTGAATGTTATTTTTTGTATACGTTTGAGTGGCACCGAGGATGGATTAGATTCATAAATCACCCCGACAGATGGCGCTGCAGTCGGTAAAAGAATATCATGCAGGACAACGTCTGCCCGGTCAGCTAGTTTCTTAAAAGTTATTTTGTTCCTTAATGATATTATTGCTAAAACTTTAATTACCTACTGTTAATAAATTGTTAGTTAGATAATTTTCTGCACAGACTTATGATAACTAGGTTTTATAAAATAAACTAACATCCGTATTTCACTTTGTTTTTTTGCTCATGTTTGGCCCTTTGAGACTAGTGTACGAGTTTATTCACGCAATTCTGTCTTAGCGGCCTTGTAACTAAAAATAGCGATATAAAAAAAAATACTAAAAGGTTTCTTGCTGATTCGTCTCTGTAGAATTTCATTACGAACCGGTGGTAAATGGTAAGTTTTAATTTTATTGTTTGACTTGTCAAATATTAGCTTGATTAAATGTGTTTTGATTTAGTAACAGATTAGAGAACTAAATTCATACACATTGTAATACGTAAATTGATTAAAACATTTGCCTTTGTAACCGAATAACTCTGTTAATACCATTTAACAACAATTCAAACAGAAACGTAAAGCGAACGCAAATTGCAGATTCCATTCCATCCCTCAAGAAAATTCCAGTGCGCAATCCTAATTTGAATGATCCGACCCCTCTTTCCAAGCAGCTAATCTGTACCAACTTCACGGCAATAACAAGCTCGTCTCTCGCGTAAGATGACGTCACTAAAATCTACTCCTATGAGTAGTGTCTACTCAATTCAGGAATAAATTGGGAACACGTATACTTGGGACTAAAGTCCGTAAATGATTCTTGAGGTAACAGGTGCTAAGAGTAACGACTTTAAAAGTCACTAAGCATATATAGATACCGTCTCAGCAACGAACGTGATTTGTCATATGCTATAGGAGAATGTGTTCTCAAGTGACTGTTATGAACAGCGATTATTTAAGAAGTCTATGCGGAGACTACAAATCATAAAAGAAAGTTTGAAATAATGACTAATATTTGTTTCATTGACAATCAAGAACTCAAGTTCACATACACAGTGGTCGCATAGTTTGCGGTGCCTAAAGTGCGGTGTTCGCATGAAGCTCTTATTACTCGCTCCAAGATTTAATTGACTACTTCATTCTATAATTAGTTATGATGAAATCTGGCTGTTCACGCTATGTCGTATTAAAACACATTTCATTCTACGGCGAAGGAGCAGTAACATCTGCTATTTGAAATGCGTATTTGCACTGCAAATTAATAAAGTTTTGGTTTTTCTTTTCTAGAAATGGAAAGCACTTGGATTGTTTGAAATTAAGCATATGCTTAGAAGAAAAAAAGGAAACCTCCAAAGTGACTAAACATATGACGACGTTATATCGATTGGGCAGTTTATGTGGTATGTTGTCTATTCTGACTGTGTCTATATGAATATTCATGTTCTATATGAGTTATAGTAGTTTAACTTACATGAATATTTTTGAGAGTTCAGCCCATTAGAGTTCGGCCACCTCCAGTAACATTTGCCTACCGTACCACGCTGACCAGACCGGTTAGCACAGGGTTTTGTATCAAGTTTTCCCTCTCTTGCGGCTAATTTATCGGCCTTGTCTTCTCATTTGACGGCCCCTACGTCACCCTCAGAATGGAATGGGGTGGTGAAACTATGTATTCTAAATCAGTTATCACACTGACTATACATATAGGTCAGTCAGGAACCTTTTAATATATGCTTTAGATTTAAATAATTTTATATACCCTGCATAATCGGGCCTCCTTCAATTTCTCGGAGGGCAGTAAGCCACGTTTGCCAGATGGACTTAATTCCCCTTCTGCTGAGGCTGGGCACTTATATGATGTAGACGCCTAATATTATATCTTCGCATCTATAAAAATATAATTTAGATAGCTTCTTATAAAGATAGCATTAAATAAAACAAACAACAAAGACTCATTAAAAATGTTACCGCGCTTTAGGCCTTTAATAAGGTGTGAACGCCAATGCTTACGTCGTATCTCAGCCGAGCTGACAATCAACTCGATTCGAGCTTATCAACAATCGGGCCTCTTAATTGTTGTTCAGTGCATGTTGGGCCCTTAATTAGTGAAAATACCCGACGCCTATCTCCCCGTCCATCTTTGATTTTGAATGCAATTATTGTTCTCTTGATAAAAGGACGTTGTTCAACCAGATGTCGCTAGTAAATTTTGCGGTGGGTTTGAATGAGTTTATGCTGTAGCTTTGCAGTTTGGAATTGAATATTAAGCATGATAAACAAAAACATTTATCTGTTATTTTAATACAATATAATATTATTTATTGCATTTTAATAAAATACAACACAAAACAAATAACATAGAAAAAGCAATTTAAAGAGAAATTAATGCAATTGGCGGCCTTATTGCTAAATGAAATATATTCCAGGCAACCATTCTAAATGCCTTTTTGTTTCTTTAATATATTAATTAATGTATATTAATGCGGTATAAAAGTATGTAAAATATAATTAGTGCTAATGACACTATTGTGTTTTTTATGGCAAGTCTTAGATTTTTGCTGTATGTTAAATTTGCCGTTTTTAGATATATATTTTTTGGTTTTCAATCTAGACAAAGTACTTGTGTTGGAGCAATGTGTCAACATACATATATTACTAAATTTCTTTACGCACGCCCATTAAAAAAAATATATATGTTCATCTTTCTAACTTTAAAAAAATATTCAGTAACTTTGGACAGACAACAATAAATTGATCTTCAAATGTACCTACAAAATATGGCAGATTTTAAGAGCCACAACGCATAAACCCATCCAAATTATCTAACATGGTTGATCTTCAGTTGCTCACTGAGATGTGTGTCTGCAGTCCTTTTATTCAGGGACTGCCGCGTAGGGAGAATTGAAAGGCTTAAATTTTAATTAATTTTTCACTCCACGGACTTCTTTAATAATACCGGAGGCTTAATTGCCAAAATATTTTACAATCCTTTTAGGGGAAGAGGGGGAAACATCAAGACGTGTTTAATTAGCAAAGCGAAATCCATTTATTAGCTAACAAAGCAGATTTTAATAAAATTATATCATTATTTTTCAAGAATTCCCGGACATAAAACCGTACATTTCCAGCATTAGTGACTATAGTGTTTTATCTTCTTCCATGTTGGCACCTTTTTTTCTGTTTACGCTTACTACCAGTATTTAGAAGGAACAATTTTGTTTATCCTGAGACAAACCCATCTGGCCAGCGTGGCACAGTAGGCTAATAACCCTCCATGTAATTGGAGGAGTCCTGACTCAGAAATGGGTAATTATGGAGTGAATAGTAGAAAAAAGAAAGTAGAATCCTATAACCAAACATTAAACTGCTGAGCACAAAGGTATTTCAATTCATTTGCTTATCTATTTAAAAGAGCGAGTTTGGGGTTCATTCAAAATCAATGGAGCCTGATGTCACATAATGTCGGCGTGGGCTGATCCATCGACGAACATGTCAGCCAATGAATTGAGAAAAAATGAAAATATTGCCTCTCACCTTGCTCAGCAAAAGGATTTTTAAGCGGTTAGTTTATAGAGATAATATAGGTGACATAATTTGTCATATCATAATAGAGAATGCCTTGTTGGTCTAGGGGTTGGATGCACCGTCTTTGGATCACGGGGTCTCGGGTTGAATTACGGGGCCGGGCTTGTGTTTGGTCAAGAGGCACTTGCTCTGAGTCTGGGTGTCATTTGTGTTCGTGAATTGTATTCAGTGTTCATGTTTGCAAACTGCCCCCACGATGCAGGTTATACCTAGTGCAGGGGATACGATTTATAAGAAACTAGCGACCCGCCCCGGCGTCGCAAGGGTGGCATAATATACATATAAACATTCCTCTTGAATCACTCTGTCGATTAAAAAAACCGCTTCAAAATCCGTTGCGTAGTTTTAAAGATTTAAGCATACATAGGGACGGACAGACGACAGCGACTTTGTTTTATACTATGTAGTGATAGTGAAGATTTAAGAGAGAAGTGATATAATGTTCAACTTTAGTCCTGATAAGACACACGGCTAAGTGACGAATTCCGTAATTTATTGAAGGAAATTGTCCTACTCTGCCATGTTGGCCGGAATAGATGGCAGAAGTTATCCGTCTCTTTAGGCTAGGTTTTTGCCTTAACAGTTTCTATAGTCGGCTCCTACAATACCCTCAGGATCGCATGGGGCGATGACACTATGTATTATAAAACTGTCATTTCACAAAAAAAAATGTTTATATCTTCTTATTGGGTTAGACGTGGCAAGTGTCTTTGTGTATCCAGCCAGAGGCACTGGCTCTGAGTCTGGGTGATGATGACACATAAATTATTATGTGCTTTAATTTCATGTTTATAAACTACCCCGTGATACAGATTATACCCAGAGCGGGGATTCTTTAAAAAAGATACCAAATGTTTGTGATGGATTATTGTAATGGAAGTACAAATTTAAGTTAAAAGATAAGTGCATTCACAAAAAAAATCGAATGAAAAGCTAACAAGATTTTACTCTATGCCCTTACACTGTTAAACCTATCAATACGAATACGATACTCAACAAAACCAAACTGAACCGATAAACTGAAAGAAAAAGCAAGAAAAACAATTCCGTTGTATCAGGAAACTTACTTTTCCCGTAACGGAAAAATACCCTCCATTTAAATTCAATCGGGAACTTGAAGCCCTTTCACACAAACAAAATATTACGTGGATCCAAAATCTTTCTCTTTTATACTAACATGCATATCTATGTAAGTTAGTATAAAAGAGAAAGCTTTTTGTAAATAGTAAGTGCCTTTAGAAAGTTTAAAAATATATATTATAATATGCGGACGAGTACAGGCTAAAAGATAAATTACTTTTCGCTATGAGGATCTTTGGATGATATTTATTCAACTTGAATATGCCATTATTAAGTGTGTGTAAGTATTAAATTACGGTAGAGTAGTGCATTACAAATTTTAAAAAAATAACGAAAATTTACTCATTAGTTTTTAAATTTTCAAACGCCAAACACTTATGAAAAAAAAATGTAGCATTCTGTACTTCGATATTATAAATTTTAACTGCGCTAAATACTACTCGTCTCATAGTGAGTAATTTTTGTATGAATGGCAACGGTCAAATCCTAGCCCCAAGAGAAGGAACACTTAATACGAAACCCTGTGCCTGTCCTGTCCCGTCAGGCCAGCAAGGCACAGTTTGCTAATTACCCTACTTGTAATTGGAGGAGGTCCGATTAATTCTTTATCGCTATGGGTTTTTGTTACACCATGTACAGTCCGCGCCAATCTTCATGGCCGTTCTGAATGTAGCTGCATTACGCTGCGCACAACACAAAATCAGGTATCAGCGGGACGTACACAGGGCCCGCATGTTAGTGTGAGTATACGTTCGTATTGGTTATGAAATGTACGATGCGCAAGTTCGTACCCACGGATACATTCAGCCTGGCCATAAAGATTGGTGCGGACTGTACATATGAGTTTCTCTTATCACTCCTTGAGGTTTTCACAAAAAATACAATATAGCGACAATTATTTATACACTGTATAGTTGACAGAATCGCAAATTTCTCTCATTTTAATTTCAGACTTCTGCTGAAACAGATGCCAAATAGTGCGCTTCAATGTCTCGAACTTGTTCAAACTTATTGCAAAATGCTAATTTTGGTAAAAATATTAGATAACGCCCACAGATGTGCATGCGTGTTGGATTCCAAGCATGTTAAGAATATTAGTTATTTTACTAAAAAGTTTTGTTTATTTTGAGATAAGTAAACAGAAGTGAAAACAGGTTTATGAAAGCTCCGCGGAATCGTGTCCAGCATTAAAGGAAAATTCTTATGAATTTCAAATTTAACTTCAAAGAAGGTTTTTAGAAAAGTATTTTATAAAATAGTATACTATCTGAATTTCATTAACAAAAATAAACCAATATGGTAGCGTGCTTATAAAGCTTGGCCCACGTTTTCAATTCCATTCGAAAATAGCTCGATGGCTAGTAAATGTGTCAATATTTTTCACCATTTCTTTGCAGTAGTATTTGAATAGCCTTTTATTTTTATCTAGATTTATCTATTACGTTCCTGCAGAGATAGTTGGGATTCTGAATAGTATTGATGGTTGGAATATGCAAAAGAGCCTATACATACATAGGTGTTTTATATTTGTTTTGATACGATGCGTGTTCCATTTTGATGTTTAGCGAACTAAGTATAAGGAAAATGTTTGCTTTATTGCCTAAAACAACATCAGAGGCAAATAAATATTTTCGGAGAAGTAATAGACAATAAATATACTTAGGTCAAAACGTTTAGCAGTGACTTGTATATCATTGATAAAAACTGAGAGTAAACAATCAATGATTTAAAAAGCAATCGCTAGATTTTACTATGAGTATTTGAAATTTAAAACCAATAAAATTTGATCCCTTTCTGCTATCCACACTCTCTTGAGTTTTGTACCGCTCATATACGTGGGAGGTCAATTTGAAATTGTGAGATGTTATTTCAATTGTTCAAATACTATCAATGATTCCTGATTGTGTTTCCAATTACGATTGCTTAAGACGGGAAGGCTTAGGTAGACTTACTACGGTGATTGAAATCGATATTATGAAATGTTACATAACTTTCCATTATTATTTTACTGTATCGATAGTTAATTTCCAGAACTCGAAATTTAATTTATAATCGGATATAATAGAGGTTGTTTAAGGAACGATTGTGTGGATTCGAATCATTAGGTACTTAAATTTTGTCATTTGATGTGAAGTCTTGTGTTGTTTGATTGTTTGTCGTAACGTTTGTTTTTAAATACATAGTTTTTAATTTTTGTTGTAAATTGCAATTGCCATGTTACAAGCATATGAAAAAATATTTATAAACTCTCTAGCAACGCTAGGCTCATATTTTATACTACTTCTGTCCGCAGTCTCACTTAAATACTGTAATCAAAATTACTGTGCCCGCGGATTGTACGATTTTTAAAACGTAACAGCTCAAGTTGCTCCTGTAACATTAGTTATCTCCTAGTCCCATCAAAATTAATCTAGAAATTTTTGAATGGCCGGAACAAGCAGACTGCATGTCTATGTGACATTATAAAATGTGTTTTAGTTATCAAAACCGTATGCTTTAGAAAAAAAAAAATTAAGTAACTTCGACCTTTATTTATTTTTACTTTTATTTATTGTCACGTAAGTTATATTGTACAAAAGTTTCATATTATTATCTATTTTGTTTCTCAACTAAAAGGTGAAAAATTGTTGCAACACGAGGGTGAATCAAAAAATTCTTGGAATCAATATTAAAAAATGCAAAGATTTAAATAATAATATTTTATTTTTCTACATAATCTCCCTCCAATGCAATGCATTTAGAATAACGCGTTTCTAACTTCCTTATTCCTTGTGAAAAAAAATTATTTTCTTGACTCTCGAAAAAGTCCTCTACGGCAGCTATAACCGCGTCATTATCGTGAAATTTTGTTCCACGAATTTCCTCTTTTAATTTTGGAAATAAGTGAAAATCACTTGGGGCTAAGTCCGGAGAATATGGTGGGTGGTCAAGGAGATTGAAGCCAGCACAGCGGATTGCGTTGAGCGCAACTTCCGATCGATGGGCAGGAGCGTTATCTTGAAGGAACAACACGCCCAACGACAGTTTTCCACGACGTTTTTCTTTAATCGCTTCACGCACTTTCGGGATTAAATTTGCATAATAGGGTCCAGTTATCGTCTGGCCTTTTGGCATGTAATCAATAAAAAGGATTCCTTCACTATCCCAGAACACAGAGGCCATAACTTTGCCAGCGGAAGGAGCAACTCGAAATTTCTTAATGGATGGAGAGGATGGTCGTTTCCAAGACATGCTTTGTCTTTTAGTTTCAGGATCAAAATGGTGGACCCACGTTTCATCCATGGTGACAAGACGACGGCAAAAATTATCCGAATCACGCTGGAACATTTCGAGATTACGCTTGGAAATTTCCAAACGTCGCTTTTTGTTTTCGTCGGTTAACATTCGTGGCACCCATCTTGCAGACACTTTTTTGAACCCCAGTGAATCAATTAAAATGGATTGAACGCTACCAAAAGATATCTTTAGGATCTCAGCTATATGTTTTATAGTCATTCTTCTGTCTTCCAAAACCAGATTCTCAACCTTTTTGACATTTTCTTCTGTAACGGAGGTTGAAGGCCGCCCAGAACGCGGGTCATCTTTACAGCTTGATCTACCTCTTTTAAATTCAGCCACACAGTACGCAACCGTAGAATAGGGTACAGCATCACCCCCTAATGTCTGCTGAATGTCCAAAAAAATTTCCTTCGTAGACATTTTTTTCAAACTGAGATATTTTATCACCGCACGTAACTCACTTTTATCCATAATTTTGACTTTTTAGCAACTCGTTGCACAAAAAAATTTATTACATGCGAACGAACTGACAAAAACAAGTGACAGTCTGCATAAATATAGTGTGATAGACACTCTTTAATTTGAATATCGAACTTGATCCAAAAAGGTTTCATATATATGCACTTCTAAGAACTTTTTGATTCACCCGGGTAAACCAGATGGTACATTGCAAGACCAAATCCCTCTCTCAATCGCGAGATCCGAGATTAGATCTCAGTAGTTTTCAGTGCAAACTGCTTTGACCTGCTTGGATTTATTTGCCCATGCGATTCGTCTTCTACGTTGCCCGTTTATTTTCCTCAACGATTGGAAAAAGTAAATTAAGATTAATGTTCTCCCGTTTCCTTTCATTGTTGTTGATACTATTGGGTTTTGTTTACCTGTTGGCAGTTTGGGATAACGGTTGTGTGTTGTCATAATCAAGATAAAGGTACGAAGTTAGAAAAGTGTCACCATCCCTTTCAATCTCGAGGATATCATAAAGACCCCATCTGGATGAGAAACGAAAACTATTAAAAACCCTTTGGCCAGCGTGGTAAAGGAGGCTCAAGAGACTCACTCTAGGAAATTGGTACAGGGCTAATGCAGTTGCGGGTCTTTTAGAGACTGAGATGATAAGATAAAGGATAGGTACTTGATAAAAAGGATAAAGTATGATTATATTTTTCTTATTTTTTGAGTGATCTAGAAGTGATATCATGCAGATGCGCTTAAGATGGTATTGTATTGAATCTGACTGTTAAAATTGTTTTAGCAAAAATGTAAAATAGTAATCTTTGTAGCCTAATAAATATGAGAGAGAGGGAGGCAAAGGTTATGAGCTTCGAAGGGCACGCACTCTGGCACTCAGGTACTCTCGGCTGTCATTGTTACATGTATGCAGTTGATACATTGCGTGAATACTAACAATTGGTCAAACCAAATGATTTCACGGTTGTCTCTTCGTGTAAATGCTAGTAATTAGCAAAATCATATTAGACTGGTCGAAATTAAATTCGGAACAAGGCAGATATGAAATGTTCAACGCAGTTAAGAAATGTTCAAGGCAGAACACACAAAACAAAAGTGTTTGATCTGGGAACGGTGTGACTTGAGAGTGAGTTTCAAAGTATTTCATTACACATTGACGGAAGAAATATGTAGCTATCCTAAACCAGCGGCTGTAAAAGTAATAGAATATATTTTACACGGATCCAGTTTTTGCTAACTAGATTGGCTTTTTAACTCTTTAACTTGAAGTTTCATAGATTGTCAAATTATGAAATTGATTTGATCTGTTATGTAGCCACTGTGTTTGGCAAACACAGTGTATGTGACACGTTAAAGTTCTACACACCCCACAGCGTTGACGTATCTGTCGGTCAATGTGTCCATGATATCAAAACTCCTGAATGGATTACATGGTCGTAATTTATTATCGTTTTGTTTTAAAACTGTGTTGATCGTTAACATTTTTAGCTATTTTTAAAATAGCTTAGTGTTTAGACGTTTGGTTACTAAAACCTCATTGTTTTTAAGAAAGTTATTTATTTTGTCAAATGGACTTTAAAGATTAATTATGCTATTGATGGGGCAATCACAAGAATGATTAAGTTTGTTAAGTTGTCCACCAACGCGATTCAAACACAATTATATTTGTTTGGGTCGCTTAGGCCTTGCAATGTATGCAAGAAATAGCTAAGGAGGTAATGACTTAATATATATTTTCATAAGTTCTTTTAATCGAAAGTGTTGTGGGTTTCTATTTTCTAAAAAATATATCTTGTGATAAATGAGTGTTATATAATATATTGGAAATAGATAAATGACTTGAAAATACTAAACAATAACTATGAAAAAAACTTCATCTAAAACTTAAAAATAAGAATATATATTGGGGTACATTTAAATATTAAATTTTCATCCAGACTGCTTCCTTTGGGGAGGATGGCCAAAAGGCTGGCGAAAGGATTATCCGCTGTCTGAAGTATGCGCCTGCTTTCTATTATACCGTGGGTGGGTTCTATCAGTCTAGATGGAACAACATTAAACATGTTTATTTCATCACCCTATGAGCCTAACGTTTCAACCGCAAAAGGCAAAAAAATATACACACGTCTCGACTCATACTTATACTCATATTTTGATTAATGAAATTATGACACAGCGTTCCTTGGATTGGTACAAATGTTGTTACTAAAATATTAATAAATTGACATGGCAGGAGCATTATGATATAATTTTTAAGCCACTATTAGGTCTAAGTATTATTTGCCAAGAAGCTTTTATTGTTCTTAATATAAAAACTGAAACTGCTTATAAACATCTTTTAGATTTAGTATGAATGGATTGTTATATGCTGTAGTTCTCTCGGACTAAACTAATTCATGTGCTACGTTGCGTAGGTGTCCATTTCAAAGGAACAAGTTTGCTCATCGCGATCAATGCTAAGTTTAATTGAAAACCAATAGCAACACGCAATGCCTATTTGATTGATTACGATTTCTATAACCCCTGTCCATATTTTACTTGTATGGAATTTGTGATACAATCAGACACAACATACTACAATAATCTTTAATATAAAAATTAATCGCAAAATGTGTTGGTAAGCGCATAACTCAACAAAGCCTTTATTTAACCAATTTGGCATTTTTTTTAAATGTTCGTTGAAGTTCGAGGATGGTTTTTACGGCGAGAATAATTCGAATAAGTGCCGGAAAACCCTAAAAACAGCCTTTTGCTTTTTCACATACAAACGTTTTCTAACTAAAACGTAGAGACAATTTGAGCTTTATTGCTATTGTATGAAAATCATATTAAATTACAACCACTCACTGTTGTCTAAGCAATAGGTGTGTTCCTAACGTCAAAGAGTCAGTTTGCACTTTATTACCGCTATCTTTTTGACGGGACTAAGTCTATCGGGTCCGCTAGTATTTGATAATAGTTATTTGTTATACAAGAGTGCAAAGTTGCTTTTTAACCGCGTGTTCAATTTTGATGACCGAGCAAGCGAAGGACTCTAAAATTGAATCACGAGCGCAGCGAGTGATTCAAAATTAGAATCCTGAACGTTAGCGAGGGAATCAAAAGAGCACAAGGTGAAAAATCTTTGCACTCGAGTGCAACACGTAACTTTTCATTCCACCTCAGCGAGGAAATGACTAAATGCAAAAAAAAAAACGTTAACAATCACAAGATAGGTACACTTTTATTTCAGTTTAGGTATTAATTACTACATTATGACAGGTAAGTATTACAGAATAATCTTTACTTTATTCTCTAGCGAATAAAAACGGCTTTTGCACTCAGATATCGAAGAGCAAAAATACTCTTTCCGAGATGGGGGGATGAAAAATATATTATTATTCATATACTACTACTACTCAGCCCATAAATGACCCACTGCTGGGCCAGGCCTTATCCAAAATTAACTGATATTATTAAATTAAACATTGAAAAACTACAAGTGAAATCTGTAACTCTAAGATTAATCAAAAGCGCCCTTATCTTTAATTTACTTCCAAACTCAATCTTGAAGTAAGCCCTTCATAATCCAATCCGTATTTGAACTCCAACCCCTTATCGACAAAAGTAACACAAGATAAATCTCCTGTTAAACTTTGGTTCTGCAAGAATATAAATTGAGCGTCCTAGCTGCGTCGAAATATACAACGGCCAACTACTAAGCTATGTTTAGTCTTGCTCGCCGCTTTCCCAACGTAATTGGGGTTACCTTGAGTCGAACTTGCTTCGGGTAACTCCCACTATATATACGAAGCAATTATCCATACTACAACTACTTTCTTTATTTCTTTCTTACTATAAATGACCCACCGCTGAGTCGGGCCTCCTCACATGGAGGGCAATCAGCCCACTGTGCCTCGCTGGCCGGACAGTCACCGGAAAACGATGGTTGCTGGCAGTTTAGGACCAGTCTTTGTGGAAATCCTTGGGGGAGGCCTATGTCAAGCAGTGGACGTCTTTTGACGATGATCATGACGATGACTACCATAGTAGGTAAGATGACGGTCGAGACCGGGATTCACATGCCCTCCGCAACACGGCAAAGGTCAAATGCAATAAATGACCCATCCAATATTCGGCAGAGTCCGACGTTGCATTAACTGCAGATAGAAAAAAAGAAAATAATTTTATTGCAGCTATATATAATATTGATATAATTATATTGATCGATTATATGCCACACTAACCGCTGGTTTATAACCTTTGTTTGTACAAGAATATAAATTAAGCGTCCTAGGTGCATTGAAATATACGTTAGCTAAGCTATGTTTCAGATAAGAAAATAATGTCTCCTTACAAAAGCGCGCAATATCTTTCTTATAGCGTATCCAAACTCATTATCTTTTAACACGCCGCAAAACGTATGCCCTCGCCCGTTGTTTCCTATCTGGTTCCTTAAACACTAATTTCCTAGCTTTGCTGTACCCTGTTGCGTAAGTACAGAAGCTACTAAATTTAAGTTACAGCCCTGTAGATGTTATCGACATAATATCGATAATGCTCAA
Organism: Clostera curtula; assembly: GCA_905475355.2. Classification (NCBI taxonomy): domain Eukaryota; kingdom Metazoa; phylum Arthropoda; class Insecta; order Lepidoptera; family Notodontidae; genus Clostera; species Clostera curtula. Next base: position 11,638,511 of record FR997804.1, read on the forward strand.
GCTTTTGAAAGCACTATGCCAATGTTTTTTTCAGTTCCTGAATCTTCTGACATAATATTAGTCATGTAAAATAGTAATATCTTAAAATAACTTTAAGGATCGCACTCTTCTAATTATATAAACTATTTTCAAAAATGCCGATCTACAGGATGTTATCTTATTATTGTCGTATTTGTTCAAAATATCTCGTGTTAATTTTTTAATTACTGCGATATAATACAGCCTTCTCAAACTACTTTATTTACTTTTTTTTCACAAGGTATACTAGACCAGCAAACGGCCGTGATATATTGCACCAACATTCAAAGATATTTCTCGGTAGATTGTGCTATACGCATCCAATTCTATAGCATTATAAACTGCGTTAAAGGT